>CALNHX010000182.1:0-443958 GCA_940337035.1 Agriotes lineatus | reverse complement strand
TATCACTAAGGCGATCTTTTTCTGATATAGTGATGTTTGATGTAGTTTGTTATCTGTTATCTTAGTATCAGATCGTAGTTGATGTAAGAAACAACAACAGAATTTTTATTTATTGTAAAAACATTTTAACATAACCCAATGCACAGAGGTAAAGACATTTTTGGATTATAATAAACATATGTATATTCTACGAGATCGCAGAAAAAAGAAACGTTTCATATAGAAACCAATGCGTAAAGTAAAAGTTGAAAGCATGTACGTATAAGGTATGTAATGTACTGTAATGTATAATACAAATGTAATGTATAAAACAAAAATATAATACAGAATTGAGATTTGGCACGTAAACAGTCATATCAATAAAAATGCGATATGCGCTTTAATAGTATCGGGCGACTAATTTATCTAATGTAAACATTTCGTATACGTTGCTGACGACACCTTCTGGAGTCGATTAATTCGGGTAAGAACGATTGCATATAAAATTCGGACGGTTTGTAACGTTTCGCTCCTATTTTAAATGCAAATTAATTATAATACAATACAATGGTCATTTAAAATTTCGCTTTTCAATTACAAAATCTCCAGTCCGCTCGAAACTGTAAATTCGCTGCAGTACGCGAACGACACGACAAATCGTCCCATTGCGTATTTACACTTTGAACTCTTTTCAGAGAGGCTACCTAACTATACAGCTAACTATAAAATTTAATTATTGCGCGAGACTCGAGGAGAATTATTCCGGTAAAGCGAACTTCGATTCTCCGGGCGATCCTGCGGCCCTCGGCTGGGCCACCAGAATTATACCAGAATTATTCGAGAAAATCTCGATTCAGATTCCCGAAGAATAGACGTAAGTTAAAGCAACGCAGTCCTGAGAATCATGCCCGTTGTTCTAGCTAATTCAGAGTCACAAACTACCATAACTTCTCAATTTAAAAAGCAACGCAGACCTAAGAATCGGGCCACGCTGTTCTAACCAATTCATAGTCCAGAAAACTCCATAATTTCTTAGCTGATACTAGCGGGTGCCTGGAAATTAGCGCCGCAAGTAAACAGAGCTAAAGTTTACCAGACACACCACAGCCCGGCTGCGCCAAACCTTTCGGCCGAAACACAGCCTGAATTTCCCGGCATAATATGATATTCTCCCAGGTCTAAAATTAACGTACCTTGAACATTGTGGCTGTCCGTCCTCGACACACGCTGTCCACCCGCTATCAAAAGGAGATAACATCTCGCCGCCCGCCGTTATCAATAAGCCGAATTCCACAGCCGAGCACGTGGGGGACATTTCGCCTTCAAGAGAAAGTAACCCAAGGTGGTATGTGAACATTTATTTGCTTTCATTAAATAAAGTAACTGATAACACCATTTATTCACTGCACTTATGTTGACGTTTGTTTTTAAATTCGCAGTACTGCCAACATCCACCAATTACCCTGGTCGAATGACCAGAATTAGTGAATATCAACCAGTGGAAGAAAGCGAAGCTACTCCGGCAATTTGGGTGGCCTATCCGCACATCCGCAAGGGAATGTAATTAACATTTATTTTGTATATATATGATTATAGATAATTTACATGCTTATTTAGTTTTATCCTTAATACCTGAACTGTCAATAGTAGCTAATAAATGTAATTTCTGTTACTTGGTATTCCTTAAATCAGTCAAAGCGGAATTAAGTCGAACCTGGACCTAATTTCAGAGCTCCCAATTATTTTGGCAATACTAATTAAAGCTACTATTGAATAAATACACCCAGAAGCATTACAAACTTCTTTGCAATTTGTTCCTTCCAAAAAGTGTCATCTCTATAAAACACCTCGTTAACGATAAAGTAAATACACTTTTTTAAATCAAGTTCTGGAAACACACCAGGATAAAATTGTTTCCCTGTTTATTTACAGTAAAACCGATGAAACACGTATAGTTTTGATTCAAACATTTGAATTACCGAATCGCCACATTTTTATTAATAAAGATGTGATAAGAAAATTTACCTTTTAATCTGCTCTACGTGTAATCCTCCGTTAGTATAGATCACAAAATAACAGAGTTCTCGCTTAGTTTGTTGCGGTATTAAAACAACTTTACGACACCCACCCAAGGTGAGCATCGCACCACGGAATCAGTCCTGGAAAACTGGCACACTTGCCCTGAGATTTGCTAAAAACAGACTAAAGGCCACGGCTGGAACGCTCAGGGAGTCGGGAGTGAGTCACACGATACGTTGTGGGCAAGCGTGTTGAGGCATATATAGGGTACGTCAAAATTATAAGGGCGCAACCAAACCTGACTTTAAATGGGCTCGGGTAACCGGGCTTGGACGGTTAGACGAGGCAACAGGTATGCTAGTTACTACTTGATAAGAGTACTCGAGAAGTATCGAACTCGGATGACAAAATCGATAATTTGAGGTTTGAATCGTTAGTTCGGGTTTGTGCTGCCACTGCGGGGGCGGCTGCTCCACTTACCTGCACACTCCACCACTCAGAGGTCGTCGTACATCTAATCGTGACACTAGCTGTTTATTCTGAAAAAGTAAAGCACGCAGGGGTTGTACACAGTAATAAGCCCCGCGCTTGCACAATTGTCTATTGAATGACGTTATACAGGATCAGGCAACGAATGGGTCACCATACTAAACCTAGGGCTTAACGTAAACCCCAGCTGGAGGTAATCGCACTATAACTAAAGCGTACAAATGTTACACACAAAAAAAACAATATCCAAATAGAATATTACAAGAAAGCGTTCGAAACGCCTAAAATTAGCAACGCAGCGAAAGTCAATGTTAGCACAGTTACAAACCAAGAATGTACTACTGAATAAATGCGACCAAAGTCCATCGCTTACACGGCACATTCGCGTAAAAGGGGTCACGCACTGCACAGCTGATTCATTGCACGAGCGGGAGTTCTTATTCGCCACAGCTCACAAAGCGGTCTCAACAGGTGATGGTACCGTGCCCCCAGAGTACTGTTCAATTATTTCAATAAGCAAAAAGGCCGAACACATGGGCTTACAACAGTTCTAATACAAATTTTGACCCAGCCACCGCGCGAGCATTAGTCACGGGCTGCAGACAGCCGAAGCTTCTCGGGATACAATAATGGCGGCCGTGAGGTCAATTTCTTGCCCAATAATTAACTAAATTACGCCAAAGCGATCTAGAATGCGGTAATTTAGCAAGTTGGCCCTGGGCGATGATTACAAGCGAGGCAATTCAGTTACTCTGCGGCCGGCAAGTTGCACACATAAGCGCGAATACACACATGCTAATGAGTTCTGACCAAACGCAAAGGGGTCACTAAGTTACATAATCTCTTTAAATGGTACCTGGTATTTATTCTGGACTTCTCCTGAGCGGTACGGGTGGCAGTCAGCAGCGCCTGCATTTGCAAGCACATCTCCTTGGGCAAAGAATCCGCCGAATAATGGCGTAATATTTCAATGTAGTCACTCACATGGGGTCGGTGTGACAAAAACGTATGGGCATTATTCAAGTCCTACAGCGAGTCCCCAACAACTTGTAGGAATGAAAGAACCACTTCTTTTCATGACATCGCTGGACGTAGCCCCCAACGACAACGCCAAGGAAAACGCGCTCACAAAACGACACGTGCGTCACACACAAGAGCTTCCTGCCGACTGTCCTCTGTCTGCACTCAACATGCCAAACCTAACGGCCGCGTCGGTACGCCGCGCTTCGGCCAATCAAGATGCGTAAGCTCCGGCGGAAAAATCTGGATTTTACGCGCCCATTCAAATCGAGCGTGGCCCGAAAGAAGCGGACCGGGATGGCCGCGTCGGTATACAGGTTGATCAGAATCGAATGCGCAACGGGAGAGTTCGCGCTCGTGAATTTTCGTGATGAAAGT
Organism: Agriotes lineatus; assembly: GCA_940337035.1. NCBI lineage: Eukaryota > Metazoa > Arthropoda > Insecta > Coleoptera > Elateridae > Agriotes > Agriotes lineatus. Next base: position 440,073 of record CALNHX010000182.1, on the reverse strand, counting down.
TAAACAAAATGTTGGAATCAGATTTGAAGTACAGCTAGGCTGCACAAACGGCGCAGATAATTAGCTAGGTGGCTGAAGAATGCAAAATGGCTTAACAAGTTATATACAGTAAACCTTGCACTTGGTAATAATAATTGTGATTCCGTTTCAGAAGAATTCCGTTATTCTCTAGATTACATTAATCTATTTTCCGCTGATTAAGTGCATTTAGGGGCGAAAGATTTCAATTTTTTTTTGGAACTCTCCCGTTATCGTTCAATAATCCATAGGGAGAGAATCCAAGAAATGGAAATTCTTCCTCAATTATAAGACCGCTTTTTTGTACTGTTATTCCGTATTGCTTTTCAAAGAAAGTTACAGAATCGTCTTCATATTCGAGGCCAAATTTGGTAGCACGGTTTTCCGTAAAAGTGCTGTATAATAAAAGACTAATAGTTTTGGTAGTCGATGTGGTTTTCCTTAGTTTGAAAATTAAATGCGAGTCGCGAGATTTTATTGATATTTTTACGGAGTAATTGAAAAGTCATGTTATAAGTATAAACGGGACGTACTTGGCAAATGAATGTTGCGCCTGTCATTTTCCTAGAGCGGCTTTTTTATAAAATTATTGCACAGTCTGAAATAATCTGATACAATGTTCTATTGGTTGTTATGTATTGTAATGGTACGATGCTTACAGCAATTCTGGTTGCATTGCTAACGTACAAAGCAAAGGAAAGATTCAAATAGACCCAGAATTGGTATTCTACGAGTATTTATTGCAACAATAAGTCACTAGGAAACATTGATTACATAAGACGTAATTAGCAATAACTGTAATTTAATGAACAGAGGTTAGTACCATGAGATAAAAAAATGATTCTGAGCAGGCCTTGATATGTGTTATACGTTTGGCAGTACTGAAGTGTATTGTCAGTCTATGTCAAATTTGAGATTAAAAGGTTAGGTTTTGACACAGACTGACGTAAAACTTAACCTGCAAATCTTGAATTTGACATAGACTGATAATACATTTCAGTACTGCCAAACGTATAACACATATCAAAGCCTGCTCAGAATAATTTTTTTTATCTCATGGTATTTAAGTAATACAGCATCGGCAGGGTTGCATTTAGTTTGGAAAATGTAGCTAATTTATGATGACTGACGGGTTAATCGTGTAACGTCAAGACACGATAATGATTTTGGTTAAGTACAGAGATGTTTCGAAACATAACAGAAATTTTATGCAGCGTTCTATATTCATATCATGATGCCAACAATCGATATCGTAGCTGAAAGGCTTAAAAATCAGTGTAAGATGGCATAATGGTGTAAACAACATTTAAAAAGCAACCTGAGAAATTATACGAGACTAGAATATAGTACTAATAACTTGTCACGGTGTTTATTAACCTAAAAGTGAAAATATACAATCAAAGTGCGATTAAAGTGTTCCAGAATAACAATTAAGCAAAACAATTTAGTAGCTAAGGAAAAACATTGTAAAAACTTACTTAAAACTATTGCTACTTGTTACTATGGAGACCCATGTGGTCAATTGTTATTGTTTATTAGGGAAGCCAAGCGAGGAGCTTGTTTGAAACATTGGTTCCCAGTTTTGAATTGATTTTGTATATAACAATTTATAATTTCTACCAGGTGTCTAGTTTTATTTATTCGCGAGTATGCAGAGGCCAGTTGTGTTTAATTTTCATAGTATTCCTAAGCGCAAACCTAGAGAAAGTTGACCCTGAAGCTTCGCCCACTTGTGTTTGACTTCGAAGCGACATTTTTGCAAGTTGTGGAGCTGCGGGAAGCAGATAGAAGTGTGCAGCGTATAGAAGAGGTTTTGCTTGTAAGTTACAAGAAGGCAGCAGCAGCTAAAAGCGTTCCAGAAGGCAGATACGAGATTGGCGTTCCTTGCAAACATGATTCGGGTACGAGGTCAACTTTTGAACCCCAATTCGAGAAAGCTGGAAACCGAGAAAGGTGCAGAATAAGATACAACAGTTGGGAAAGACTTTTTTCGTGATCCAGAAGCAGATAGCAGCCGCAAAGAGCGTTTCAGAAGGAAATTACGAGCTTGGCGTCACCTCATTTTGCATAAAGCAGAAAATTTGTAGAGCAAACAAATCAGTTGCCAGTTGGCGTCACCTGTGACGTGAAAGAAAACAAATACAGGTTAGCCAAACAACTTGATTCGTTAAATTGCATTGTTATTGTTTACCTGAACTGAATTTATTAATTTATTAATTGTTGGTTGATTTGTATTCAATTATGCTGGATTTCTGTGTTTTCGATCAGCTCTATTTTCCGGCAATGTTTGAGGTTAACTGTCATTCATTAAAAACAAGCATTTGCAAGCTTTATACGATGTTCCAACCCAACCACTGCAGATATCGGAGTTCTCAAAGGCTAACCGGCGCATTAATTTAAATTAGTTGCCAATGAATGGAACATAGAGGCAACATACCATTTATAATTGAAATTAAAGTTTAAATTAACTATCATACATTTTTAATAAGCCCTGAGAGAGGCACTTATTCATATTAAAACCGAATTTATTTTTTATACCTATTTTATTGGTATTAAATAATTTTATCATTACAAACTTGTCACCATACAATGTTATTATTACAACATATTTGACGCCGACATCGTGGGGCGAATTATAATAATTAAACAAGTAACAATTAATTAATAAAGTCAATAACAGACCCAGAGTTAGGTTAATTAAATCTAGCCTTGTTTACATCATAATTATAGGGCAGCATTATTTGTGGGAATTTATTGTCGTTTAAGAGAAACGCTCTGATTAAAATAAATTAGTACATAAATAAATTAAAATGGCCGATAAGCGTACAAGGAAAAGTAAGAAAACTGAAGAAGGAAAGGAGGAGGAAGAGCAAACGGAAGAAATCGCAACGGTAGCCGAAGCACAGGGAGAAGAACAGCGTCAGGGAGATCGAACAATAGGACAAGAAGGTCAAAGTTCAAAAGAAGGTGAGAATTTAAGCCAACTCATGGAGATAATGCTTCAAATTCGTAACGATGCAGAGAAGACTGCACAGAGTGCACAGAAAATAAAAATCGATGCAGAAGAGAGAGAAAATAGGTTGTAAGGAGCAATACAGAGAGATGCGAAGGAGAGAGAGAATATGTTACAAGAAAAAGAGAGAGAGAATAGGTTGCAAGAAGCAATCCACAGAAATGCAGAAGAGCTAGAAAGCACGTTACAGGAATTAATTTACAACAATGCGGAGGAATTGAGAGAGCACACTGAAAATTCAATTGCGGGGCTCAAATAATAACTCGATATGATACAAGTACATATAAAGCAGAAAAGAGTTATAAATGGAAATAGGGAATCTGCATCAAAAGTTGGAGGAGTACAAGACTGCAACAAAGAATGAAATAAAACAAGAGTTGCAAGAGGAGTTAGTTCAAATAGTTAGCGACAGATTCAACAGGAAAGACGAAGAGTTGTACAGCAAGATCAAAGCCAAAACACAAGACAACTTAACTAGATACCAAAAAAGAATAAGGCAAGAATTTGGAAACTTAGAAAGTAAGACTGAAGAAAGGTGAACCACATCGCAACAGGCGCACAGCCAGAACTCGAACTACATTGCAATTGTGGAAAATAGTGTAACGCGGGACTGCAAGGAGTTCAGGAAAAACGAAGAGAAGTACAAGAATATCCTGCGAGTACAACCACCCAAACTTTGAGCACTGAAATGATTCCAAGGTTCGAAGGCAAATACGTGCACCTGTTTCCTGGAAATTGTACGCCGGTCTCCGCGGCCTATGCAATTTCTCCCCAGTTGAAAAGTTGTATGAAAGTAAATTCCCCTGCAACCGGAATATTTTCACAGCACTAAATATTCCCAGAATGTATACCGAAGGGAATGAATGTTTTCTGTGTCGAGATCTCCAGGTATCTTCTTGACGTCTTCTCCGCCGGTGGTCCTCCATTTCCCCGAGAGGAGGATCAAGTGTAACGTTTCGCCCAGCGGGAACGCGTTTTTCTGAATTAAAATTAATTCGCGCGTTCTCCCCTAGCGATTTCTACGTTACGTTACGAGTTTGAATTTTTGGCCCAGTACGTCATCGAGAGATATCCGCTCCACGTATGCGCTGCCCCCCACTTAGAATGTCCGAAATGGTTGCTAGATGCACGAAGCACGAAGCGGGGCCCATAAAAGCTGCTTCACGAGGCATTCATTCCCGGCCTTCATTTCCGAGGTTTCTCCCAGATAACTCCCCGAGAGTTCCCCGTTCCCGTTCCCTGAACCCTGATCCTGTCCAGACCGAATAAGAGAATTTTTCCTTTACACTTGGGAATCCGGCGTCCTGAGTTTTCCTGTAGCTAAGTTGAACCGACGACTTCAATATAGGAGGCCGTGTTTCTAGCTAAACCCGAACAATTCCTCCTCCTGAAAACCAGCTCCTGGAGGCGACGATCTCTATTGCGAACAGCTTCCATGGTATACCCGGTCCATATTATAACCTGGATGCAGCTTAAATTTTTAGCCCAAGCTCCGTCAACAAATAGTTGTAACAATTTCCTGGAAGACGTGTTAGAAACGACGACTTGTTCGCAAGGCCGTTTCACGTGTCTATTTTGTAATAATTAAACCATCCAAATAGCTTAATTCTATCCGACCTGGTCGTATCAGATTACATATTATTGCGGCCCGGCACGTCGATAATTCTAGATGCCGATTAAATTTGCTTTTAATATTTGTTGGCTACAAAGATCTACTCACCGTTCAACCAAGTTTCTACAGCATTACCGGGGGGCAAGTGCTGTGGCGACGCTTTCCCGACGTCCGCTCCAGACTTGAAGACGAGCCCTAGGTGGAATCTCCCGTCGACTTTTCATTCTATGACACCCAGCATAAACACAACGCCCAATTCACAGGGGACTTGCCAAATCTCCCGCACGACCCGGTGTTGTAAGTAATTATTCCTGACATAGCCGAATTAACCTATATTTGCAGTTACACGTGCCTTTGACATTGGGACCGAGATTCAAGCTTAAAAGTTGGCACCGCCGAGATCAACTTCGACGGCCCGATTTCCTGACCAGTGGCGACCCGTCGATTTTCCCAGGCTCGAACTGTAGGGCCACAAACGCAAGGACGTATGACGGGTTGCAGAAACGCTAGGTGTTCGCAACAGGACATCTTGTATAACTACCCGTTTTGTAACGCTAGTCTCCATAATAAATTTCAGCCCTAAATATTAAAACAATATTTAAAATTTATTCATCGCCTATATTAGCATTACTATAAAAAACACCTCGTATCAATGGCCAGACAGATAAGAAGCAAGCAGGGACTGACGTCACGTCCAACAACAGCGGGGATGCGTCGCGCGCTGTCCGCCCCCACTTCGAGGCTTTCGGCAGTATAAAAGTACGTACGCAGCTCATTCGAGGAAGAGATTCTCCCAGAGCCATTATTTCCCTGAATTCCGAATCCCAACCTGTTACCATTATTAATTATCCCGGGACTTAGTTGAATTGGCCTCTAAATATTGCATCCTTTTCACTAAAGCCATTATTAATTAAACCTGAACTTAGTTGAATTGGTGGCTAAATATTGCAACCTTGTCACTAAACCCATTATTAATTAAACCTGAACTTAGTTGAATTGGTGGCTAAATATTGCATCCTCTTCACTAGGGCCATTACTAATTAACCCAGAACTTAGTTGAATTGGTGGCGTAAAACTCGCATCCTCTTCACTAGGTTAATTATTAATATTTCCCGAGTACGATCGAGTCGGACAGCTCCACGAGATGCTCTACTCGACCACTCAGACTTCTATTAACCAGCCCTAAGAGGAAGATCTCGTCTTCCTCCGACAATAATTGTCACTAGGTCCGAGCACTAGCTCGATAACATTGTAATTCAATTCCCCCGGTTCACCGCCCAAATTCGAGCTAGTAATCTTGGCAAATACACGAATTGTCACTATTTACTCTGAATACAGAACTAGATACCTACCCCAAGGCTTTCAGCAGCGCTATAAGCGACGAAACCACCTGGAGGAGCACTTCTCAGGCAGCCTGAACTGGTGAAGGTTTTTTTCTCCTCTCATAGGAAATACTTGGAGCTCAAGAGGCCCGGCAGGCACCGCTGTAGGATCACGCACCCAACTCCCGGCACAAATCGTAGCTGCCCGTGTAAGTAAATATTGGCACGATTTGTATTAATTTGGGCTTCTGTTTTCTTAGCAAAACATAAACACAACGAGGCATTTGACCGCGGCCATTAGCCAACGCGGATTTACACGAAGCGGATCCCGAATAAGCAAAACAACTTCCGGACGAGTTCTGGGACTCGATCTACACCCCTGTGAGTTAGGCCGGACGACATTCCAGCAGAGCAAGGCTGGTTGCTGACGAAGCCAGGGACACAGCGTCTACTCGCAAGAATATTGTTTTTTGTCAATAATATACATCTCAGTTACTTGTTATAAACAAGTTTAAATAGAATAAACATTTTAAAAGTCTGTTGTTGATATTTATGCTAGACTGTGATGCATATCTGAAAGAACCAAATAATTCTTCGACTGATTTTAAGCTACCTGTGGTAAAAGATTTTAAATAAGCCCTATGAGAGGGCTAGCATTACAGATTGGCGTGTCCGAGCAGGAACCTAGTCAGATATGTACATAGTTTAGCAAATATCATCAGCTCCCGAGTCTAGATGATTAGATTGGCGCCCGAGGCAAACCTAGAAAAACACCTGATTAAAACTGTGTAGTTTTATATTTCAGAACATACAAAACCTAATTTGGTAGAGTCATGGCGAACCTCGAAAACGGAAATGGTGGCACACCCGTAGCTCCCCCGAAGATTAAAGTAACCTTGTCAGGTCATTTTGGCACCCAACCGTAATTTAATTAGCCACTTAGGCTTTAGAGCAGCATGCCCGTATGTTAAACCCTTTTAGTTACTTATTTGGCTTTATCGCATAATTCCATAATGATGATTTTGGACATATTTGGCCTCCAAGCGCAGTATTTCTCGTCATCTAGGGCACCCCTTTGTTGGTGCTTTGATAGCCGTGTGTTAACGCTCGCAAGATTTTCGAACCTTCTAGAAATTACGCTGCTTGCGCGACAAGGAGGGGTAATGCCCATTCTCGCGCCAAAAGTCGCGTGTCTAGGAAATTCTGTGTTAGGATTGGCTGGAGCGTTTTTCCCATGAAGCTCAGGGGCACCGGACGCACGCGATTATCGCGGCAGTCGGCAGGGGCTCGCTAATCAGTCTACACGTGTGAAACAGTTGGTGCTCTCGGTGCAACAAGTCGTCGCAGGAACACAGCAACATGCCGATTTATTAGCTTAATAACCGCAGTTCTTTGAGTAAGCGTGCGGGATAATAATCGCTGTGTCCATTTATTGCAACGGCGATGTCCTCAAGTTCTGCATAACCTAGGTAGGTCCTCGCAGACTTCTCCCGACAAGGGAACTCGTGAGTAAGCCAGCCATTTTCGCCTTCCGCATCGTTTGAACTTCGCCGCAATGCCAAGTCCCGCATATAATTTGCTGCCAGGGAAGTTTCCCCATCTGCAAGATGGCCGAGCTAGCCAGGTAACACTTGAAAAATAACATTTGTGCATACTGACGCTTGCTTTGATCAACTAATTTTGTGAGTACCGCATCTCGCATACAAATTGCTGCAATGCGAAGCCAGAGCGTGGTACACTCCGTGTAAAAATAGCATTTGTGCGTACTGACGCTTCCTTTATTCAACTAATTTCGTGAGTACCGCTTCTCGCATACAAATTGCTGCAGTGCGGTGCCAATCATAATCGCACGTTGTGGGCGGAACACTTTGTGTGATTGAGTGTAGTGAAATTACACTCTGCTGAAAAATCCAGTAGTGTGCGTCAGTTCGCGTGCCGTTAGCCCACTTAATCGACAGCGCCGTGAGCGCCTAGATCTAAGATTAACTATCGTTGGTTTGTGCCGCCAGGCAAATTTCATCACGACCTAGTACAGGGTGTTCAGAGGTTTCGGGCCCGAATTCAGGTTTTGTTTGCACGCGTAACGGCGACCGGCCGTTGGGTTTAAGCCCACGTTTACCCATTACACCTGGCCTGGATGAGGTACCCGACTCGACTGTACGCCAACCCCTTAGGCATTAAGCGCTTTTCCCCAGCTGGGCTTAACCGTTAAGTTCCTTTTAAAAACCATGATGTTTTGTAACCTGTGTATATATGTATGTATTTAGATCACCCCCAGGGATCCAATAGACGTATTAATATTATCGCCGTTTTGTTTCTTCTTGACACTATTGTGTTGGTGTATACATATTACAGGGCGACTGTGCCGCTGTGCCACTACAGCTGTGAGGCGAGGACCAGACGCGGAGGGTAGGCTTTCCAGGTAAATGGTTGCGGCTGGCATTGTACGGCGATTTTCTCGACATAGTTATTCGCGTATTTTCTCGAAATAGTTATCGCGTATTTTCTCGAAATAGTTATTCGGGTATTTTCTCGAAATAGTTATTCGCGTATTTTCTCGAAATAGTTATTCGCGTATTTTCTCGAAATACTTATTCGCGTATTTTCTCGACATAGTTATTCGCGGATTTTCTCGAAATAGCTATTCAGGTGCTACCCGAAGTAGTACTTGATTGTAACCCCGCCCCGTTCCGCCGTCCAGTTCCGGCAGAACGTGGAGATCCCGAGTCAGAGCTGGTGGCGCCCATTCTTTGACAACCATCAACACGTATTAAGTGACGCTCGGCTTGTGGCGTATCGGGTATAACCCCGCCCATCTCCCTGAGCGGATTACAACTGGGCCTTTAGCCTGTTTTATCGATCTTCCAGGGTGAGCGTGCCACATTTCCCAGATTCGTCTAGCGATCGGTGCCTGCCATCGGCAGGCGTCGTAAGACCCGTTTGATACCGTAACAACCTGGATTTACAGCCTCCGAGCAGAAGATCTCCTAGGACTTGCAGCTACATTAGGGCTAGAAACAGAAGGCACTGTTCAACAATTAAAACAGTGTCACAGCACCTGAAAGGAGCCGGACTAGCAGAGGATGCGGGCGAGGAGGACACACAAGAAGATGTCCAAGAAGGACGACAAGATGAGGAAGAGGAAGGTGACCACAAGGAAGGGCGAGAGCAAAATTTGGACTCTTCTAGGTTGAATAATACCCAAATTTGTAACAGCATGAGAAGATGGGGTCTGAAGTACGACGGCACCTCCGACCCCATTTCGTTCTTGGAAAGAATCGAAGAACTTTTAGTCTGTTACCAGTTCCGGGAACAGGAAGTTCTAACAGCGTTGCCTGAATTGTTCAAGGGCAAAGCGCTGCTCTGGGTTAGGAATAATAGACAAAAGTGGAAGAATTGGGACCATTTTGTGTTAGCATTTCATAACCAGTACTTACCCCCGCGATTTTAGGCTAGGATGGGGGAACAGATTAGGAACCGGACCCAGGGCCAGAAGGAATCCGTGGCCGACTTTGTCACAGCCCTCCAGACGTTGCTCCGAAGATTCGGCATTACTAGAGAACAAAAGCAGTTAGAACGTATCTATGAAAATCTCCGTCCGGGATACAAACTATACGTACGAAGAAAGGATTTTCACCGACTAGACGAGATGGTACAAATGGCCGAAGAATTTGAAGCCATCCAGCTAGAACAATCCACCCCCAACGGCCAACCAAGCATATATGGCAGAAACGGCATACAAACCAGCGAAACCCAGGGCTACATTCTCTTCAAATCCCAAGACCCTCGCCGTATCGTCCATACAAACTCCAGAACCCAGCCAGCAAGTCTCACCGGCCCCCAAGTCCCCTATCCCTTTGACCAGCACCCCATATAACCGCACCGAAAACTGTTGGAAATGCGGACGAGGCCACCAAAGGTTCCAATGCGAGAGGCCCTCGAAACTCTTCTGCTCCTGGTGTGGCAAGTCCGGCAGGCTGACCAGAGATTGCCCCTGCAGAAGGCCGGGAAACGCCGCCGGCCGTCGAGACCTATGAGGCATCCTCGACACCAGAAGGCCAGGGCCTCTAGTTATCAACTCCCCTATCCAGAATGGTCCAAATGGCTTCACGAGGTCCGAAAATTTTATAACCAGAAACCGAACCCTTCATCACAGATATCCACCATAGACGCCCGGCTATTTTTACCTATTGTTATCAGGGGTAGATTGTTCAACGCCCTCATCGACACAGCAGCCGCTAGATCATATATTGGAAAAGTCCTCCAGAGGTTCCTAAGACAACAGGGCGTCGTCAACAAGCAACAAAGCCCAACCCGTGTCCAGCTGGCGGACGGCCAGATCATCACCACCCAGGGCCACTATGAACTCCCTATTTTCATACAAGAAAAACCCTATTTGCTCCAGGTTCGCGTAATTGACACCATCTCCAGCGACGTGATTTTAGGTCTCGACTTTCTTACTAGGTACCAGGCTGTCATACACCCCGCCTCCCAGGTTATGACCCTAGGTCTATCCGAAGTCGCCCTGAATACGCAACGGGGCTCCGATGGAATAACAAGTATTAAATCCTTGTCCGCCCTCCAGGCCGAACGATTAGGCGAATTCTTGAAGGCGGAATTAGAAAAATTTCCCACAGCTAGCGGACCCACGACCCTAGTGGAACATCGAATCACCGTGAAAGAAGGCATGGGCCCCATCAAGCAGAGGTATTATCCGCGAAACCCAGCGATGCAAGCCATCATCGATGAAGAGGTGGACAAGATGCTAACAGATGGAATCATCGAACCTTCCAACAGTTCCTTCAGCTCGCCGGTGGTCCTAGTGAAAAATCCTTCAGGTCAATACCGCTTCTGCATTGACTTGAACGAAGCCACCTGCACCGACGCCTACCCCTTACCCTTTATCGATGGAATACTTAGCAAGCTTCGTGAAGCTCGCTACATAAGTACCCTCGACCTGAAGCATGGGTATTGGCAAATCCCGCTTGCCATAGAAAGCCGCCCCATATCCGCCTTCACCGTCCCTGGTAGGGGATTGTATCAGTTCAAGGTCCTCCCGTTCGGCCTTCACGCGGCCCCAGCCACGTTTCAGAAGTTCCTAGACAAAATTATAGGTCCCGAACTCGAGCCCCACGCCTTCTGCTACCTGGACGACATCATCGTCGTCAGCAGAACGTTCCAGGACCATCTGCTACACCTCCAAGAGGTTTTTCAGCGACTGCGGTCCGCCGGCCTTCAGCTCCACCCGGAAAAATGCAACTTCTGCCAGCCAGAACTGAAATATTTAGGACACGTCGTCAACCAAGAGGGAGTACAGACAGATCCTGAGAAGGTGGAAGCAATTCTACGGATGGACCGCCCGCAAACACCCAAGGCCGTAAGACGCTTCTTAGGAATGGCCTCTTGGTATCGAAAATTTATTCCCGGGTTCGCCGAGATAGCTTCCTCCCTGAACGAACTGCTCCGAAAGCGAACCAAGTTCCGGTGGACGGAGAAACAACAAGAAGAGAGCCCTAACTTCAGCCCCAATTCTTGCCTGCCCCGACTTCTCCGTTCCCTTCGTCCTCCAGACAGATGCCAGCACCACTGGTTTGGGAGCCGTCCTCACCCAGGTGCTAGACAAACAGGAAAGGGTAATCGCCTATGCTAGCCGATCCCTAACCGAGGCGGAGGCTAAGTATTCCGCAACTGAACTTGAGTGCCTAGCCGTCCTCTTTGCTATAAAAAAGTTTAAAGGTTACCTAGAGGGCTACCATTATAAGGTCGTAACCGACCACCGCAGCCTGAGATGGTTACGCAACCTGCCCAATCCATCAGCCCGTTTAGCCCGGTGGGCCCTAGAACTTCAGCAGTACGACTTTGAAGTCGAATATCGCTCAGGAGCCCTGAACCATGTAGCCGACGCGTTGTCCCGAGCCCCAGGAGGTCCCAAAGATAACCTCTGCCCCATGGCCGTCCAGGAACCCGAAGCCCCATGTCCCTGGACGCGAAAAATGATTCGCCTAGTGCGTAGAGACCCTACCAAATATAATACTTGGAAGATAGACAACGGGAGCCTGTATCGGAGTTTTTCTAATGTAAGTGAAGACCTGGCCGAAGGTTTTCAACCCGAATGAAAGCTGTGTGTTCCCAAGTCCCAACTTCGCCGAGTCCTACAGGAACGCCACGATGAACCTGCAGCAGGACACCTGGGGGTGACCAAGACCACCGCTAGAATACAAAAATTATATCATTGGCCTAGGATGCAGCAAGACATTCACAGATACGTACGCTCTTGTTCTATATGCCAGCAATATAAACATCCACAGCAACAGCCAGCAGGCAAGATGTTCTGGTCTCGAGTCCGAGGTCCGTGGGAAACCATAAGTACAGACTTGATCGGCCCCCTCACCAGGTCCTCCAAAGAAAATACGTGGCTCCTTGTCTTTCAGGATCGCTTTACCAAGTGGGTCAAAGTACATCCTCTACGCACCGCGACCGCCAAAGCCGTCAGCCAAGCCCTAAAAGAAAGGATAATTTATCGTTTCGGCACACCTAGAACTATTATATCAGACAATGGACCACAGTACATTAGTAAAATTTTTAGGGCCTTAGCCGCCAAGTACGGCATCCAACACCGTTAACACCGCCATATACCCCCCAGGCCAACCCCGTGGAAACGGCTAACAAAGTGGTAGGAACGATTATTGCGCAACTAGCGCGAGGGAAACAAAAACTATGGGATGTCTGGCTGCCGGAGATGATGTTTGCCCTCATCAGCTCCAAACATGAATCGACAGGATTCACGCCAGCCCTTATGAATCTTGGACGAGAGATGCTACCCCCGCGATCGCTACGTGGAGAAGCGGAGCCCGACTTCGACCCTGACAAAGAAACTACGAGTCCCAGATTATACCACGAGCAGCTTCAAAAATTAAAGGATGTAATGGAAGTAGTGAAAAATAATCTCGCCAAGGCCTTAGCTCGGCAGAGTCACCACTACAACTTAAAACGACGTGAGTATCGTCCCCAGGTAGGCCACCAGGTGTTTAAGAGGGATAGAGTCCTCTCCGACGCCGCTCAATGGATTTCGGCGAAGTTGGCAGCTAAATACGCCGGGCCCTTCGTCATCGAAAAAATCATTTCCCCAGTCATAGTGGAGTTAAGCGACCCCCGCACCGGAAGGGAAGTCGGCAGAGTCCATATAAAGGACATCAAAAGAGCCTTCCAGTAATTTTCCAAGAAACACCTGCTAGAAATGTTTTCAAAATTTTCCCGCACCTGTGAAACATTTCTAGAAATTTTAGTATCATCGGCCAGCATTCAGTTCCAGATAACGGTCCTTCCACCCGCAAGGAACCGGAAAGGGTAGTAATTAGGACATCGAGTATATATAGGTCAACCCAAGGTCCTGCAGTCATTATTCGAGTTATTCCTGAGTGAAATCAAGAATGCCACCAGTGAGAAATAAAGCGAATGTTCGGCCATCCAGCAGTTGGCCCTGCAAGTTGAAGAGACCTCGAAAAGGTCAGAAGAAAATCCGCCCCTGGAACCCGGGTGCATACAACCCGCCGGAGATGCCGTCCAGCGACCGATGGTCGCCATTGCCTAAATGGAGTCCGGTCCCAGCTATGTTGTCCCCTCTGCCAGCCACGCCGGAGAGAAAAGCACACAGCCAACCGAAACCCAAACAACCCCGGGAAAGCCTCCAGGTGAATATTAAGTTGTCGAGACTTTCCTCTGAGCAAGAAGCGGCCATCAGACAGCTAGCTCAAAAATTTGAGCAACTGTTCAGTATCTCGCCGAAAAAGATGGAAGCTGAAGATCTGCCTCCGATCCCGTCGTCCCTAACGAGACGCCTATGCCGAAGGCGCCCTCGACAACGTCACCACAAGGAATCCCCCCGGAGCTTTGTCCAGAAAAGCTCTCGGAAGTACCCGTAGCAGAGGCAGTACTATCGCTCGAAAAGGATGACGTCCTTGGAGAAGTGCTCGACGAGTTGAAGCTAATGAAGCTTCCAGAACCAGAACTGCCACCAACTATGCTACCCGAGCTACTATATTCATGCAGCGCCGAGCCAGAAGCCGCGCCACCGCTAGTCACCACTCGCAAACGACGCCGACACCAGAAGAAAATCCGTGTGAAAATGCCCGCCGGAGGATACCTGCGAATGAAAAGAAAATATGCTATCCTAGTAGGTCTTATTCCGGGCAAGAAGTCCTAAGCAAACGACCGAATAACCAGGGAGCTATTCTGCATCATCCAAGCACCTAGAGTACCGGAGGAATTGATCCTGCAATTCCCAAGTCTGTCCTGTAGACGATCCAGGTGTTCCTCCACAATGTAGAGTTAACATCCTAGAAGAAGACGCCCACGGATCTTTTTCCCTCCCACGGAGAGGGCATGTGCAACGCTAGTCTCCATAATAAATTTCAGCCCTAAATATTAAAACAATATTTAAAATTTATTCATCGCCTATATTTGCATTACTATAAAAAACACCTAGTATCAATGGCCAGACAGATAAGAAGCAAGTAGGGACTGACGTCACGTTCAACAACAGCGGGGATGCGTCGCGCGCTGTCCGCCCCCACTTCGAGGCTTTCGGCCGTATAAAGGTACGTACGCAGCTCATTCGAGGAAGAGATTCTCCCAGAGCCATTATTTCCCTGAATGCCGAATCCCGACCTGTTACCGTTATTAATTATCCCGGGACTTAGTTGAATTGGTGACTAAATATTGCATCTTTTTCACTAAAGCCATTATTAATTAAACCTGAACTTAGTTGAATTGGTGGCTAAATATTGCATCCTTTTCACTAAAACCATTATTAATTAACCCAGAACTTAGTTGAATTGGTGGCTAAATATTGCATCCTCTTCACTAGGTTAATTATTAATATTTCCCGAGTACGATCGAGTGGGACAGCTCCACGAGATGCTCTACTCGACCACTCAGACTTCGATTAACCAGCTCTAAGAAGAAGATCTCGTCTTCCTCCGACAATGATTGTCACTAGGTCCGAGCACTAGCTCGATAACATTGTAATTCAATTCCCCCGGTTCACCGCCCAAATTCGGGCTATTAATCTTGGCAAATACACGAATTGTCACTATTTACTCTGAATACAGAACTAGATACCTACCCCAAGGCTTTCAGCAGCGCTATAAGCGACGAAACCACCTGGAGGAGCACTTCTCAGGCAGCCTGAGCTGGTGAAGGTTTTTTTCTCCTCTCATAGGAAATACTTGGAGCTCAAGAGGCCCGGCAGGCCCGCTGTAGGATCACGCACCCAACTCCCGGCACAAATCGTAGCTGCCCGTGTAAGTAAATATTGGCACGATTTGTATTAATTTGGGCTTCTGTTTTCTTAGCAAAACATAAACACAACTAGGCATTTGACCGCGGCCATTAGCGAACCTGGATTTACACGAAGCGGATCCCGAATAAGCAAAACAACTTCCGGACGAGTTCTGGGACTCGATCTACACCCCTGTGAGTTAGGCCGGACGACATTCCAGCAGAGCAAAGCTGGTTGCCGACGAAGCCAGGAACACAGCGTCTACTAGCAAGAATATTGTTTTTTGTCAATAATATACATCTCAGTTACTTGTTATAAACAAGTTTAAATAGAATAAACATTTTAAAGGTCTGTTGTTGATATTTATGCTACACTGTGATGCATATCTGAAAGAACCAAATAATTCTTCGACTGATTTTAAGCTACCTGTGGTAAAAGATTTTAAATACGCCCTATGAGAGGGCTAGCATTACAGTTTTATTGTAAAATACATTATACTATATTTGTAAATACATTACAATATAATTAAACTGTCTAAAATTATCCTGGTGTTGGTTTGCTGGGCTCATAGTGTATTTCTGGCTGAACCAAATTAACTCCGACTGAGAGAGCTACCCGATGGTAATTAATTAATTCAACGCCCTTATTAGCAGAAGGGCGGAAGTTACATGGCGCCCGAGAAGGGACGCGAGCTCAGATATACATAGAGATTAGCAAACACTAGATTGGCGCCCGAGGCATACCTGGAAAATATTTGATTAAAATTTTGTAATTTAAATAATTTACAAAACCTGTTCCAGCATAGCGAATTAATTTTAATTCAGAAAAACGCGTTCCCGCCGATCGAAACACTCATGTAATACTCTGCCTTTATAAGAAAAACGACATCAAATTACTTAAACACTTTACAAATACAAATACAAATAGTTGCAAAGTGTGTCAGTTTGCAAAAGAGAAAAGTCATACAAATCAAAATTTAATAAAAAGTATACCAGTCATGAGCTTTTTGAATTGGTTGCAATCAACTATTTGGAAAATTTAGTTTCAGGACAGTATGGGTATAGACATATTTTGATTATGCTGGATGTATTTTCCAAGTTTATAAAATTATATCCGGCGAAGAAGTAAAACAGAACATGTAGTAAGATTCGTAGAAAAATTTCAACAAGAAGTAGGTAAACCAAAGAAGATATTGTTCGACAATGCAAGCTACTTTGAGAATGCCAGGTTGATTAATAATTTAGATCAGAAGGGAATCAAAACGCATTTCTGTGGTATACGACATCCCCAATCTAATGTGGCTGAACGTTATATTAAAAAACAATCAAATACTTAAGGATAATGACTCACGAACATCATAGTAGATGGGTTGAATGCTTACCTAAAGTAGAGGATTTTATCAACAATGTGCCCAATTTAACAACATAAGTTACTCCGGTAAAGTTATGTAAAAATATTATACCAGCAAAGCCATAAAGAAGGAAAGAAAATGCAACAGAAATTGTAGAATTATTGGAGAAGATTAGGCAACGAGTTAAGAAAATTCAAGATATGTACGAAAAAAAGCAGAATAAGAACATCAAGAAAAGAACTCATTTCAAAATAGGATATCTAGTACTAAAAAAAACTGAGGGAAAGCAAACAGAAAAGAAAAAATCTGTGCGAATTTCTTTGGGCGTCTGGAGGGCCTTATAAAATAAGCAAGATACTTATGAACTAATAAATGAAGAGGGCAATAAAATCGAAGGACGTTTTCATGTGTCAGGAATGTATCCTTATATAAATAATGCATAGTAGCTTTGTTCAACAAATGTTGGAAGAATCGTTTTGTATACAACAGGTTAGTTAGTTAGTGTTAGGTTTTAATAGAGTTTAAGTTGCTAAATCAGGCTAATTAAAAGGAGATTTAAGTTAAAAAAATAATTTGTGATAATTAAAAAAACTACGCATGCAAACAAACGTATGTAAAGAATCAATATTCACGCATAGTAATTTTAATTCTCAAAAAATGGGGGAGTATATAAAAGAAATAATGTATAACATGGATCAAACAATTCTTTAAACCACCAAGTCTCCGTGGCTCAGTGGTAGAGCTGAAGGTACTAACGATACAAAGGCAGCCGGTTGGATCCCGTGCAGGTACACAGATTTTTTGAGCCATATAATGGTATAATCCCGATACTTTTCACCCTTTGTTGGAGGGAGTCCGCGACGGCCGGACGCCTGGGGAAGACACCAGTTTTTACCAGAAATGTAATTTTTATTAAAAAATTTTCTGTAACACGTCATCTGAATGCAGGTCGCTACATGCATTTTATGAGTCATTTACCAGCTTTTAAACTGGCAAAACAATATTACACATCGCGAGTACAACGTGTTTTTAACTTGCATGAGTGATAAAATAATTTGTGGCATAAGCGTATTTAGAT
The DNA here is from genome assembly GCA_940337035.1 of Agriotes lineatus. Taxonomy (NCBI): domain Eukaryota; kingdom Metazoa; phylum Arthropoda; class Insecta; order Coleoptera; family Elateridae; genus Agriotes; species Agriotes lineatus. The sequence continues at coordinate 422,399 of CALNHX010000182.1, read as the reverse complement.
AGTAAAACAAAATTGAATTTAAAATTTAAAATCGATGCAGATAGCAATATCACAACGAATTATTGTAGTGAGCATTCTGTAATACAACCATAAATTGTTAGAATTTTAAAATCGTTAACTTGACTCGAACCAAAGAATATAGATCTATATTCTTTGCTCGAACTGATACCTGCAGACGTAATTTTAATTTAAAATCGATGCAGATAGCAATATCACAACGAATTATTGTAACTACGCATTTGCTCGACGTAATTCCTAAATATTTAATTTAAAATATTGAGGCGTGAGTAGCAACTATATTTGCAGCATACCTGCTCCAAACACACCTTAAACCGCAGGGCTTTGTAGCGCAGAAGCAGAATCCCGGACTGCAACACGAAGTTACAAATTCGACTCGTTCACGGGCAACAAACATGCACGCGCGAGAGATAGAAACAAAGATGGCCGACAGAGATCAATCTTTATATGTGGTCATATGTGTAATTTTCCGAAATTAATTAGGTCAATTAATTAGAGCATTTGATTCGCGGCTTAATTAGGTCAATTAATTCGCTGAATTCGATTTAATTGGTTTATTTAATTAGGTCAATCAATTTAATTCGCAGTTTAATTCTCAGAATTTGGTTGACCTTTGACATAATCCAATTAGTGGTGCCTCCACTTCTACATTTAAACAGTTGCTATTGTTGCTTATTGTAAAAATGTGTGTTGCATTATTACATCTGACACTAACACATGTTATTTATTTTTTTTTATGTAAACAGTGCTTACGCACTAAAATTAAGCCACGTTGTACAATTCACAATAGACACATAAACTAATATACAATGGCGAATCCGCTATAAATTAAATCGAACTGCTGTGCTAGTGTCAACAACAGCAAATCGTTGCTACACACTACACAAACTAAACTTGAATATGTTAATTAAAAAATAAACAATAATAAAATGATATCAATAATAATTAAGAACAATGAAAAACATAACACAACTATAACGAAATCAAACCGTATAACTTAACAAGAAGCAGGGAGCAGTCCAAGCGGTGCACAGAAGCAGTCAGTTTTGATTGCTTTAACGTTTCCATTAAAAATATCGATTTAATCGATAAGTTTTATTAGCTAAATCACAGGTTGCGTATAAAGGTAAGTAACTTAGTATATTAGTTCTCGGTTTATCTAAGTAGAAATAAGCCCGAAAACGAGCTGTATGTCTTGGCACAAAAAATTTAGTTGAATTAAAATTGACGGGCAACAATCGATTATGTAATGAATTACGCTGTGCAAGAAAATAAGACGAGAAATATTGCGACGTGTTTCTTAAGGTATGAAATTTAAATGTATTTATTAACTGCATGTAAGAAGGTTCCACTCCAGTGGCTTTATAATGTAGAAATCTCATTAAACGTTTTTGCACTTTTTCTATTTGCTTCTTGTAAATACTGTATGCTGGAGACCATACAGCAGCAGCCTCGATCGAACATAGGCATTATAAAGTTTAATTAATGTAGACGTTTTTTTTTAAATTTAATATGGTGATATGTTTAGAAAATGTTAGTGAACTGTCAAACGTAACACCTAGATCTACGACATCATTTGTAAATGAAAGCACATTTTTATCTATACTGTAAGGATATCTAGTAAAAAAATTCTTTCTGGCGAATGTCATGGTTGAACACTTGTTAATATTGAAGTATAGCCCATTCTCTTGGCTCCATTGATAAATACTTTCAATATCTTTCTGGAGTAATTGGCAGTAGTTGGCAGATTCTATTACGATCCATACTTTAAGATCGTCTGCGAACAGAGCATGTTTTGAGTATTTTACCACAGCTGGTAAGTCGTTTATAAACAAAAGAAATAACAACGGTCCCAAATTTGCACCTTGAGGAACACCCAATAATGAATTATATTCTTTAGATATGCAGCTTTTATAAACTACACGTTGTCTTCTATTGTTAGGGTAGGAAGTGGGAAATAATGTAAATTTTTTTGAAAATCCAAAGGAGTGTAATTTTCTAATTGAGATTTTCTGATCCACTTTATCAAAAGCCTTGGCGAAATCGGTGTACACATCAACTTGCAAATTATCGTCCAAGGTTTTAGATATTTCTTGAGTGAAAGAGTATAAATTAGTGACGGTTGATTGATTGGGTATAAAACCATGCTGCTTAACTGATATTTCTGGTTTTACAAACGAAAATATTTTTTTATATAAGATGGTTTCAAATACTTTAGATATCAATTGTAATATAGATATAGGTCTGTAATTTAGTGTATTGATTTTATCTCCTTTTTTGAAAATTGGACATACTTTGGCAATTTTCCAATTATCTGGGTATGTACAAGTGTGCAACGAAAGATTGAATAAGGTTGTTATAGGAGAAGCTAAAAATTCAGAGCATGTTTTGTAAATGTAAACAGGAATACCGTCAAAACCAGTTGCAGTTTTTGGTTTCATAGATCTTCAACCTAAGATCGTATCTTCAACAGTTATATGGTCTATATAAAATTTAGCATCCACGCACAATTCCCCCTCCAAGTCCAAAAGTGAATCATACCGGTCATAAACTCATTCAAAGTTATCAGCAAAAGCATCTGCTGCTTCTGTGTTATTACTAAATTGTAAATTATTAACAAGCATGTACTCAGCAACTGATTTTACTGACTGTTGGGTTTTTATAAACGGCCAAAACTTTCGGACGTACAAAATTCATTAAAAGCATGAAAGATATCCCTCTAAACTTCTTTTCGAAGCTCTATATATTGGCGATGAAGGTGATTATCGTACGGCCGTTTTTAAATTTTTTGTGCAATCGATTTTTTTAAAAAATATTTAACGTAAACCACGGATGATATTTATTAGGATTAATGAAACGCAAGGCCTTGCGAACGACAAAACATATATTTGAGAAGTACAAACAAACGAAACATAATGCACAATAACAAACATCAAGCGATGGCGTCGAGGGCACCTAGTTGACAGGTTATTGCTTGACAACAGACATAAACAAAAATAAAATTGTCCAGCCACCTTTATGGCAAAGTTTAGTTTTTACTTTGAAACTTTAACACCCTGTACGTCTGTTAATTTTTATATTTCGGAAAAGTGGTAAATGAAAAAAATGCTTATTTTGTTTAGCTTTATTTACTGGTAATTGGAAAGAAACAACTTAAAAATCACCCTGTAGAGGAAGCATTAAAAATCTGCAAAACTTTATTTTATTGTGATTCTAAATGCCGATATAACCGCCGACATTTCATATATTTGACTAGCGCAAAAATTCCTAAAAAGAGTTATTTCAGTTTAAAAAAGAGTAAGTAGTTTTTACCGTTCCCGACCTAATCATTTTGATTCCTAAGCGCCAAATTAAAATTGCAATTGACCAGTACGTGTGGTTCCAAGATCATTGCCGCATAGGAGCAAGCCACTATGTTGCAACAATGTTAAATATTTTCTCCGAAAGTAGGTAAGACCCCATTAGCAAAGATTAAATAAACATGGATAGGTAGAAGAGTTCCTTGTCTCAACGAATTATTGGCACTTTCTCACGAAATATTTGCTTATGCAACCCATATTACACACTTACGACTATTGCCATAAGGTTGAACCTCTTCACGTTATATGCTCTCTGGTACAACTTTAAAACTATTGACAAATGAATGCACAAGAAAACGAGTTATTTCACTAATTAACCGACACATTCAATCACTGAAAAACTGAAAAACGAAGTCAGTAAGACTATTACTATAAACACTCAAATAAATTTTGTGTAATTGTTAAGTAATTTTCAGCAGGAATTTAACTTATTTTGTAGAGCAATAGTTAATACTGCTGTTACAGTTCTTGACAATTGTACAATTTATACAGGTAAGTTAATAATATAAAACACATATGCAATTACCTTCCTGCAGCCCTTGACAGTCTCCCTTTGCCGGTGGCCAAAAAACCCGATACAGATTTTTTAATATCACCTTCTGTTGCCGAGTATCGTTTTCTGCAGGCACCTAAAATGTAAGTGTGCGTATAAGTCATATTAATGAGTAATCTGATAAGTGCTTACAAACTTATTGTTTTGTGAATATTAAGATTATGTACAGATAGTTTTTTTCTTCTTTCGTATTCAGGAATAATCATCTGCAAAGATATGCTTTTGTGGTAGTTCTTTCCGGTTCTTGGTAAATTGCTCGAATGCAATTGCTCGAAAACGAATTGCTCGAAATCAGTTGCTCGAAAGTCAATTGCTCGAATGTGACTTTGCTCGAATTGCAAGTTTCTCGAACAGCAATTTCTCGATTATCTGTTGCTCGAAAAAAATAAAGTTGTGAAATAGCCTTAACTTAAATCAGTTAATATCAAATATAAAAAAACACAAATTACAAATTATAACCTTTATTAATAAAAAATAGGTATAGGTATGTGATTAAGTTAAAAATTATAAAAACCAAATATTATATGTTTTTAATATTGTATGTTGTGTGCTATTCCACGGACATAATCATATATATTTCTGTCATGTCCATAATTATTCACTAATCTTAAAAGTCTCTGTGCACTATCGCGATATATCCTTCGACTGATGGTGTGTGGTTGACCGCTGGCATATTGTTCTATCCGTAATTCGTTCAAACTCTGCTCCCTCTTTAATGCCGAAATAAATTTCCAGATGTTAAGACCACATAAATTCGAGCAAAACATTTTCGAGAAATTGCGGTTCGAGGAACTTGTATTTCAAGAAAAGTTACATTCGAGCAATTTGATTTTCGAGCAATTGATTTCGAGCAATTGATTTCGAGCAATTGCATTCGAGGAATTTGCCGGAGACGGTTCTTTCCACCTACTAAATACGGGATATCCTCATAGAAACATTGAAATAAAGTTATTTTGACTTTTAAATTTGCTAAATAGTCTTACCAAAGTTTTCATATTGTTTCGGACGTTGTAAAACTTGACTTGACTGACTACTATTTTGGTTTCTGCCGCTTTGCCATTGATTTTATTTAGAATAGTGGAACATATTACCTCTAAATCACCCATCCGCTTCCAAATGTTTAATTTCAAACGTAAGGGGATGTATAATAAGTAAAGAGACAAATTTAAAAAAAATAGTAACGAATAACACGAAGCTTAATGTAACAACTGCTCATAACTGCTTTTCATGACTTTTTAGCTACTCTTCTACTTATATCATTTATTTTTTTTAAATATGTAAGGTTTTGGGTTTATGGCCGTAGTTGACATATTTTTGGGTTTGTTGCATGATATACTTGTCGGCCAGGGACATCTACTGGGTCAAATGGCACATAAGTTTCGTTTTAGATTATTACATATTTAGACCATGTTTTCTTGGAACCTCTTCGGCAGCCTAGTTTTACTTGCTGTTTGTTCTTGAAACTTATAGTATTTTGGCGCCGATAGCTTTGTGTAAACTTTAATTCCCAATGTCTTACATTTAACGTAAGACACCGTTGAGACCGAAAATCGAAGTTTTAAGGCAGCACGGTTGACTGATGTGGAAAATTCAGTTTCGAACAGATTTTTTACCTTGATTATACCACTCCCTCTAACATCAACCAATGAAAAACGGTAAAATGCATAGTTACGCATGTACTAACTTTTGATAATGTACATAGCAATTAAGGTCTCAAGTACATTTAAGCATCAATAACAAACTTATACCTATTCGGCCTGAAGCAAAAAATCTTGGTTTAATTCTAGATAATAGTTTTAGATATAATGCTCACATAACTCGATGTGTTAAACAAGCATACGCCTGTTTAAAATTACTTTATCCACATAGACAATACATTTCACCAAAAATTAAGGCATTGCTTTGCAACACTCTAGTTTTAAGCCATTTAAATTTTTGTTCTCAACTATATGGACCTTGCCTTACTAGGGAAGCTTCTGAGAAAATTCAACGAGTTAAAAATTCATGTATACGTCTTATCTACGGAATCCGGAAATTTGATCATGTTTCACACAAATTGTCAGATTTATCATGGCTAAATATGAAAAACAGAAGGTTGCTGAGTGCTACTTGTCTTTATCATAGAATAATTACTGAAAAGTGCCCTCCTTATTTATATAATAAAATATCTTTTCGGGATGATGTACATACTTTAAATTTGCGATTCAAAGGTGGGATAACGCCGCCTCTTCATCTAACAGCTCTATATGAAGGATCATTTTCTTATAATATTTACAAAGTCTACACTCTCATCTTACATTTATTAAAAAATTATTCTGTAAAACAATTCAAAAATAAATTTCGAGAATTTTTGCTGAATACGCAAACTGTATAGCTCCTCTTCTTCTTTTAATCGTTTAAATTTATAAAAATACACGAGATGGAAGAAAGCAATAAATTATCCTGTAGTTTTGCATGTGTTGTTTTTTATGTCTTAATGTTTGTTCTTTCTAATATACAGGGGTCCAATGGAAGAACAGCTACTGCGCTGCAGTAACTGATTTGGGTCCCTGAGGTTTCCCAAAACAATTTTCTTATATATATATATAATTGTCATATTGTTATGTAATTGTGGAAACGAATAAAATTATTATTATTATTATTAACTGACAATCACATACCTTTCTGATTAATAGGTGATAATCACACGCCTTCACAAACATCACGTTACCTGCTGTCAGTACAATTGTTATAAAAACCACATTAACTGTACTTCTAATATTTAAACTACACTATTCAAACGTTGTTTATTGACTCGTGATATAATCTAGCCGAATGCAACTCGTGTCTTCTCGATTATCAAATCATTGCTGTTTCCACTCGATATATTGTTTTAGGCAATCAAGCTCGCCCTTCGGACTCGCGTAATTGCCAAACAATATATCTCGTGTAAACAGAAATGATTATTTGATAATCAAGAAGCCACTAGTTGCATTATATATGATTATACCACTCCCTCTAACATCAACCAATGAAAAATGGCAAAACGCATGGTTACGCATGTACTAACTTTTGATAATGTTCATAGCAACTGATAATCACATACCTTCCTGACTAATAGGTGATAGTCACACGCCTGCAGAAACATGACGTTACCTGCTGTCAGTACAATTGTCATAACAACCACATTAACTGTAATTTTAATTTTTAAAGTACACTATTCAAACGTTGTTTATTGACTCGTTATATAATCTAGCCGAATGCAACTCGTGCCTTCTTGATAATCAAATAATTTCGAGGGATTGCCAAACAATATATCTCGTGTAAACAGAAATGATTATTTGATAATGAAGAACCCACTAGTTCCGTTATATATGATTATATTGTTTGAAATAGACTGTGATCTCTGACGACCAGGAAGTATTTTAAAATTCATGCTATTACACTTCTCAGTCCTTGATATAGTCGTATAAACAGAAGTTCATCTAAATCTTTCGCTAATAAAATTTCTAACTTGCATCCTTTGGCCGTGAATTTATAATAATGATAATTTCTTTCGTAGAGATTTCAACCAATCAGAAGGCTAGATTTAGTTAAGTTATCTTGTATAATTTCGATTATACAAAATCGATTATACTATAGTAACTTCACTAGGCAACGCAATACGTAACTTTTGTCAACTTGATGTTTTCATGGAGATGACTTTCAGCTAGGTTAATACAAACACATCGAGCTGCCAATAAAATATTTATTGGTTCCTAATATTAGTAAAATTTACTCAAAAAATAATCAAATCGAATAAAATGCGTACTTCGAACAGGTTATACGTCTCAAACTTCCTGCACAATAACAAATCGTGTCAGTTTGACAGAATAATCCTCCCGCTAACGCGGTCGGACTATTTAACCTGTCAAACTGACACTCTTTTATTATTTTGCAACAAGTTATCGACATATAACCCGATAATATCGAAGTACTTATAGTATTACTTCTGATTATTTTTTTCGTAGAGATTTCAACCAATCAGAAGGCTGGATTTAGTTAAGTTATCTTGTATAATTTTGATTATACAAAATCCATTATACTATAGCAACTTCACTAGGCAACGCAATACATAACTTTTGTCAACTTGATGTCGTTTTCATGGAGATGACTTTCAGCTAGGTTAATACAAACAAATCGAGCTGCCAATAAAATATTTATTGGTACCTAATATTAAAATTTTCTAAAAAAATAATCAAATCGAATACAATGTGTACTTCGAACAGGTTATGCGTCTCAAACTTCCTGCACAATAACAATAATCTTCCCGCTGACGCGGTCGGACTATTTAACCTGTCAAACTGATGGATTAGGATCTGGATTAAAAATGGAGGGTGAGTTACCTCACACGCACTTAGGCCGCATTAGGTGGGCCCATTGTGCTACCTCCCAGCAGCTCTCCAAGTTGGGTATCACTCAAGCCATCCAATCTTTTGAATGTACTTAAGGACGACCGCAACTGGAGTGTTGCTAATTCTGGCCATATCGGGCCAGAAGTCCCCCAACATGGATCCTCTGACTCTTGCGAGAGCTGGACAGTGACACAGAACGTGTTCTGCTGTCTCGTCATCCTCGTTGCATCCGCGACAGTTTGGGCTGTCCACCAGTCTCATCCTGTGCATATGTTGGTTTAGAGTGCAGTGTCCAGATAGGATACCCACGACTAGTCGAAGGTTCCTTCGGGACAGTTGCAAGCAATATTTGGCTGTCTTTGGCGAGGGCGCTGTAATAGCAGCCCGTGCTTGACGACAGCTTTGCATGTTAACCCATCTTCGTATGAAGCTGTTTAAGGTTTCTTGATATAGCTTAGAGCTTAATATCGTCAGGGATATAGGGATTACGGGTTCTGGCCCCCAGAGAGGTTGTCCGGAAGTCAGTCTCGCAGTCTCATCAGCCTCCTTATTGCCGTAGTTACCGTCATGTCCTTTCACCCATACAAGAGAAACAACATTATTTTTTGAGATATCTTCGAGAGCTTCACGGCACTGCAGTACCACACCTGAGGTAATTGTGCAACTGCCCAGGGCTAGTAAAGCGGCTCTACTGTCACTGAAAATACCAATACATTGATTCTCGATTTTCCTTTCAAGAATTGCTTTTGCACCATGCATTATTCCAATTACTTCCGCTTGAAAGACAGTGGCTATTTTGCCTAGTGGTATGCTTTGACGGAGGTTCAGATCGTCAGAAAAAAACTCCGGCACCTGTTCCGTGCTTTGTTTTAGATCCATCAGTAAAGATGGATATATCTATATGCTGGGTAAACCCGGCATTTTCATAAACGTTAAATTGTCTATTGAAGGCATATTGCAGAGGGAGGTAGTCCACCATGGCGTCCAGAAGAGGGATCTTGTCGACGGCCTCATTCAGAATGCGGGTATGCCTGCCTCCCTTGCCTGCTGTGTGCCACAGCCCTTTGTAGCGCAGCCTCAAGGCGGCCCTTACGGCTACTTCCTCCACAAAAAGATCAAGTGGTGGAAGGCATAAGATCACCTCTAAAGCGGCTGTAGGGGTTGAGCGTATAGCACCTGTAGAACTAAGACAGGCAAGACGTTGCACATGTCCTAGTTTACTTGCTGCCGTAGCCTGTCTGACCCTGGGCCACCAGACAAGTGCTCCATAACATAGCATGGGCCTAATCACGGCAGTATACAGCCACAAGGTAATTCGGGGAAAGAGTCCCCAGGATTTACCTAAAGCGCGGCGACACTGCCAGAATGCCATGCATGCTTTTTCAGTTTTAACTTTTAAATGTTTCTCCCAATTCAGCTGTCTGTCAAAAATAACTCCCAAGTATTTGACATTGTCTGAAAAGCTGAGAAAAGTGTTGAATAGGAGAGGACTACGTAAAGGTCCCACCTTTCTTTTTTTTGTGAAAAGTACCATTTCTGTCTTCGAAGGATTGACAGAGAGTGACTGTTCATTACACCATGTTTCTGTTATTCGAAGAGCTGTCTGCATCAAGTTACAGAGCGTGCCCTCGAACTTGCCAGTAATGAGGATGACAATGTCATCCGCATATCCAGTAGTATAGAATCCAGCATCATTGAGTGTGCTTAGAAGGCTGTCTACCACTGTATTCCACAGTAGTGGAGACAGAACCCCCCCTTGCGGACAGCCCTTCGTCACAACACCTCTAATGGAGTTGCCTCCTATATTAAATTGTACTGCTCTCATCGTAAGCATGCGTTTTATCCACTCACAGAGAGTGGGTGCCACACCATGCCTGCGTAAGGCAGAGTTAATGCTCTCAAATGAAGCCTTGTCAAAGGCTCCTTCAATATCAATGAAGACTCCCAGAGTGGACATTTTATTGTCTAGCGATCTCTCAATGCGGTTCACTACAGCATGTAGCGCCGATTCAGTAGATCTCCCTGAGATATAGGCGTGTTGGTTCAGGTGCAATGGGTGTAAACCCAGCATCCTTTCCCGTATTTCTCTGTCGCAAAGTCTCTCAAGCGTCTTTAGTAAGAAGGATGTGAGACTAATGGGACGATACGATTTGGCCTGGGTATAATCCGTACGCCCTGGTTTAGGTATAAAAGCTACCTTCACTTCTCTCCAGCTCTCCGGTATATTTATTTATTTATTATTTATTTTAGCGGGTTTATACTGCGGCCAACAGTACAAAACTAAAAATGGGCCACAGTTAAACAAACATAAACTGGCATACTAAATTAATTCACATCACACAATTTAAATATAACAATAATTGAAGTGCAACTAACGTGTTGCAGTGGTACACACCTAAATATACACATGTATTCAACTAAATATAAAATTTCATATTTCGATAAAACACCAAATAAAAAAAATGTATGTTTAGCACAAGTATTATAAATAAAACAGAAAAATTGAAAAAAATAATACATAAATGTTATATAATAATTTAAAAACAATGGTAATGTTTAATCAGCAAACAGAGAATAACAAATTCTCCTGAACTTTATCGCAGATGGCATGTAAATGTCTAGTTTTCTGGCGAACCTGTTAACCAGACTACACATTCTGTATATTGATGAATTTCGGAATGTGTTGGTTCTGGTGCACGGCAAATAAAATACTAATTCATTACGAGCTGAAATTCTTGGAACAAAAAAATTTAGTTGTTGTATAATGTATGGATGAATGTCAACTTGAGAGTTTATAATTTTGTGAATAAATACTAGATCGAATGCGTTTCTACGATTTTCCAAAGACATTACGTCAAAATATTTCAAAATAGTAGCATAGGAAATAAATTGAGGATTTTCTTTGGTCTTTCGAAAATAGAGACATTTTAAAAATCGTTTTTGTACGCGTTCTATATCTAGTATGTGTATATTGTAACAAGGATTCCAAATTACAGATGAAAACTCTAATTTGCTACGTACGTATGCGTTATATATTTGCAACGTTGCTTCAGTATTTTGAAATCCATATGTAGTCCTTAATATAAAGCCAATCAGTTTTAATGCTTCGGTAGTAATTTTAGCGATATGAGGAACAAAAGATAATTTTGTATCAAACACAATGCCTAAATCAGTTATTTCATATTTTTGAACTAGTGGTTCCCCGTTCATGCTATATTGAAAATTTATTGGGTTTATATTACGTGTGAAGGATATACTACAACATTTGGTTATGTTTAAATATAAACGATTTGTTTTGCTCCAGTTATAAAGCGCGTTAATATCGCGTTGTAACAAAATGCAATCATCTGCATTTCTTATAGTTCTCCAGATTTTTAAATCATCAGCAAATAGTATGTGTTCAGAGTTTAGAAAAATATTCGATATGTCATTAATAAACAGTAAAAACAAAAGTGGTCCCAAATTTGAACCTTGTGGAACCCCCGAAAGTGCTTTATATTTATTAGATTCAGAGCCAAGAAATACCACATACTGCCATCTGCCAGAAAGATACGAGACAAATAAGTTAATCATAGATGGTGAAAATTCAAAAGAAGTCAACTTTACTACTAATAATTCATGATTTACACGGTCAAATGCCTTCGCAAAGTCCGTATAAATAACATCCACTTGTAAGTTGTTATCCATAGCAGTAGCTACGTCTTGTGTAAATGGCAATAAATTAGTAACAGTTGAGCGGTTTGGCATAAATCCTTGTTGAAAAACAGACAATTTATTTTTGAAGAATGGAAAATTTTTATTATACAATACCGTTTCAAAAATTTTTGAGACAGCTGGAAGTAACGCTACAGGTCGATAGTTAGAGACGTCTTTTTTGTCCCCACTTTTATAAATAGGACATATCCTGGCTGTTTTCCACTGATCGGGAAAAACGGCAGTTTCCAAAATTAAGTTGAATAATATATGTAATGGATGGGACAAAAACTCTGAACAAGCTTTATAAATATATATAGGTATGTCGTCCGTACCAACTGATTTCTTAGGTTTCATTGCCTTAAGAGCTTTATTTATATCATCAATTGTAATGGGAAGCACATGAAAATTACCTGGTTCGGTAGATGTTATTGTTGTAGCATTACCTTGCGAGCCAACGTACACAGACTGAAAATTATCTGCAAAGGCATTTGCCGTTGCTTGATTATTACATAAAAAGTTGCCTTTGTAATGCATATTATGCGCAACATTTTCTTTCCTCTTATTTTTAACAAAGGACCAAAACAGAGCTGGTTCGTTTTGCAGTCCATTCTCAATATTTTTTAAATATTCTTGATATGCAGCATTAATGTCATGTTTGACTTTATTTCTGAGTTGTCTGTATTTCTCAATAACGCTACCGTTACCTCTATTTTGTTTTATTTTTTTAAACAGGCGATTTTTCTTTTTTATTGCTTTAATAACACTCAAAGGAAACCAGGATGGGAATTTATTATGAATATGTTTAATTTTAGGAACTGTAGCATCAAGGGCAGTTTTGAAAAGTTCATAAAATTTTGATATGGCTAAATTTACGTCCTTAAAATTTTCCAGTACTGACCAGTTAGTTTCCCTTAACCTATAATAAAGTTCCAAAAAATTACCTTTTTTGTAATTATACTGTTCATTGTTAATATTAGGATTATTTGACTTTCCGTAATAAATATAATCGCATTCTAAAGGAGGATGATAAATATCTGGCTGGACAAGTGGCGATTCAGAACGCGTGACATCGATGTGCGAGTTAGCTAACACTAAATCTAAAGTTCTATTTAAACTATTTTTAACGTTATTATACTGAATTAAACCATTAAAATTTATGAAATCTATAAATGCAGCATATAGTGGATTTGCAGAAAAAACCAGCTCCGGGTTCAAATTTGGTAAATTAAAATCACCTACTATAACTAAATGTTTTTGAGTAATTTCTGAATTTAATTCAACCATGCGAAATAAAACCTCAAACAAGTTCAAACCGCTGGCCGGTGGAAAATAAACTAAACAAAAATATATGTCAGTTACTCCAACTCTTACGTGAATCCACAAGTTTTCCAAATGAGAGTCCAAATGCATCAACTTGCGCGATGGAAACTCATTCTTCACTGCCATTAAAACGCCACCACCCCTAGTCTTTCCAGTCTGAACAGCACTACGATCTTTACGATAGATAACATAACGATTATCTAGTAACTCACTATTAGGAACACTATCGTCTAGCCACGTTTCTGTTAATAATATAATGTCATAATTTTCACTAAGAGCGTTGTTATATAAAATACGTAGTTTAGATTTCAGTCCTCTTACGTTCTGATAGTAGAATGTAATTTTGCGTTTATTAATGGACATCTTTAAAATCGGATGTAGATTTGATTGCATACACTCTACTATCGTCCTTTGCTCTCATGAAAATTTTCCCATTACGAGTCCAAAGATAACGAATGTTATTGCCTTTTTTATATTCCCGTGCTTTAGCCATTAATTGTTTATTTTGCTGGGTTAGTGACTCATTGACGTATATGGGATTATTTACAGATGACAGTTGTCGAATATCAACACGTAGATCGCTAACTTGAAGATTTCTTTTCACCCTTTTGGCCTTCAAAAATTCTTCCTTCACTATCCGCCGCGTAAATTTCACAATTATAGCCCTGGGTTGGTTAGGGCGCGATGGGTTTGCCTTCAAACGGTGACAAGCATCTATCATCCCAGGATCGACGTTGAGTCCAATTGCGGTTCCCACTGCTTGAACCACCATAATGGTATTTTCATCTCTGGCTTCCGGGACTCCTTGAATTTCTATGCAGTTGTTGCGAGAATACTGCTCCATGTCATTGATCTTTCCGCGCAATTCAACATTTTCCTTTTGTAATGCAATGTTATCAGTTTCTAACTTTTCTATTCGCTGCAGGTACTCCTTCAGGGTTTTTTCTTGCCTCTTCAATGCTTCATTGCAATCATTTATCTTCTCATGGCAAAGATTCATAGATTTACACATTTCTGCTTGTTCGGATTTAATCAATTTGAGTTCTTTTAGTATTTCACTCAAAGTATTATTTTTAGTACTGCAATCGCTGCACTTCCATGCATCTAAATTTTGCGTATCTGCAGATGCATTAGTGCAGGCAACATGAAACATAATACCGCAACTTATACATTTGATCTTATCTAAGTCTGTTCTAGACATGCTACCATCACATTTTCCACAATTACTAGGCATGTTGTATTTATTTTATCGTGCCGCTGCCTCCGTTTACATAAAAATATTGCTTCAAATTTGCAAAGGTGTATGGAAATGGTGATAATTATTATCAACCTTGCTGCACTCACGTTAAAGGTCAACCACTGTGACACGAATACTTTTAACAATTCTATGTGTTTAAGTAAATTTCCAAATTTCTCTATATTGTTTATTAATTTCACAATAAAAATACTAGAATCACTTCAACTGCACTCAGCACTAAATGCACATTAAAACCCAGTAAAAACAGATGATTTTAAACCACTTTAATTGCAAGTTAAATGCAGAGCACTTTTTGACACTGCCAGTGCTGTGAATTTTTTTTTTATTTTTTTTTTATATCGAAAAGCGATACATGCCCGGTAGATGCGCACCAGGTGAACAAGCATCAGGTCCAGTCCCCACTGTAGTAGGGCTGGAAAGATACCGTCCACTCCTGGCGACTTGAAGGGGAGAACGGAGTTTATAGCCCAGGTTACCTTGTCACCCCGTACGACCTGGTTTGCCACATTCCAATCCTCCTCTGAGGGAGGTAGGATGTTGGGTCTTGGCCATACATTGTCAGGGGTGACAATACAGCCTGGAAAATGTGTTTGAATTAGCACTTCCGCTGTCTCTTCGGGTTTGGTTGTAAAAGAACCATCCCCTCGCTTGAGACAGCCTGGCTGTTGGTTTGGATCCTTAGAAAGGATCTTCTTCAGCCGAGCCGCGGAGGCAGTGGTCTCTATGGAACTGCAAAACGTTTTCCAAGAGTCCCTCTGTCTCTGGCGGATTTCTTTTTTGTATAAACGTTTTTGGTCTTTATAGACCTCCCAGTCACTAGTAATTCTAGTTCTTTTTGCTTTGTTAAAGAGTTTGCCCAATGTTAATTTCATCCTATCGAGTTTTGGACACCACCAGGAGGTTGTGCGACTCGCTTTGGATATCTTCAAGGGGCATGACGATTCGTAGGATTGTAGGATCGAGTTCTGCAGGATATCCACACTGATTTGCAAGTCCTCTACCTGATCAATCTTTTCTGGGAAAACCGAATCCGCCAGATGAGCTTCCAGATCTGTCTGGTAAGATAGTCTGTCAGTCCGCCTAGGGTTTCGATATTGTTTTGGTTGAGCTATAGTTCCAGATAATTTGAAACAAAGCCATCTGTGGTCTGACATAGACACAACAGGTGATACCTGCCAGCCCACAATATTATTGGAAATATCAGAAGAGGCCAGAGTGATATCAATCACGGTCTGGCTACGCGTTGTGACAAAAGTTGGTTCACATCCACGGTTCAGTATTTCTAAGTTTGTACTTATTAGGTACTCAAGTAAAAACCTACCTCGGGTGTTAATGCCACTGCTACCCCACGAGACGTGGTGAGCATTTGCATCACAGCCAATAATTAAGTTTTTGTTGTTCCTCTCACAGTAGTTCACCAATTCGATCAACTCCGTGCTAGGTGGAGGGTCAATTGAGTCACTGGGGAGGTATACCGATGCGAAAATTACATCTTCCTGCCCTTCGTTTATACTACAGCTCATCTGTATCGCCGTAATATCACGCGTACAGAGGTGTGGCAAAGCAAAGGCTTGTAAATGCTTGGGACAGTAGATGCACGTCCTTGGTTTTTCATGGGTGCTATCTGTAAAAACAGTGCCATTACGGTTAATTAATCCACAGATCTTTGATTTTACAATCCAAGGCTCTTGTATTAATGCAACAGTGTCCTGCTGGCTGTCGAGCTGTCTGCGTAGAGTAACGGCAGCCTCTCGACAGTGTTGCAGGTTAATTTGTATAATGTTTAGTCCAGGTTGGGTGGACATGAGGTCGACAATAAATTATTCGACCTCGGTGTCCTACCCGGACTCTAGAAGCATACTCATCAGCTCCCTCTCCTCCTCAAGAGTATCCATGGGGGTGGGGGGTTGTGAAGCTTCTCCTTCGGATGGCTGCTGCGGTAGCAGCGGCTCTCCTACTGGCGGTGGAGGGGTATCCGAGGACGCACCCTGGTCTGCAACAACAAGGGGTTTAGGGGTATCCGTAGACGCACCCTGCCCTGGGGGGTTAGAGTCTGGAGGTGCATCTCCAGGCCTCTGAATTTTTAATTTTAAAGTTGTAAACTGATAGTGCAGTTTACTACCTTTACTTTTGACTGCTGTTTCAGCCTCTTGGTTTAGCCCAAAAACTAGGAGTCTGCCAACGGGCTCCTCCTTTTCGGCTGTGTGGAAGAGGGGCCAGTCCCGAACACCTATCCCGGGGTTCTGCACTGCCAGGCGGCGAGTAACAGTCTCTGTAGATTCAGGTTTCCCTGGAATCCACAGAGCTGCCTTCGCCAGCCTGGGCAGCCGATCCACCTGGACGACATTGAGACGGGCGCCCTCCCATAAAGTGGGCAGGTTTGACACTGCTTCTGTTAGCCACTTCAGGGTCTGGTCATCCTCGCAGGTGATTCTAAGAATCTCTCCGGAGTACTGCCAGCCCTTAAAAGTGGGTGCAATTTGGCCTTCAGCTAGGGCGAACATATGGTTGTCCAGAGCCACCAGCAATTGGGCTTTTATTAGGTCCGCTTGGACCTGGGTGATCTTACCGAGTGGGGTCCTTAGATCCACGATGGCCACGCGGAGGTGCCTCGTAAGGGCCTCTTTGTAACCACCTGTTCTTTCGGTTACCTTTTGGTCTGGCTTGACCTTCTTTTTCGGATTAGAGGTGGAGGGCGTGCTTCCATCCGATCTAATCCTTTTACTTGTGGAGGGTGTAGGCCTACCGGAACCAACCGCCTTGGGGCTAGCTCTGGGAGCCAGTCCCTTGGTAGTGGTTGAGGAGGGCCCACGTCCCTTCCCACTTCTATCCTTCATTTTGCCTGAACCTGCCACCTTAGGGTTAGCTTCAGGAGCCAGCCTTTGGGTGGAGGTAGAGGCAGTAGCGCCGGAGTTCTCTGCGGTTAAGCGAGCCTTCCTCTTGCGCTTCTGTTCGGCACCAGAGATCCTCTTCCTCTTTGGAAGAGTCTGTTGCTCCTCCTCTGTATTTTGCTGCTGCTGTTGTTGCGGTCCTGCTTGAGGGGTATCCGAAGACGCGCCCTGTACGGTTTCTTCAAACTTCTTATCATCCATGCTGAAAGAAAAATTCATCTTCCTAGCTCCCCACCCACCACGGAGCCCAACAAGGGGACGGCGAACTTCGACGCCAAGGATACTAAGGAGATATAGCTCCCAGAGATGAGTTGCACACGAGCAGGCACCTTTAGGCGAGCCCCAGGGTATCAGAAACCGGAACCCCTAGGGACCTCAAGGACCCACTGCATGCACCTTCACCCCCAAAGAGCTCACCCTTCCGGCGGTCTGACCCGACGGAACAGCCGATTGATCGAGGTGGGTTAGTCTCGACCTCCCGTCTAAGTGAAATCAAGGCCAAAGAGATGTGTTACTGCGCTCCAGGAAACCAAACCGTCCCAGAGGCAGCTCAATCCCCAGGATCCCTTCATCCAACCGACACGGGTCGCCTCGCACGGCACAAACACGAGGGTAACCTAAAACCCTGTGAAGTTCATTGAGCGGCCACAACTCAATGAAGAGGGGGGATGGTCCGCGGTGGCAGCTTTCGTTCCATCACACAGGAGTTTAGGCCCGGGATATCCCTACTAGCTAACCACTAACCTTAGTCCGGAGGACCTCGGCCGTTCTCCTATCCGCCACCTGGAGACGCGCTCGGTAGGTGTCCCAACCCCCGAGCCTGTCAAACTGACACTCTTTTATTGTTGTGCAACAAGTTATCGACATATAACCAGATAATATCGAAGTACTTATAGTATTACTTCTGATTATTTCTTTCATATGCATGATAATAGATAATCACTATGGTTTCTGTCAGTTTAATAATGACAAAAATTCAAACGTCAAAATTTAACCGCGGTTAACGATGTGTCAAAATTTTATCGGTTGTGAATAATTCTAACACGATTATTAAAGGTGCTTCACCAACTGAATTTGATCTATTTATACAGGGAATAATCACGCCGAACATCCCGCGTGCATGTAAACTAGCCTGAAGAATTTTTGACGATTTTCTGTCAGAATGTTTTGCTCTGAAAAAATATATCTCATACATTTTCCGCCCCAAAATTCTTGTTGAGCGGCAAATTTACTTAACATATTTCTTAGCAAAACATTCTGACAGAAAACGTAAAAATTTAATCGGCTATTTTAATGCACTTGGGATATTACTGTTGATTATTTCCTTCATATTAATAATAATGCGTAATGACCATGGTTTAAGTCAGTTTAATAAGGACAAACATTTAAATGTCAAAATTTAACCGCGGTTAACAATTTGTCAAGATTTAATCGCTTGTGAATAATTCTAACACGCTTATTAAAGGTGCTTCACCAACTGAATTTGATCTATTTATACAGGAAATAATCACGCCGAACATCCCGCGTGCATGTAAACTAGCCTGAAGAATTTTTGACGATTTTCTGTCGGAATGTTTTGCTCTGAAAAAATATATCTCATAAATTTTCCGCCCCAAAATTCTTGTTGAGCGGCAAATTTACTTAACATATTTCTTAGCAAAACATTCTGACAGAAAACGTCAAAATTTAATCGGCTATTTTAATGCACTTGGAATATTACTGTTGATTATTTCCTTCATATTAATAATAATGCGTAATGACCATGGTTTCGGTCAGTTATATAATGACAAACATTGAAACGTCAAAATTTCACCGCGGTTAAAAATGTGTCAAAATTTAATCGCTTGAGAATAATTTTAACGCGATTATTAAAGGTGCTTCACCAACTGGAATTTGTTTATTTATTCGGGAAATAATCACGCCGAACATCCTGCGTGTATTTTGACGATTTTCTGTCAGAAAGTTTTGCTTTGAAGAAATATACTGCTCCACAAATAAACTGGACCACCCATAAAAATTGTATTTGTTACATTACGTCATAAAAAATATATAAAAGCTTTTGTTTTATAGTATAATCATATTAAGCAAATTTAATAGCACTATCCTTAAATATCAACTAAAGAATTAACAAAATCATATGAATAAAATAAAAAAATTATAAAAAAACTATATTTCAGAAAAATAAGGGGAAGAACAAGAAAAAAGGAAATCAACAGTTCTTTGGGTCTTCTCGAAACGTTTAAAAATGTTTGGCAACCATTTGGCATACTTTGTATGCAATGTGCTATCAACATTTGGGCAAAATTCAAAATTTTCAAATGATATCTTATTAATGGACATAGTTTTATTTAAACCAAGGTATGAAAAGAAATGCTGTTTATAGTGACATAATTCTGAAAGGTTACCAAAACCGCATTTGTGGAGCAGTATATATCTTTTAAATATTCCGGGGATTTTCTCGGGATTGTTGTTGAGCGACAAATTTCTTAGCAAAACGTTTTGACAGCAAAAGTAATAATTTAATCGGCTATTTTAATGCACTTGGGATATTACTGTTCAATAATGCGTTTTGCTAGGAACTCACTTTTTGTCTTTTTATGGTTATTATTGTAATCAGCCAAAAAATTAATGTCACTTGAAAATTAAACTACCTGTCGACAAAATTAAGTCTGGCATTTCGTGTTTGGTTTTCTTAAAATAAAACCACGGCCTACCGATTTTTGTCTCTTTACTTATTAGACAGCCCCTTAGCTTCATTCAAGGCATCTAAAACATCTTTGATACCATGTTACGGTACTTTTAGAGCGACCCCAGTATGTGCAAACTTTTGCTGGTTGAATTTTTAGCTTTGAGTATCATTAGGTGGCTTTTTGGAATTTTTTGCATGCTTTAAATTAGGTCTGGTTAGCGGTACCCTAATTTTAAATTCTCTCCTATAATTATCAAGCAGTTTGGTAAGCAACTCTTCGAATAATTACCCATATTTTACAAATTAGATTTATTCTGGTTACATTTCTACAGATATTTGTGTATGGCGCTTAGGCAACCCTTGTTGCAATTATTCTGCACTATACTATTTGTTGCTAGATAAAGGATATCTCTTCTTGCAGTCACACTTTTCAGGCTGTTTTTTTTTGCATCTTCTGGCCCAAAATTTTGGAAAGTTTTGATAACTGGTAACTGGTGGATTTTTGAGTTCTTTCCCATTTTAAACTTGGTGCAGGCTGCTGGTGCCTCGGCTGTGTGCTTAAATTTAAGAGCTAATTAGTGTAGCTTCGCTCCGTTTCGATTCCTCGGAGGATCTACAAAGCACATGTGCCCTTAAGACGTTCGTATTTGATTTGGTTGTACTTACGTCATTTGCAATTGCGGATTCGTCTGAGGCCAGCATTGTTCTTGCACTTTCTTTTGGCTCCATACCAGTGTGAGGTAAGATAAGGCCTGTTTCTTCTTATTCGGAATTCATTTGGGCGTTGTGCGTTATAGCCATTTCCTGTCGGATGCCAGTCATCACTACAGCCAAATTTACCTGGGAGAGTCTGGACGCTTCCTGCGAGAGGTTAAACTCCTCCCTGAAGAGGCTTAGCATTCCCCGTTCGGCTGCACTCTGCGGGCATCCAGTCCGTCGATTTGGGCTCCTGAAACTGTCGAGTTGTCAAGGAATTTCGCAACTCCTGTGGGCTACGCTAGAGAGAGTAGCACTGCACTTACCTGCAAGCCAACCACCGCTTCCTCAGCTCGCTCGGCCTTCCGCTGCGACTGTCGAAACCCTCGCCGCTCCAGCCGTCTTCGACCCCCTCAAGCTAACGGAAAGGTTAGGACTCGTCATGTTTTTCCTACAGGCAAGGAACTGATATAGCTATTACTCATTGCGCCTGGTGTATTTTATAGTTAGTTAGTAGTGCCTCGTTTCGTTAGTAGCTGGGGCATGTGTGATATTTTTAGCATAGCAATGCTTCGTATAGTTAGATATTAGGGTATGCTTTTGTATAGGTCTGATGTGTTGTTATGATAGGGCTTTTGCAAATTTCGAGCGACCATTTTGTGCAGTTTAGTGATCTTTATTGAATTATTAATCGAGCTTACCCGAGTCCGTGAAGACAGTCCTGCGGCTTAATTGTGCAGGAGCTTTCGATTTTGAATTAGCCCCGAGCCTCGGCTTCTCTGCGGAACCTACGAATTACAGAATAGCTAGCTTTCATGTTGCTGCCTTGTTTTCATTTATATGCAGCCTGGCAAATTAATGTCAGACGTCAGATAAACTTACTAGAGCCCTGTTTTGGAGGTTCCGCTGAAGACAGGCGGCCCCGCCGGTCGCCGCGCCCCGTCGAGCCCCCCCTGTAAACTGTGTGTTAGGTCTTTCGCTCAATTATTTTAGATTTAAGGCCGTACTTACATTTCATCAGCGGCCTTCGTCGCCATTTGCACGTCAGCCAACTTCGGTAGCCGTTTGCTTCACTTTGGAGTCGCCGCGAACTCATTAACTATTTTGTCGGAAACGAGAACCGGATAAAGAGCAGATCCAAGCGTTTATTATAATTAATATTATATGGGGACACCCTGATACTTTATTTTAATATTTAGGACATCGACGTGTTTTGCGTAGCCACGTGAGCGATCGTTGCTCCGACCCTTAGAAATTCCTTTGAGCCACGAGTCAACGTCATTTCGGGCTAACCCTCGGGGTCCAACGTTAACCAGGTTAGTTTTGTATCGCTCTGAAACGGCGTATTTGTTTTTGAGCCCCGTATAGGCACAACTTCCGATGTATATATATTTCTAAATTGCCTTCGCGACGCCCTTCGTAACCTCGCTGTTTACTTTTAGTGTGTTGTCCGCCGTAATGCGGCCTAAATAAATTGTATAGATGCGTGGATGGTAATGATATAGTCGGCTAGAAACATTTTTTAAAAATTGTTTTTGCATGTACCTAACCGTATTGTTACATATACTTATATTTGTTGCAACGTATTTATATTTGTATCTTGTTGCTTGCCTGATGCTAATATGCATTTTGTACTAGTATTCGCACTATAGTACCCACCTGCCTGTTTGTTAATAAAGCTGTGATATTTTCATTGGTCGTTGATTTGATTATTTTTGTTCTGCTGGAAATTGTCCTTCCCTTGTGAAGGTCCGGCACAAGGATTCGATCTACGTCGAGGACCTGGCGCCCTCTCCTATTCTTTTTGTTCTTAATTCTCTTTCAGCATAGCTGGAACCCTGCGACCCTCGCGGCGAGCTAGCCCAACTAGGCCGATAGTTACCAGCCGGCAAAATAACAAATACAACTTTCGCCAAAAGATAAGGCCGACCGTCTATCTTCCCTTACAACCACTTAGAACAATAAATAAACGCTAGAGGAAAATGTGTATTGAAGTTTGAGGTAAAAATAAAGCAAATAAAACCCAGTACAAAAACAATACATTCTGACTATCTTATGAAAGAAAAAAATATTGTGGTACTTAGGTTAAGTTTTGCAATTACCATTCTCATTAAATCCGGCAGCAGGCCCTGTTACATTTGCAGATCTTCGCAGACTGCTGTTGCCCCTTGTAATAAAACGCTGACCAATTGTACTGGGGCAAGATCACTTTCGGCACTGAAAAGGGCAACAAGCTGTCACAGAACTGCTTTCTCTATCAATACAAAACTAAATGCGTTACCATCTAAAATGACGTTTTAAATGAACTTTGATGAAATTGTTACTATTTTTGTTAACGCTAACGCAGGAAAAGTGCTCCTTCATTATATATGTTATTAAATATTAGGTTTAATTGTCAACATTGTATTACTATATTGCTATTATTATTATTAGCAGTTTAGGTAAACAATTTCTGGATCTTTCTAACACTAGTTAAAATATGGGGCAAAATTTTAAGGGGTTTTCGGCGGCAAGCAAGGTTAGTCACCGTTTAACTTACCTATTGGACCAACACTTTTCACTGAACACTATTTGATAAACAAGCGATTCGCTTAAAATAATAAGGCCAACTTTCTCGAAACGCAAGACGGTACTTCATCACAAAAGCATTCCCGCCGAAAGCAAGTAGATTGTCGCTAAATTTCTTGGAATATAGTTGCCTAAGGAGCATCTGGTCCAAGGCTTAAACGTAAAAGTACACTCCGCATACACGAAGAATTCCAAGAATTAAAATAACTAACTTGGGAAGCGCTGGAAGTTTTGAACAGATAAGAATTGTTACAAGCTATTTTAACCTCGACCTTATATTACTTTAAAGAGCTAGTATTGCAGTAAACAACTTAAATGGGACAACTATTTTACTGGATTTTAGCCTGTATTAGAGTAAACTTTAATATTACCATCAAATATCATTTAAATCTGTTTTTGTAATATTTCACTAATATTTCAAAAAAATTTTTAGAAATAATGTTTTTACAATATATTTATTTCATCAACCCTCAAGATTCCTTTACAAATATTGTAAGCATCTCCGATCCAAATATTAGGGTAATCTTGGCTAAATCTCTCTAACTAATATTACTTTTAAATGTATTCCTGAGGTTACATAAATATTATACCTTAATATTTTAAGCACGTTACAATACAATATTATACAGATTGAGTCAGGCCACTAGGACCATAGCAAAAGCAAGGGGACTTTACATGTGGCCGTAATTGTATTTAAAAAATTTAAAAATCGAATATATACCTTGTATTTATAATGATCCTAACGACCTACCGCTATCGCACATTGATTGTTAGTTTGTTAAACGCCACGACGGCCACATGCATATTCTCCTTGCTTTTGCAATGGTCCTAGTAGCCGGCCGCAATCTGTATAAACGTTTCCCAAACACTAACCTTACAATATCGCCATGAAATTATTACACAAATATTTTAAAAATGTTTTTGGAAAATATTTTGTGTAGAATTCCATGTAATGTTAATACAATCTTAGTTTTAGCTTGCAAATATTTAAATTAGATTTGTACTCTAGAAATATTACCGAAATGTAAAATTAATATTATATAAATATTGCGTGCTGGGTGGGATCGGTAAATTAGCATGAAATTTGATTTATTGATTTTTTTATGAACAAATACACAGTAATGTGCTTATTGTTTTCGTTTGTCAGTTTTCATGCTTTCTAGATTTTGTATTTTAAGAATTGTAAATTGTGTATTAAAAAAAACTTATGTAATTTAATTTACTTGTTTGGTTATGTTAAATTTAGATACATAATAAAAACTAAACCTGGGTGATATTTTTATATATAATAATTGCAATTCTTATAGAGTAAATTGTTTTAGAAATCAATAATAAAAGTTTCCACTTGTTGCACACTTTTTGGGAAAATTGTACATGATTTCAATTTTTCAATCAGTACTAATTTTTTCACATAGTTGTATTTAAATAAATTATTAAAAAACGTACGATAAAATAGTAAAAAAAAGGATGATATTAACAATGTCAACTTACTTTAGTCGGAGCCGTTTCATGATCATTTTTTTACTTTTTCTAGGTTTAGACAAGCATAGCTTGGCTTTGGTCATGGTAAATTGATATTTATGAAAATTTTTACAATACAAGTTAAGAGATGTTGTATCGGACTTTTTCCACTGTCTCGGGTGTTTACCACACGACGTTTCGGGAGTTTTTGGTCTACTCCCGTCCTCAGGTGAATGAACTGAGAAGGACTGATTTTTGTACGTCTTTTTCACGTACACTCGTGCCTACCCCGGGGTTCGAACCCGGGACCACTGATCGCTTGTGATTACGAGTATGACACTCTCACCACTAGGCCACCAGCGCGGCCATATATTTTAGTTATAAACATATATATATATATATATGTTACCGCTATATGCGCAGTAGCCTATGCGCAGTAGACTATTTTTGCAATTCTCTGCGCAGTGGTGGCATCCAAATGGGCTTTATTTCTGCGCTAGCCTGGATAATTGGTTCTTCAGCTAGCGCTATGTATGTAGCTTCTTTCAGCTTCCTACGGAACCTGTTTTCCTCTTTAGCTACAATTGATGCGTTATCCCATTGTATGTGGTGGTCTTCGTTCCAGACGTGTTCTGCGATCTTGGATTTGATGGTTTCGCCCTTTCTAATATCTTTGCGGTGTTTCGATAACCTCACTCGTAGGGATCGTTGTGTTTCCCCTATGTATTTATTGTCTTCCACACTCGCACGGTACGCTGAAGATACAGTTCTTTGAACTCTGATCTTCGTTCTGAGGCTTGGTATGCGTCATCATGCCTCTCAGAGTTGTTGTGGACTTGAAGGCAGTTCTTATGTTGAATCTGTTTCCGATTCTTCTCAGTTTGTCGGAAACTCCTCGGATGTATGGTATTACGGCCGTGATGGTCGGTTCCGTTTTCTCATCCACTGCCTGTGTTGTATTTCTGTCCAGGCCCTCTAGGCCCCGGGGCTGGTAGTTAGGATCAGGTTCAGGTTCAAGTCTCAATTGTCTTTCACTAACTGCGAATTCTTGTTTTATACTCTTCTGGCACCTCGTTTACGCTACGTCCGCGCACCGCGGCTAGGATCGCCTTATCAAAAATTCGAATGTATGGAGATGTGAGTGAAGATTGTAACGGGAATTAGTGTCATTCAAATTTCTAGCACATTATTTGTGCTTTAGGTAAATTTGATACGGGGGCTAACGTTACAACCCTTCAAACGCTGAATAAGGAGTTACAGGAAAAATACATATAGGTAGCAAGTTTACATCGTCTTTTGAATGTTGCGGTTGTTCGTATAAAAAAAGACGACACTCTGATGTGCAGTGTTTTTTGTTTTTTTACCAATTTTTGAATTTTAGTTGGTAGTAAAAGGTCCTTACACGACGATTCGGTAAAATTGTACGAAAAATTCAAGATGACGATAAAATATTTATAATCGTTCATGCGGGAAGTTCTTCTGGTTTTTTTAAATACAGCGCTCTTCTATTTTCGCCCACTTCCAAACGTGCAAATTATCAGAAGTAACACTATAAGTACTTCGATATTGTCGGGTTATATGGCGATAACTTGTTGCACAATAATAAAAGAGTGTCAGTTTGACAGGTTAAATAGTCCGACCGCGTCAGCGGGAGGATTATTCTGTCAAACTGACACGATTTGTTATTGTGCAGGAAGTTTGAGACGTATAACCTGTTCGAAGTACGCATTGTATTCGATTTGATTATTTTTTGAGTAAATTTCAATATTAGGATCAAATAAATATTTTATTGGCAGCTCGATTTGTTTGTATTAACCTAGCTGAAAGTCATCTCCATGAAAACAACATCAAGTTGACAAAAGTTATGTATTGCGTCGCCTAGTGAAGTTACTCTAGTATAATCGATTTTGTATAATCGAAATTATACAAGATAACTTAACTAAATCCAGCCTTCTAATTGGTTGAGATCGCTACGAAAAAATAATCATTATAATATGAATGTCTCCTTTTTTTAAAATGGGTACGAGAGAAACTTCTACCCAGTTTTGAAACAAAATCTATTATTATTGCAGCATATCATTCTGCACTTCTTGAAAAGCAGTCAACCAATTCGTGAAAAAACAAGAGATGATTCTAAAAATATTGCTTTTGCAGCTAATCGAACGAAGGTTAAGTTAATAGAAATCTGCAATCAACGTAAAACCACAAAATCGTCAATATAAATATTTCCCGTACTTCGAGGTGTCGTATTCAGTCTTCCACAACCTAGCAATTTGAAAATGACGATTGTCCAACGTCGATGGAGTTAGATAACTTTTATTTATTATCCAATACAAATCCTACAAGTGCCTTAGCACCCGTTTCTGTAATAATATAGTGGAAATTATTATATACTCGTAGACGGTTCAGCAAACATAAAAACACAAAGTGGTCTTTGATTTCCAAAAGTTCATGGGTGTACTTCTAAATTTATCTTTGTTTAGGAATGTACTTACAAAAAGTTACTAAAACAAATAGATTAAGGGTGTGCCATTTACTTAGCATCTGTCATAAATGTTATGAATAACTACTTTTAACGATATATTATACAAATACTTTGTTGGGCACTATTGACGTAGCATTTTGTTACGAATAATTTGCGCCGCCTTCCAATTTCACGTTTTGTAATATTCATTTCTCATTGTTACGCATCTCCTTGCGCGGAGGTCTGTGAATACGCCGTTTGTATTTTCCGCACTACGCCACGCCTTCGTCATTGGCCTCGCGTAGATAAGCTGTAGGAACTGGCAATTGTTTCAAGACGCGTCCCTTTCCAATCTCACTTGCGAACCGACAACATGCCGAGATAGCTGTTAGAATTTCGGAGGCGCGCTTTTTGAATATTTTAAAGAACTGTACACAACGTCACCGAAACTAGCTGGACGGCCGGCAATTGTATCCAAGTAGTCATTTTTATTACATTTTATAAAAGTTCACGCAGGAATTTCTGGAAAAATATTTACTTTGATACTGAAATAATGAGAAATACGAATTGTCATTGACTGTCATTTTTAAATTCAAACCCATCTTTATGCAGGCGAAGAAACATTTGCAAAACAAAATACAGAATCTCCAGTACAATAATTGTATGCATATGCCAACTTAAAAAAATATATGTTTTTGTGTTTACTGAACAGACTGTATCTTATTCTATTATATTCCTATTGATGGCGCTCATCAGCTACAATATCAACGATTGACAATAGCTGGCTGCCGAAATAATACACGGAGATCATCGTTGAGCCTATATTTTTCAGAATTTGCACTCACAAATGGCCACATAAAAACATACAACTCTATCTGCCCTTCTGGTGCGTTTTCGAATAGCGTTAATGTAAAAGAAACATCTACAAACCCTTCCTAGCAATTAGCTGCTGTATTTGCATCTAGATGGCTTTAGTAAGAGCAGCTGCGAGTTCCGCGGACTTTTCATTGTATTTTATTGTATTCTATTCGTATTGATGACACCCATCCTCTACAATATCTACGATTTACAATAGCTGGCTCATAAAATACCAGACGGAGATTTTCGTTGAGCCTACATTTTTCAGAATAAGCACTGAGGAATGGCTACATAGCAACATAAAGCTTAACCTAATCTTCTGATGTATTTTTCGAACACCAGTAATACAAAATAAACATCTCTATACCCTTCCCAGCAATTAGCTGCTGTATTTTAATCAAGATAGCGTTTAATAAGAGCAGCTGCTACTTTAGCGGACATTACATTGTATTTTATTATATTATATTCGTATTGATGACACTCCTCAGCTACAACAGCTACGGCGGCCGTCGAAATAATACACGGTGAACAGGGCCGGATTGGGTGTTTTAAAAAATGCTTCCTTTTATAAGGCAAGGAAACCCAATTATTAGATATAAAATACAATATGTTTTTTCAGAAAAATATACATATTGTTGTGATACACTATTATTACTACAATCAAATCTTGAAATGGATAGAATTGGGTGTTAATTTTGAAATGAATAATGAAATTTAATTGAGACAATGATTGAGGTAATTTGATAATGAAATAACATTTGAGTATACAAATTTGATGATTGAGTTTAATTTTAATAAAGTTCAAGCCAAGGTTACAACTGACAAATGTATTTATTAGAATAATAAGAATTAATAGCATGTAATAATAGGATATTTAAAATAAATAAGTGTGCAATAAGAATTGTATCTAATAAGGAAAAAAAATGTTTAATTGGTTACTGAAACAACTCATGAAAATGTACATGTATTTTTGAAATAACGAATTTTGGTAAATAAAAAATGGGAAATTAATGCCTTAATTTGTATCATTGTCCGGTAAATGCAAATAAAAGGGGCTATAAACAAATCTACGTGGTGTAATAGGTGAGAATATAACTTGGAATTAATAAAGATATACAATCGGTGAAGAGATTGTACCATGTAGTGCAGTGGTCGCCAACCTCTTCAATGTGTTGAGCTACTTGTTAATTTTGGAATAAACAGCGAGCTACCCACACGGAAGCCACGTAACGCAACGTAAATGAAATAATCCACAGTTAATTTATCATTATATGTATTTATTTTACTATTTATTTAACTGGTAATACATAATACATAGGTACTAATAATAACTACATTCCTACCTACCAAACGAAGTTGTTTGAAAAATAAACACAAACTTTTATCCAGCCACAACGGCATGTCACGTAAGATTTAAAAATAGTTAATAATAACAACAAAAAAGTAACGCACTATCATGAACATAAACATTGAAAAATAAAAAAGCACGTTCAATGAGAAGGCTGACACTCAGACTCATCGATAATTTTTTTAATGTTTGCAGTATAATTTGATACAGCCATTCGAATACAATTATCCAAATGTTCATCTGTAAGTCGATTGCGATATTTGTTCTTAATAAACTTCATATTGGAAAAAGAAGATTCACACAAATAGGTTGAACTGAATAATGCTTTCACTTTCAAGGCAACACGGCATAGAACTGAATATTTGTCTTTACTTACAATAGGCCAGATACATTTGGTACTTGAGACTAACGATTTTAAGGCTAAATCATTTTGAAAATCAATTACTTCCATTTCTGTTGCAGCGATGTCTTCGCCAAAGTTCGGCATAACACAAGTTGCAAACTGTTGGATATCAATTTCCATAAAGGGTGAAACAACAAACTGCGCTACTAAAGCCATTTCGTTGAAATCCTTAAAACGATTTTTGAAGTTATTCTTCAGGGTAGAAACTATTTCTACATGATATTTGCTGTCATAGGGTTCTAATGGATTTTGAGATATTTTTTCTGAAAGAATAGGAAAATGCTTGGCATCGCTGTTAATTAGGTTTTGTTCCCAAAACTCCAGCTTTTTGATAAATGCTTTTATATCAGAAATCATTTCTGCTAGTTCTTTGTCTCTCCCCTGAAGCTGCAAATTAAGTTCGTTTAATTTCTCGGTAATGTCCACGAGAAAACCAAAATCTCTAAGCCAGATTGAATTTTCTAGTTCCGGAGTCGGTTCATCCCTTTTTTTGAAAAATTGAACTATGCCAGATAGGACATCATTAAAACGTTTCAGCACCCGTCCTCTACTTAACCATCGGACTTCAGAGTGAAGGAGTAGGTCCCCGTATTGACAGTCAACTTCATCGGCCAAGGTTTTGAATAATCTTCTTTGTAACGCTTGAGCTCTAATCTTGTTCACAATTTTTACCACCAGTTTCATAACGTTGTTTAGTTTCAGGAAATTTCCACATAATGCTTCCTGATGGATAATGCAGTGGTAAGAGAGAAATTGCGGAAAAGTTTCATCTTTACGACATAACGCCACCAGACCCTTATCAAAACCCACCATAGCTGGAGCGCCATCGGTTGTCAAGCCTACCATTTTCGATATTGGAATTTTCTCGGAAGAAATAATATTTTTTAAATGAGAAAACAACTCCTGTCCAGTAGTGTGTCCTTTCAGTGGAATAAACTTCAAAAGATCTTCTTTAATGGTAAAATCACTAAAAACCATCCTGACGAACACGGCCATCTGGACAGTGTCAACGACATCTGTTGATTCATCCAGTTGAAGTGAAAAATAAACACAGTTATCTAAGTCAGTTCTTAACTGTAAAAAAATATCATTGCTCATTACTTCTACACGTCTCATCACTGTATTAGCAGAAAGTTGCATAGATTTTATAGCTGAAACTATCTCGTCTTTGTTTCTAAAGTTGGCAAATAACGAGTCAGCAGCTTCTAAAAACGCCTGTTTTATCATTTCCCCGTCTTCATAAGGTTTCTTTTTTTGTGCAATTATCTGGGACACACGGTACGATGCTTCAGTTGCAGCCTTATTTTTGTCGATTGTTCTTAAAAATATTGATTGTTGTCCAATTAACTGCTTTTTTAACTGTTTCAGTTTCTCCTTTCTGGCGGC
The DNA here is from genome assembly GCA_940337035.1 of Agriotes lineatus. Classification (NCBI taxonomy): domain Eukaryota; kingdom Metazoa; phylum Arthropoda; class Insecta; order Coleoptera; family Elateridae; genus Agriotes; species Agriotes lineatus. Next base: position 391,058 of record CALNHX010000182.1, on the reverse strand, counting down.
AGAATGTAGTGGGAATGATTTTTCAAAATTAGAATGTACAGTTTTATGATGTCTCTCAATATTTCCTTTTTTAGCAACGGAGACCGAAGTATTACATAACAAACACACATTTTTATCTTTAACTTCTGTAAAAAAGTATTGTTCTTCCCATTCCGAATGAAAGTGGTATGTCTTTACCTTCTTACAACTGCTTGCCATAATATTATTTTTTGTTGTTCACTACTAACCCAACCGCTGGACGTTGGTTACGCGTTCAGTTTTAAACTAACCGCAATGTCGCCGCGCCGTGCGTATTTATCCCGTTCAAAGCAATCCAGATCGTTCTCAAACACTAACGCACTGGTCCGGCTGGTCGGTTCTAGCCGATTCTAGCCGATTCTAGCTTGATGGCGTCAGCGGCAGATCGCTCGCCGCAACGTTGCCGCTGTTTATGTTTAATATTATGACAATTAGATTTTTTTGTGGAATTTTAGGAAGCTTCTCTGATTTTGTATTTTTTAAATTAAAATCGTTGTGAGAGCTACCAGAATTGCCCCCGCGAGCTACCGGTAGCTCGCGATCGACAGGTTGGCGACCACTGATGTAGTGAATCGGAAATAAATAACACAGAAGATTATATTATTTGAATGGGATTTGGATTTATTGATACATACAAGACATAATAAGGATTCATTGGTGACATTGTTGGTTGCATGGAAGACAAGTCAAGCATTTGAAAGGAGATTATCATTATTAGCTGATTGATTTGGATAATTTTATTGGGTGTTGCTGGAGACATAGGACTATCTGCAGAATAAACAAGGATAGATTTGGATCATCAATAATACTGAAACTTACCTGGAGTCGAATGGTGTGACGGTGACGTTTAAAAGGGAGCAGAACTGGATTCTAAGAGCAGTGGGAGTTATTGACAGGATAGATGCAGTTCAAGGGTTGACGGATCATCATAGTTGTTACTGTTTGAGGAATAAGCGGTAGGCGTTGCAGACTGTCGACATCGGAAGCTGTTGTTGGTTGGATTTTTACAGTGAAAGCTAGAGAAGTTTTAAGGTTTGTGTAAAGAATTTATAAAAGCTATTTGAATAACAATCAGTAAAAGAAAGTGTAAAAATAAACTTAATACAGTACTTACGTAGGTTGATTGATATGTGTTTCAATGTAAAGTATAATTGTCAATACCTGGTTTGAAAGGGTGTAGAGGTCAAGTTGACATTAAATGTCATTTAGTAGTCAAAGATTTTAAGAATACAATTTAAAATTCAATTAACAGACCACTAGATTGGCGAACCTCCCTGATAAGAATACTCGATTAAAATAATTATTCAAAATACATAATTGATTTGAAAATTAAATAAGGGCTAACAAAAAAAGACGCTATTATATAAATATTAGCTGTTTAATGTGGTGCTTGTTGTCATTACAATATATTCCAAAAATATCATTAATACAAAAATATTTAAAAGACTTAAAAAGATTAGTGTAAACTCGTATTGTACATTGGTGTAACTATGTATAAAGTAAGAAAGAACAAATGTAGTATTAATAAGGTAGAATATCAAATTACCAGTAAGTTTTTCATGTTATTCTGCTTAGCATAGAATTTCGGCTTAGACCGCGTAGTATTTGTATATGAATACCCAGCATTTTCTGGCTTAATGTGCCTTGCACCTTGTGAAGTCGAGCAAAAACCCGAGCGATGGCCATGCTCTCTGGTGGCTCGTGTAGTTTGAGTATCTTGAGAACGAGGATACTTAGGCAGATTTGGCCGTTTTGCTGTTTGTGCATCCATATTCACTAGTGGCTCTTGTCGCCAAAGTCTGGAGAACTGTTGCTTTTTGCATTGGATGATGGTGTGAGTCAGCATTTAGATATCTGTTCGTGTGCGTTTTCTTTCTATAGACTGCATGTCCTAAACTGCCATCTGTTTACTTTTCACCAGGACGTCTAGAAACGGAATACTGCAATTTTCCTCTACTTCCATTGTGAATTGTATGTTGGGATGTACAGAATTCAGGTGTTTTAGAAACAGATTCAATGTCTGGCGTCCATAAGACCAGATGACAAAGGTATCATCTACATATCTCAACCAGCAAGTCGGTTTTAGCTGCGTTTGTTCGAGAGCCTTGGTTTCAAAAGCCTCCATGTAGATATTAGCGATAACAGGTGATAGCGGTGAACCCATAGCCGCTCATTCGACTTGTTCGTATATTTTATTGTTTCAACTGAAGTAAGTGTTTTTCAGGCAAATTTCGACAAGTTGAACTTGGTCTGTAGGCAAGAGATCTATGAGCATTACTAGCACTTCATCAACCGGCACTTTCGTGAAGAGTGATACTACGTCAAAGCTGACTAAGAGATCATCTTTGTTTAACTTTATGTTCTTTAGTTTCTGGACAAAATCTGCTGAATCCTTGACAAAGGAGACTGTTTTACCAGTTAGAGGTTGTAGTATACTGGTTAAATGTCTTGCCAAAGCATGTGTAGGAGAATTGATCGCGCTGACAATTGGTCTCAACGGCACGCCCTCCTTATGTATCTTAGGTAGACCATACATGCGAGGAGTTATGGCCAAATATGCCTAAGTATCATCGTTCTCAAGATACTCGAACAACACGAGCCACTAAAGAGCATAACCATCGCGCGGGTTTTTGCTCGACTTCACAAGGTGCAAGGCACATTAAGCCAGAAAATGCTGGGTGTTCATATACATATACTACGCGGTCTAAGCCGAAATTCCATGTTAAGAAGAATAAAACGAGAGGAATTTACAAGAATGTATAAAGATTCTTAGGGATACTTATGGATATGAAGTTGATTTGCTAGTCGATGCCGAAAAAAAATTAAGGGGTTATTTTTTCAAGATGGCTGCATAAAGAAGAGTTTTCTGAATTTTCCAGAAATACTATTTTTCGACGGTACCTATAAACTGTTAAATATTAGAGCACCAGTGTATGTCTTTGTAGTGGACGATTCATGGGGCGGAAGTGAAATTGCTGGCCTAGGTATATTAACTATGGAAGATAAAGAGTCAGTTGACTGGCTTGTAAGAACTTTCAAAAAACGAAATTCAGCTTGCGACAAGTTAAGAATAATAATGACTGACAAAGATGAAAATGAGAGAGAAGTCATTAAAAAACAATTCTGAGCTCCAAATTGCTTTTATGTTTTATCATACTCACCAATCTTTTAATAGAGAGATTTCTCTTGTAGAAAGTTGGGTATTACACCTTCTGAAGAAACGTTCTCGAAAGAACGTATTCAGAAGATAAGTCATGATAAAAATGTAGTTGAATATGACAATATTTATGAGCGAATGAAAACTGAACTTCCTATTGCTGTAATGGATTATTACAATAGTAACTGGCACCCAATTAGGGATGAGTGGGTAATAGGTTTTACATATCAGTGTGGAATTTTTTTAAATAATACAAATAACAGAATGGAATCGTTGAACAACAAAATAAAAAGTGTAGTAGGAAAATACAGTAGGTACCCTTAAAGATTTTATTATCAAGATATTCACTGATTTAACTATTCAACGAAATGAACGTGATCATAAAGCAGTTCAGTTGATCCATAAGGTTCCAGTAATACATGTAAAAAACAATGCATATTTGCAATATGCAAAATTACTAACAAATTTTGTATATGGACTTTTGGAAAATCATTTAAATAGCGTAGAAATTGTTGCCAAAAAAATTGAAACTTTGCCTGGTGGTTATTTTATACACAGAAACATCGAAGAAGTTGTAGAATGTAGCATTCACGAATGTGCCATGCCGTCACATACTTGCTGCTAGAAACCTTATTGGCGTATCATTATACGAAGAATCCTTGTGTCTACAAAGGTGGCAAAAAATTACTATTATAGAATACATTGATTATTCGTAGATGACAATGAAAGCGCAATTGTTGAAAGTGCAAAGATGGAAGTTATAAATGTTAAGAAAGCTACGTAATCACATGAAGTTTCGAAGAACTTTAGCCATTGCTAAAGAAATATGTGGTATTTGTGCAGAATAAAGCAATGAAACTTATGAACATCGGTATAACCAACTCAAACAATTATTGGATTCTTGAAAAATGGCAATGAAGTTTCTATAAGAGATATAATTTCTAACTCCAATGAAGTAGCAGCTCAATTTCCTGATGATACAGTAATTCTGACAGAAAATAAAACATCAGATATATTTGATGTACAAAATGAAAATATAATAGTCGGTAACAACGAAGTAGAATTTAATAGAGAATTGTAATGCTATGAAACAGAAACTTCGGAAGTTTAAACCGAAATTGTAACATCAGGTATACAGAATGGAGTTATTGATAACAACGAAATAGAACTACAATTTTTGAATCAAGAAGTATCACCACCGAATGATATGTTTAATAGTGAATTGCACTGCTATGAAAAAGAAACATTCAAATTTCGGAAGTCAGTGAACTTATGATTGAAAATAAAGTAGTAACGAAAAGTAATACAAACAACCAACGCGAAACATTTACTGAAAAAATAAGTGTTGATGAATTGTCAGAAATTGAAATGCTCATTGCAATTAGAAAATACCCAAGAAAAAGAAAGTAAGTAGGAAAGCTCCTTTTATAAAACTTAATCACAGCGAAAAAGAAAAATTATTGCTGTCATGGATTATGAAGGACACAAATAAAATTGTCAATTGTACATGACTATGATATAAAGGAAGCAGATATTATTAACAATAAGGTTATCGAAGACACAGTCGTTAACTTTTTTTATATCCGAAAATATTTAACACAAGAAGCATGGGGTCTACTATAATGCATTATTAAAAGAAAAAAAGAACAATGCAATTGGATGTGTGTTGTCTGTGCTAATGACATTAACCAAAATAAGATGATTAGATGTGAAGGTTGCTTAAATCGATATCATTTAATATGCGTTTCCCTCAAAAATATTCCAAAGCGAAAATTTTGGTTTTGCCGATTTTGTTAGCTTTTGTTAGTGAATTAAGTCTTTAAGAATATGTTTACTTTACATAATATATAATATAAAGCACTTACTCAAATTTTTATTTACTTTATATAACTATTAAATATATGTATATATTTTTTTGTTGAACATTTAAGAATATAAAATTAATGTAAAGTAATAGTAACTTATTGCGCATGCATAGTAACACTCCCTAACTACTGCGCATGCTACTTGCTTACTGCACATACCTCCTCCCCTCCATTATTACCCTAAAAAACCTTTACAGTGTATTGTAAGTCATTCTATGCCATAAAAGTATATGAAATTTAAAATTTTTATTTAAATATATATTTTTTAGGGTGTCCACCTTGTATATGTGTGGTAAAAGTATATCCGGTTTCTTCCTTGGCAGTAGTGTCAACTACATGTCAAATATCGTTTTTATCAGTCAAGTAGTTTTTCTGTTATAGCGCCAACAGACAGACAGACGGACGGAAATTAACCACTTTAATTTTCCTAACCCTCATAATCTGAAACATGAAAATTCGGAAAAATTTCGGAAGATGTAACTTTACATAGATACATACTTAGATTGGCAAAACAATATATTTATCCATATACACTTCTCCAATAAATTATCGCACCACCAAAAAGTAGCCAAAAGTTTAAAGTTAATTTTTGTCGAAACCACTTCTCCGATTTGGACGATTCTTTTTTTGAATGACAAGTTGTCTCTTTCAGAAAGTTAGTGTATTACTGTATTCGCATAGAAACTTATTTTTTTATAAATACCGGGTGTAACAATTACAACTGGTTTTTCCATAAAATGTATAACACCCTGTGGGGTTCAGCAGTTACAATATCAAGTTATAATTCAAAGCAAACTCTAGCCTTATCTTTGTATAACATTTTGTTTTTTGATTTACTCTTTTATCTTAGCTACTGCGACAGAAACACAATTTTATAGCATAACATGTTTTTATTGACTTTAATTTGCATTAAAAGCACTAAAGTAGCAGGCTATGGAAAAACAGAAACAAACAGTATTGTAAATACAGTTGTCAAAAAGCAGTAGTTGATAGAAATGTGTTTTTGGTGTTAGTCCTTAACGTTTTTTTGCAAAATCTTTAATTTTGTCAGTATGCAATGTGAAACACGAAATCTTACTCGCGAAGAATGTGCTCCAGCATTAGTTCTGTTTGAAGAAGGTTGAAAGTTATTCGTGCCAGAGGCGGAAATACTCGCTACTGAGACTTTCGTTTACCTTTTTTCTTTACATTTTGTTTCTTTTTTTTGTTGTTAAATTTAGTTCTCCATAAACACACCTTATGCTATAAAATTGTGTTTTTCTTGCAGTAGCTAAGATAAAAGAGTAAATCAAAAAACAAAATGTTATACAAAGATAAGGCTAGAGTTTGCTTTGAATTATAACTTGATATTGTAACTGTTGAACCCCACAGGGTGTTATACATTTTATGGAAAAACAAGTTGTAATTGTTACACCCGGTATTTATAAAAAAATAAGTTTCTATGCGAATACAGTAATACACAAACTTTCTGAAAGAGACAACTTGTCATTCAAAAAAGAATCGTCCAAATCGGAGAAGTGGTTTCGACAAAAATTAACTTTAAACTTTTGGCTACTTTTTGGTGGTGCGTTAATTTATTGGAGAAGTGTATATAATAGGCTTGTCTGGGACGCTGATTTGTGTGTCCGGGACGCTGTTTCAGCAGCCAAACCGTAAGAGATAGAGAAAAAAGTTATGAAAGTTATATGTTTGGAATGGTCATGTCAGGTCAGGAACCGAATTTCAGTCACGTGACACTTCCGGTTTTCGAGAAATCACGTGATTTCCGTCCGTCCGGGACGCTCGCTCGTCCGGGACGCTGTTTCAGCAGCCAAACCGTAAGAGATAGAGAAAAACGTTATTTAAGTTATATGTTTGGAATGGTCGTGTCAGGTCAGGAACCGAATTTCAGTCACGTGATTTTAAAAAATATTATTGTTTTTATTTAATACGCGTTCTATTTGAAAAACGGTCTTTTTTGTTTTATTAAATGAGACATTTGTCTCACTGGTTGCTAGTTTTATAATAATATATAAATAGTTATTAATGAAACAAGATTATGCGATTTATAATAATTGAGGACGTTGCATCGTCCGAGATGGTTTAAATCGCATAATAATCGAGTTACATTCAAAGCTTTATCGTATCATTGACAACGATGACGTAAAAAAATCAACAACTTTGGTTGTAACTAAAGCCTGTATGACACGACGCTAAATTTTATTCAAAATTTACTTGTAAATTTTAAAATAAATTTACTGATAATTTTTGTTTCACAAACACAACAAAACAACTATTAAGCAAAAGAAGAGAACTGGGGCATATGAGGAAATGGGACACTATCAAGTATGCAGAACTAAATAAAACGATAGTAGAGGGAAGTGGATGGTTCTGGAACCTCCCTCCACCACTTGACCTTGAGTTCAAGGCAAGGCCACGTTCAAGCCCAAGCTCACATGCAAGGCGAGGCCACGTGCAAGCCCAAGGTCACGTTCGAAGCGAGGCCACGTTCGGAGCGAGGCCACCGACAGTCACCTTGAAGAATGAGTATAACAGGAGATGTAGTTTTGTGTTCAGTAGTGTATCGTGTGCTGTACTAGCAAAAACAATGGATCAAGTACAAAAGGTTGGTGAAACTGTGAAGCAGCGAGTGACAAACAAAAACGTGAAACTGTCATATCCAGTATTGTTAAACGCAACAACTTATCCGCTGAATAAGTCAAGCAATAAAACTGTGAGTTTGGGCTTTATCTGTTATGGATAGTTTGTGCCGGCAGTGGTAATTAGTGGGATTAACAAAGATTTTATATTGTTAGACGAAGGAGAGTGGCTGCTCTTTGTTGCAAATAAAGATGTGATAAATAGGCACTTTAACTATAAAGATGGAGAGCCAAAACCGGTGGCTATAAGTCCTGGCAAAAGAATATATTTTAAAAAAATCGGAAACAAAAAAGTGATAGTGCTGCAGGAACGGAAGCGATCCCAAGTTTATCACGGAAACAAGTCTGTAGCAGAATTGTGGAATTAGTTGCCCCTGCTGCAGTCTAAAGCTGAACTAGTAAAAAGTCAGATGTTTGAACAATTTTACAGCAGTGTAATCGAAGGTGTTTGGAATTTACCCGGCGACTTTAAAAGGAGTATCGAAGAGTATTTGCCACCCATCCAATCCGAGAATGTTCGCTGCATGTATGAAATGCTAAAGTTTGCTTCGGACATCATTACATATGATATTGCATTCAAAAAATACGCACAACAGCAATAAGTGTTTATCATGTACTTATAACGATGTAATAAAAAAATTAAAAGAGTTAAAACATTTATTATACATATAACTTACTAACTTAGAAACTAACCTAACCTAGGATGCTGTGGGCGACCTCACAATAGTTGTAAAAAGAACACTTAAATAGTTTCTTCAAAAAAGCAAATCAACTTTTAGTCACATAGATTAGCCACAGCATGTCTGGTAATTCGAGGTCCCGATAAACTTTAAAACGAGTTCCCAGAAACCACCCCGACTCTAGAAGGGTGGCTTCTGGGATGTAGGTCGAGTTTTTTACTAGGGCTATTTCGTCCTAAAAATAAATGTATTGTGAACCAGATTTATGAACATATATTTTTCTTACAGTCCCATATTTTTCGATGATATGCTTCATAAGCCGTTTTTCTAAAAGTATAAAAATGTATTACATCAACTATTAAAATTAACTCAAAATTACCAAAAGATGACATGGGCGGTCCAATGACAATCGAATTTAAAATTCCTCTGTAAATTGCTTATATGTATACTGTTTAAAATACAAAAAAAATAAGCGTCTTACCCATTATGTTTAATCTGAAAAATATTTTAGAATTTAGAATAGCAAAGTAGATTATAGTAGAAACACAATGCAAAAATCCCGATAAAATATCTTAATAAACGCCGGAGATATGAGCATTTAAAAAAATATTAAATGTAGTATATGACAGTAGCAACACAATGCAAAAAACCGCATCTAAATATCTTAATAAATATAGAAGATACGAGCATTTTAAGAGTTTGCTTAGAACCATTAGAAAAATGTTAGAAATGTTTAAAATGTGGTACATGACAGTAGGAACATAATGCAAAAAATTCCGATGAAATATGTTAATAAACACCGGAGATATGAGCGTTTTTAAGATTTAAAAAAATGTAGTATATGACAGTAGCAACACAATGCGAAAAACCGCATTCAAATATCTTAATAAATATAGAAGATACAAGCATTTTAAAACACCATTAGAAAAATGTTAGAAATGTTTAAAATGTAGTACATGACGGTAGGAACCCAATGCATAAGACGGTGAAGAAATATCTCAATAAACAACGGAGATATGAGCATTTTAAGATTACATTAGAAAAGTATTAGAAAAAAAAGAACTTTCGTGTGCGACATTTTTGTTTTTTCAGAAATTTTTCTTTTACTGAGTCCAAACGCATTTTCAAAGTACAGATATGGGCATATATTTACAAAGACATTTTCAAAGTACAGATATGGACATATAAGGTAAAACCATATATTTACAACAATATCTTACCTGAAGTGTAGTTGCAGTGGATTGGAGGTACTGTAGTTTCTTCAAGAAATTCTCGATGTTTATATATCCAGTTCCCCCGACTACGTATTGAGGGCAGGGAATGGGTAACCAATTTACTTTCCAGAACCTAATTTTACGTCTATCTAATGCGTAATTAGAAAAAAAAAAGTTTCTAGCGCCATTCAATTATACGCTAAAAAAGGAACATTTTGATACCAAAAAATCATAGTTTTAGTTGAAATTAGATAGTTATAGTTATTTGGTTATATGTAATATAGTCTAATAATGCATCAGTTATTTTTTATTTATAGCGATAACTTCATAAGCTTTCAATTAGATTAATTAGACAGTCATTTAATAAGCAAGTAGATCTACTGCATGTATTACCAATAAAAATGGATTTCTTGTATTTGGAATAACAAGTTTTGAACCCCTAGGTTTTCTAGGAATAGATAAATAGCAATGCGTTGTATGACGTAAAAGGTAATAGGCATTTAGTTGTTCAAGTACGTAAATTTAGCTAGATCTGCTGTAGCCATTTGCCACAGTATTAGAAGACGAAAATATGTCATATAATCCTACAAAATTAGTGCAGTGTTTTTCCACAACTTTAAATTTAAAATTTGCAGTAAAAATGAAAGCAGTCGTCTCGGATTGATATATTTCTTTGAATAAGTAAATATATATAAACGAGTAAATCCTATTATTGCATTGACGTTAGTAATAGACAAGAGACAGTAGACATCTACGTTTTTAGGTTTTGTGTGTACGTGCACAAATTCACGCTCGTTTGAAAAGGTCATATTAGCATGGTGAAACAACTTGCATTTTCTACATACAGGTTAATGTGAACCGAGGCCGAGTTTTTAAAAGTCAATGAAAGGGTGCTAGTGACAGATATATAAATATAGATTTTTCCAATCCGAGCTGAATTAAAAATCGGCAAAGTGAAACAGTGCATCGCTTCTGAATAATTGTTCGAACGTGGTTAAACGGCAGATGTTATTTTGATTATTTCCTTCATATCCATAATAATGCGTAATCGCCATGGTTTTTGTCAGTTTAATAATGACTAAAATTCAAACGTCAAAATTTAACCGCTGTTAAATTTATGTCAAAATTTAATCGCTTGTGCATAATTTTAACATGATTATTAAAGGTGCTTCACCAACTGAATTTTATCTATTTATTCAGGAAATAATCACTCCGAACATCCTGCGTGCATGTAAACTAGCCTAAATAAATTTTGACGATTTTCTGTCAGAATGTTTTGCTCTGAAGAAATATATCTCGTAAATTTTCCGCTTCAAAATCCCTCGTGCTGCGCACTCGGGATTCTTGTTAAGCGACAAATTTACTTGACAAATTTCTTAGCAAAACACTCTGACAGAAAACGTCAAAATTTAATCGGCTATTTTAATGCACTTGGGATATTACTGTTGATTAAAATGTTCGGTAACTAGCAAGCAATTGCACATTGCTTTTGTATTACATATTACATATTAATAGGTAGATATTAAGCCAGTGGAATGTTTTCATATGTTTAGATTGACCTGTTATTCAAATGCTATATTGGAAATGCATTTGTAAACAAAATTGTTAATCATTACAGTCGAACAGACGTATTAACTTCCGAAAAATAATTACTCAGGGCTTCACCCCCTTGTAAAGTAAAATTTCGTTATGTTTTTTATTCGCTAGATGTATAAGCCAATATTAGAACACCATTTGCCAAATGTATGTGTGAAATATTTTTAAACATTTCAACATGTTAGAACAACAAATAGCTGGTGCAGTAGTTTCGTACTTTATATTATCTAAGCAAACTGCGTTAGACAAATAACTTTTTTCCATATTGCCCATCAAATAAGATTGAAGCGCTTTATTTGTGTAAACTGTGTTTTAAACTGTCTGGAAAAATGTGTTTCAATGTTAACTTGAATTGCTGTCTGCAAAAATAGAGGCATTCAACGAACCTAAAGATATTTCAAGGCTAACTTCCTTTGTGTGAGCCGAGGTAAGCAAAAATTTAGATTGCAACGAAGCTAGATATTAGCAGTGAAAGTTTCTTATATACAGTATGCATTTAAACTGCCAATTTTAATAGATTTGATTGCATAATTTTTGATAAATAAAATTTTGTCTTTCATGTTTGAAACCTCGCGTTTTATTAATGTGAATACAAATTCACCTATCACACGACCACCTTTGCAGTATTTTTAATAAGCGCTAGTAATTAATAGGATATAAATATTTGCAACAGTGGCATAAAATTTGATTATTATTAAACGGTTTAAAAATATTAGATGTATAAGCCTATATTAGAACACCATGTGCTGAAATGTATTTGTGAAATATTTTTAAACATTTTAACATGTTAAAACAACAAATACCTGTTGCATTAGTTTCGTACCTTATATTATCTAAGCAAACTGTCTGGAAAAATGTGTTTCAATGTTAACTTGAATTGCTGTCTGCAAAAATAGAGGCATGCAACGAACCTAAAGATATTTCAAGGCTAACTTCCTTTGTGTGAGTCGAGGTAAGAAAAAATTTAGATTGCAACGAACTCAATTTCAACTGGTTTGCGTGCTAAAGCCGTCCTTTGCATGTAGTATAAATACACCTGGCTGAGGTGGGAGCAACCATTCTCTTGTGTTTGCGATGGCTAGCAACAGCGCTGTTTGTCCGTTTTGCAAGCGTGCGGTTTTACCGAAAAAATTTTCAAAATTTAATAGGCTCAGGTTGAAAAAAACGGTTGCAGTTAAACTTTGCGCCTGCACGGAACCAAGCGGCTTAGCCCTCAGTTCCGTACAGACATCGCCGCAAGCCACCATAAAGGTTTTAAGTGACGTACTACTTGCGCCTACTTACGAAACCATTTCTCAAAGTAGTAGTCAAGGTACTAGCAAAATTTTAAAATCAGCTTTAAAGAAAGATCAGAAAAGGAAAAGTCCTGCAAATTCAATTTGGCGAAATACGTCAAGTGTGTTGGTATGAATGAGGAGACTGATGTTCCTGTGGCAAAAATCCAAAATATGTTACATGAGTCTCCTCATTTATCGCAAACGGAAATGTTTATGGAAACGTTCGATTTTGACGACATTCCATTGGAAAAGGTGGCTTCCGGCAACGGTGCGGCGCAAGAGTTTACAGCCCTTGTAGATGGTTTGGAGATCGACTCCGGCTCAAGTCGCCCGACCAGTCGAATTTCGAAGCAGCCAACAATCAAACCTTCGGAAAATGTGACCGCAGCACCGTCTGTAATTGTGCAGTCTCCGGTTTCGGGCAATGCAGTCGTCAGCCACTGGGAGTAACGTAGTCGACACTGTGGTGTCGATTACGTCTACCCCGGAGGAGAAGGAGGAAGACATTGATGACATGTAGCCATCCCAGTGTGCCGAACGTGAATACGTGTCTAATCGTAATGCAATAGATGTTAAAGCGGCCGATCTTCGCAGCGGTGATCATTACATAAGGTATATTAGATATTAGATATTAGATATTAGATATTAGATATTATTTTTCTATCCATATATGTTATTTAACATTGAAGGTGTTCAGAACGTGCTTTTTCCAGTTTAATAGCCTATATTGTTATTAGCTCCCTAGAAATTCGAGCCGCCAGCCTAGAAGCGACGATGCACGATGAGTACCTAAAAAGCATAGCTGCTTTACCTAAGATCCGCCACGGCCACAGCGCAACTAACATGGACATCTTTAAGAATGCTGAGTTAGCAAGGCTGGAGCTAATCCAAGATCTGTTAGCTGTGGAGAGTGCGATTCGTGCAAGACGTCAGGAGCTCGATAAAAAGGCTAAGTAACGAGTAAATAATCGTTTAACATATCATACACCCCTAACACAAATAACCTCCCCCCCCCCCCATCCTCTCCAGGGTGTCCAAAGCGAATCCTCCCCGTGGTGACACCTGGGTATTCCGTTCGAGGTTTAATAATAATAATAATAATCTTTATTTAGTTATAAACTATTTTAAGATTTACAGTTGTTTACATATTTACTTAACTAATAATTTTTCTTAACATAATCGCTTAGTTTCTTTTTAAACTCATAGATATTTTTAGTTCTTTTAACTTCAATTGGAAGGTTATTATAAATTTTGAAGCCTTTATAAAAATAATAATTTTGGGAACTGCTTTTTGTAAGTTTGGGTAATCTAACATTCTGCTTATTTCTAGTACTATAATTATGAATATCACAACCATAAACTAAGTGTTGGGTCATATATTCAGGTAACAGGTTATTGACTGCTTTAAAAACTAACAACAAAGAATTGAAATAAATACGTTGCTTCATACTTAACCATTGTAAACAATCTAGCATCGCAGAAATTCTTGTATATTTCGAACAGCGTAATATGATACGCATGACTCTGTTCTGCTGTTTTTGCATTCTAGCCAATTCTTGTTCATGACATAAAAATAATATACTAGAGCAGTAATCGAAATGCGGTGCGATGATTGTTTTGTAAATCATAATTTTAGACTGTATACTAAGCTTATTAGAAATTCTACTGAATAAACCTATTTTCTTAACTACCTTATTAATTATATAATCTACGTGTGCTTTGAAGTTTAATTTATCATCTATAATTACTCCTAAATATTTAACTTGAGATACCTTCTCTATTTCTAAGTTATCAATTTTTATTTTATTAACCGATTCTGCATTAGTACCTGATAAAATTATTGCTTTCGTTTTTGCGATATTCAGTTTCAGTTTATTACATTTTAACCACTTAGAAATAATTTCAAAATCTATATTCATTTTATTCATGGCATTTCTAACATCTTCGTCAGTAACTGTCACTAATGTATCATCTGCAAACAGATTTATGGTGCAATGTTTTAGATTCAATTCCAAATCGTTTATATACAATATAAACAATAATGGACCCAAAACAGGGGCTTTGGGTACACCCAAGTTGTTTTCCATGTAGCTTGACTGGCACTGATCGAAGTGTGTAGTTGGTAGTCGATGAGTGAGATAACTTTGAAACCACATATTTTCGTTACCACGTATTCCATATTTATGTAGTTTATTCAGTAACCGCTGCCTGTCGATAGTCTCAAATGCACGTTTATAATCTAGAAAAACAGTAACTACACTTTTATTTAATTCTAATTCACTTTTCCAATTCATGAGAACCAAGTTTAACGCCGTTTCACACGAATGTTTAGATCTAAATCCTGATTGGTTTTTACTTATAATATCATGTTCATCTAAAAAGATTTGGACTTGATCTTTCACAATAAGTTCGAAAATTTGCTCGTATACCGGTAACACATTTATTTATTGGTCGAAATTCTTCGCACTTGTTAGTTAATTTAACTTTAGGTACTGGAACAACTCTAGATATTTTCCATGATTCTGGAAAGCACCCTGTTCCGAGAGACTGATTTATTAATTTAACAAATATCTCACCTACAACTGGTAAGGCATCTGTAATTACAGTAACTGTAATATGGTCGAAAGAACCCATTCGTTTAATTTTAGCTATTGCTTTTTTAATGTCATTTAATGTAATTGTTTTAAATTTAAAAGTACTGATATTATCCGGAAACGTAGCTTCTTCAAAGCGGTCGTTTATAATAATGGACTTATTTAGCTCTAATATACTATTTACAAAGTACTGGTTAAATTTAGTAGCAATATCCTGGGCATTGCTAATTTCTTCTCCGTCAAATAAAATGTTTGAAGAAGTAATTGTTTGTCCTTTCATTAAAGATTTGACAGTTTTCCACATCTTCTTCGGATTTCCACGACAGCTTTCTATTCTATTTTCATAATATTGGTTTTTCCTGTCCTTAATTTTATTGCTGTAAAAATTCCGAATACGTTTATAGTTTTGCCAGTCATGCGTGTTTTTTGTAAATTTAGCTGTCTTAGAGTTGATTGCGTTCCGCCTGGAGCTTACGTAAATCACAGCTAAACCATGGGGTGTCAGTTTTAAGTGTAATTGTTTTGTTGTCAATGAGGTCATTTACGGAATTTTGTATTCTGCTGACCATATGTGTGGCAAGATTGTTTACATCCAGGGCCGGCATCTTTGTGTTTTCCCGTGTGTTGCTCTTACCTCTAAAGAGAATAATTAGCAGAAATTTAAAAATGACTGGCAAAAATTGTTTTAATCCCAAATAGTCCTAAATACTTGATACAATAAAGCTCCATGGGATCTGTTGATGAAAATAATCAAAGAAGCGTAAAAAACAATTATGCCAAAAGAAACAACAAACTACACCTGAAAACTGGTATAACGTAACAATAGCGGTTGTGCACAAGAAAGACGACTCAGCACTTTTAAAGAACTATCGTCGAATAAGCTTTATGTCACAGATATACAAACTCTTTATGGAGATAGTCACAAATAAACAGAATGCAAAAAAGTTGGACTAGCATTCCGTAAACGTAAGGGATATAGTGCATGCGACCATCTCCTAACGGTAAAAATACTTATAAACAAATCAGTAAAAAAAAACTTCTCACTGGCATGGACTATGAAAAACTTTTTGACGCAATAGAACACTGGGCAATAATGGCGGAATTAGACAGGGCACCAATAGACCATCGATGCAAAACCTTATTGGAAAATGTATATAAGAAAGCAAACTCACCTATCAGACTACATGAAAACATAAAACCGATATCGATTAATAGAGGAAATTGGAAAAGGGGCACAAAATCACCCAAGTGTTTTACCCTGCTTCTGGAAGGAGTTTTGAAAAATCTGGAATATCGAAAATTTGGAATAACATAATGGTGAAAGAGTCAACGGCCTTAGGTTTGCAGACAGTATAGTTCTGGTTGAAGGTAACAAAAATCTAACCAAAATGTTAATACAACTGAAAGAAAACTAAGAGAAGATATTAGCACTAAAAATTAATATAAACAAGACGAAAATAATGAGCTTCAAAATAGAAAATATCAAATCATATCTAGATTTTAAACAAAAAATTTAAATAGAACAGGCAAACAAAGACATAGAAATAGAACGAAGTAGAAGACTAGGATGGCTTGCGTTTGTTCAACTGGCATATATCCTCAAAAATGGCAAAACTTTCTCTATACATCAGAACAAACGTTTTTGACCATTGGGTTCTGCCTGTGCTGACATATTGAGCACAGACATGGACCTCACCAAGCAATAGTAAATAAGTTGCAAATAACCCAAAGGATGATGGACAAACCTATGACAAGACTATCATTAAGAGACAGAAAGCAAAATGATTTGATCTGACAAAAAACAAAGGTAACTGACATCATACAGAGAATAGCCAACCTAAAATGGGACTTTTCTGGGCATATAGCCTGTATAGAAGATGACTGATTAAATGCCAAGATCTTGTGATGGAGACCGTAGAACGCAAGAAGAAGAAGAGGGAACACAAACACATGGTGGCGACGAAATGAAAAGAGTGGCAGGACTGAGATATATGAGAAATGCACAAAATAAAGGGGAATGCAAACAGCGGAGAGAGTCTTATAATTAATGCTGGTCTTATAAAAAGAAGAAGTGATACGGAGATACTAGCACTGGCAAGTATATAAGATCAGGTAAACAAACCAGAAACCACCAGAGGAATGTACGCATTAGTGAACTAATACGTAATGCTTGGAAGGGTACACTGCGAATTTTGTGACTGACTCTAGAGGAGTACAGTAATAGCATGTAGCGTTGTTAATAATTTTATTTTATCCTATTATGTTATTATGACAATAACTCCTTAGCAACGAGTTGCGTTAAGATGCATTTAACAGCACAAGTGTTGTTAAGAAAAATAACATAACGAGACTTTATTAGCATGTAATCACATGTTGACAGCACTGAAGTGTATTGTCAGTCTATGTCAAATTCGGTGTTAGTAAGTTAGGTTTTCTTTGTTATTTGACACAAACTGACGCAAAACTTAACCTGAAAATCTCGAATTTAACATAACCTGACGGTGCTACCAACAATACAGTATTGAGTTTTTATCTTACTAGTGATACCATCACTCGCTGTTGAAGTGTCTTTAATAATAATTTTTCCCAAAAGATTAGTATTTTAGGATAAAATAAACCGTGTTACGATATACGTAACGTTATCTGCTTTCTACATTACTCTATAATTTTAAAGAACTCGCTCCTAACGTCGCTCGTTCATTCAAACTATTCTCTCGTAATGTAGAAAGCTTGATAACGTTACTTGCATTGTAAATTACTATTATTTGCTTGTTTGTTGTTTGGACAAGATCTAGGCATGCATCTTGGTTGTTGTCACCCGAAGTCCGGTGTGTTGCTCACATCGTTTCGTGTGTTGCTTGAGCTCGTAAGCAACACAACTGATGCCGGGCCTGTTTACATCTTTACTATTTAATAATGTGACCCAGCTATATTTATTTAGTTTATCAAGCAGTTTTTGTGAGGAGTAATTAGCGAACGTTGTGATATTAAT
Source organism: Agriotes lineatus (assembly GCA_940337035.1). Lineage (NCBI taxonomy): Eukaryota > Metazoa > Arthropoda > Insecta > Coleoptera > Elateridae > Agriotes > Agriotes lineatus. Next base: position 373,026 of record CALNHX010000182.1, on the reverse strand, counting down.
TCTTTCAAAATTGCTGTTATACCGCGCAACCTTTCGTAACGTGACATCGATTGCATTATGTTCAGAAATTTGTGGAATCTGCACTTTACAAATGATATTGTCTTGATTTGTTAAAACGAGGTCAATGATTGTATTGGAATTTTTTGTTGAGAGCGTAAATTCGGTTACGAGTTGATTTAAACCCAACGTATTTATTAATTGTAGGAGCTTGCTTGTGTAGAATGAATCTTTAGAGATATCCCAGTTGAAATCGCCTAGAATTAAATGCTTGGTGTCGTCTGGGATTGTGTCGTCGTACCATTTTTCAAACTGCTTTAAGAATATTGCAATACTGGCACTTGGAGAACGATAAACAACAGTGTACAATCCGTTGTGAAGCAGCCAGAATTCATTGTTAAATGAAAAGTTTGACACTATTTTGAACTTAATATTATTACGCAGAACGATTGCAACTCCGCCCGTATGGCGATTTATACAATTACAACGAATGGTGACATAACCCCGAAAACTTATTTCACAGTCTTCAATATTCTCCGTGAACCTTGTTTCACTTAAAAACACGATAGCTGGACGTCTGTCTTCAATTAAAACTTCAATTTCCTCCATATGTTTTAGCATACTTTGTGCATTTGAATAAATAATATCAGTATTTGGTTCTGTTATTCTAAAAAATCTATCTTACTTCTTTCTTGTTCTAGTTTACGTTTGTAAACTGGACAGTCAAAGCTCCATACAAAATGATCTATGTCTAAATTAATTTTTAGTTTTTCTTTAGCATTGCAGCAGTTCACACATTTCTTTTCTTCGTCGTTAGCCTTACATTCTTTCAAGAGATGAGAACCGGCACATTTTGGGCATGTTATCTTCGATTTACATTGACTCGCTTTATGATTGAATCCATTACATGAAAAGCACCTGGTTACTTCAACTGCATCATAAACTCTACACCTATCCCAGCCGATATTAATTTTTTCTTCTTTCATAATTACACGATAGGCACATGCATTTACTTCCGCAATTACTGTATAATTTTTCCTGTTGTTTTTGGTTGTGGTTTCCTTTATATGTACAACTTTTATGGATGGTTCCTGTGATTCCAAAAAACTATTTTGGGATATTATTTTCTCTTCGATCGTTTCCATTGCCAATTTTTCGCTTAGTCCAACAATTTTTACTCTAGGCAACTTCTTCTTTGGGATTGTAACTTCGTAGTTTTCTCCAAGATTAGTTTCGGCTTTTTCTTTAATTCTGCTGACATCATCCTTGTTTTTGCATCCAATAACAACACCACCCTTGCTAACAGTCCGTAGGCCAGATATATTTAACTCGGTAGGATCGATGGCATTTTTTGTCTTTTTTAGTGTCAATACTTTTTTGGTTCTGATTTTTGGGTTTTATTACTACGACCGGTTCGTGTAATTTGTTAATCAGTGTTTGTAAATAAAGGTGTTCATTTCGTTTGTGAATAGTAAGCCTGGAGCTGGGTAGCTAATCGCGCAATTAGTATATTAACCGATTGCGCGAGACTAATTTGCCATGATGTTCAGGTGCACTGCTTGTGGAGAGTCCTTCACCAGAGCTGACAATTTGTTTCGCCATCGAAGAGATAGCTGTCGCCACGAGGTTGGCCACCCATCGACGAGTGGTAAGTGGAAACGTGTTGATTGCGCTGATTATATCAATTGTGCGTTTCCTAAAGGTGACGCTATGGAGGCTTCGGTAGCAGCTGGTGAGGGACCATCGGCGAGTAAACGCCCAAGACTTAATGACTCCAGCGGTGGTGAGTGTGTCTCTATTGTAGTGTTTCATGTTTTCTAACGTTTGGTTTAACAGAACAGCTCCCCAGGACGCAATACTGCGACGTGTGTGATGAAAATGTTCCTCGGACTTGTTTCGTTGGACACCTGAGGAGCAATCGTCACACGAGGCGGTGTGATGTCGTCCACCTGGGGAAAGGAGTGGTGGCCCTTCCAAGCGCCTTCAAGTCCCGTGTTGCCAGCTACAGGGTGTCCACGGAAAATTATCATATAAGTGTTGTAGAATATATGACTGAACTGAAAGACAAAATTATAGGTCTTATAGAAGGGCAACTGACCAAATTAAACAGTATAAAATTCAATTTCGAACTTTTCGGGTATTTTATTTTGGAGACTCAAGATGTACAAGACGTCAAAAGTTTTAATACGACCAACGAGGTAGTCACTCGCGGTACAGACTTGAACGAACTATATGATAATTTAACGGGGATATTGGACCAGAAGGTGTCCGAATTTGAGGAACGTGATTCAGGTGTGTATTACAACTGTAATTCTTGTTAATGTTACTAACCGCAAAATGTTTACAGGGTGGATCTTAAAGCAGTTGCTGTACCTAGAAGTAAATATAAATAAATTCAATCCGTTTCGGGCGTCTTCGTATATCCCGCTCCCGAAGCAGATTCAGTCAAAGAAAGCGATCGTGAACGTCCAAAACGTCGATGACGAGCGTTGTTTCGGGTGGGCGGTAACCTCGGCCATCTGCGAACCGGATGGACCGTCTAATCGAAGGAGTTCGTATCCAGATTGCAGCGAGTTTTTAAATTTTAAGGACATTGAATTCCCTGTTAGATTGCGCGATATTTCTAAATTTGAAAAAAATAACCCTCAACTTTCTATAAATGTATACGCGTTGGAAAAGACTTTTCAAAACGATATTACCATATATGAAGTGGTGGGACCTCTGTACTATTCGCCACGTGTAAAAAACGGACATATAAATTTGCTGCTTCTAACAGACGGCGAAGGTAATAACCACTACTGTTGGATCACCAATTTGTCTAGGTTAGTTTCGCGGCAAATAACGGCTAGGGCCAATGCAAAACATTTTTGTAATGGTTGTCTAAATTACTTTCGCACCGATGCCCATCTGGAGAACCATAAGCTTTTTGACTGTAATCATGTGTGCACAAAGTTGCCTACGACAGAGCCGATCACGGATAAGTGTGGGGAGGTGAGGCCCCAAAACATTCTTAAATTTGATAATTATCATAAGCAATTGAAAGTGCCCTATGTTTGCTACGCAGATTTCGAGACCGTTTTATCACCTGTCGATGGTGGGAATCAGGAGCCGGATCGCGAAAGACCATATACGATATACGACCATATGCGAGCACAAACCGTATTCTTTCGCGTATTATTTGAAATGTTCTTTTGCTGATACTCTATCCAAATTCGAAATATATAGGGGCGAGGATGCTGTGGACGTGTTTGTTGAGCGTCTAGACAGAGACGTTCGCGCGCTATATTCCAACAGTTTGAAGCATGTTGTACCCCTCAAGCCTGTGGCTCCGCAAGAAATTCAAAATTTTAAGGATGCTGCTTAATGTCATATTTGCAATCGTCCTTTTGGAGAGGGAGACGTAAAGGTTCGCGATCACGACCATTTGACCGGAGAATATCGGGGAGCTGCTCATTCCAATTGCAATCTGAATTATAAACTTCCAAATTTTATTCCCGTATTTTTTCACAATTTAAATTACGATTCCCACCTTTTTGTCAAACAGTTAGCTCAAAATAACGAGGAGCTTGATGTCATTCCGGAAAATAAGGAAAAATATATTTCATTTGGTAAACGTCTTTGGGTAGATGAAGTCGTTGTTGACGGAAAACGAAAAAACGTTTATATGCAAATTCGATTTTTAGATAGTTACCGATTTTGAAGTTCTTCTTTAGCATCGCTGGCCGCCACGTTATCAGATGATCAGTGTGTTGAAATTCATAAGCAATTCGGACATGACATCGAATTCGAACTGATGAGACAGAAAGGTGTGTTTCCCTATTCGTATCTGGATTCATTTACAAAATTAGACGAGCCGGCGTTGCCCACAGTCGCCCAGTTTTATGATCATTTAACCGAGACGCATATTACTGAGATCGATTACGAGCGCGTCGTTAAGGTCTGGAAAACTTTCGAATGTTAAACGTTGGGCGACTATTCCGATGTTTACCTCAAATGTGACGTGTTTATATTGGCAGACGTTTTCAAAAACTTTCGAAATTTTTATTTAAATCAATATAATTTAGATCCGGCGCAGTACTTCACCGCCCCCGGTTTAAGTTGGGACGCCATGTTAAAATATATGGGGGTTGAGTTGGAACTGTTGACCGATATGGATATGTTTCACTTTTTTAGAAAGGGTATTCGTGGGGGAGTCAGTACTTGTGTCGGGCGAAAGGCTATTGCCAACAATAAATTTGCGGGTAACTATGACGCTTCAAAACCCACTTCTTTTATTGTTTTTTTAGACGCAACCAACTTATACGGGCATAGTATGAGGCAGTTTCTACCGCAAGGTGGTTTTGTTTGGTTGACTGACGAGGAAATTGATAGTTTTGACGTATTTCAAATTTTGGACGACTCAGATACTGGGTACGTGTTGGAAGTTGACTTGCGGTACCCTGAAAATTTACATGACGATCACAATGACTTCCCCTTTTGCCCCGAGCTATTGGTGCCTCCACAGGGAAAATTTAAAAATGCAAAATTAATTCCAAATTTGTATGACAAACGCAATTATATTATTCACTACAGAAATTTGAGGCAATGTTTAGAGGCCGGCTTAATTTTGGTTAAAACGCATAAAATACTTAAGTTTTGACAATCTCCATGGCTCAGATCCTACATCGATTTAAACACAAATTTACGTAACCAGTCTGACAATGAATTTAACCGAAATTCATTCAAACTAGCTAACAATAGCGTCTTTGGTAAAACCATGGAAAACGTGGACAAAAGGGTTCTTGTAAAGCTTTGATATCGAAACCTAACTTTAAAGATAGAATTCGGTTTGGGGAAAATTTAATAGCAGTGGAAATGAACAGAACGTCGGTTTTATATAAAAAACCCATTTATGTTGGTTTCTCAGTTTTAGATCTTTCGAAAACGGTAATGTACAATTTTTATTACAAATTTTTGAAGCATAAATACGGCCTTAATGTGTCTCTACTCTATACAGACACGGACTTATTCATCCTGGAAATTTTTACTGAAAATTTTTACGCGGACATGCAAGAGCACCTTGATCTCTTTGATACATCAAATTACAAGAATGGTTTGCACGAAATTTCGAAAACCGAGTCTGTTGTTGGCAAATTTAAGGATGAGCACGCTGGGGTGGCTGTGTGTAGCTATTACGGGGTCGGTGCAAAAACATACTGTGTAAACGCTGTTGGTAAGGAAGCCAAAAAGGCGAAGGGAGTTAGAAAGAGTGCTGTTCGGAATCACCTCACCACCGAAATTTATAAATCTGTAGCCGAAAACAAGAGGGAAGTTGTATTTTGTCAGATGTATGTGTTTCGTTCCCAATTACACACTATGTACACCGAATTAATGAATAAGGTTGCGCTTTCTTCGCGAGATGATAAACGCTTCCTTATTCCTAATACTACCAAAACCTTAGCGTGGGGTCACCGTGATATAGATGATTACAGTCGTCTAGACAACTTGCTGCGCATTGCCGAAACGATGACGTAGCAATATGTTCGCGGAACAGTATTCGTTATTACTTAACAGCAGAGGTCCTACACGGCAGGAGCTTTCTTGTACTTTGTAGGTTTAGTTATTGTATGTAGCAATTATAGTATAGGTTAAGAACACTAGCTTGTATGATATAGGTAGTAAGTTAAATTTTACGAAAAATCTGATTGTTTGGGTCCGCATTACCAAGTATATTTGTTATTTAACACTGTAGTCACTCATGTTCAGCATTTACAATAATAAATTACTGTAAAACATAAAAAGTTTTTATTCAAAGAAAATAAATGGTAGTAAAACAAAAAAAAGTGTTTTATTGAAAGAGTTCTATAGAATCATAATAAGTTATACAACATTGTTTTTGGATATCCAGGAATTGTGACGATTATCGAATCCCAACCACTTTACGTAAAGCTGATTACCCTTCTTCTTCGACACCTTTTCTACCAGGTATACGTCCGAGTGTTTGGTTTTCTGTAATTCGTGCCCGTAAAATCCACCATTGATTTCCTGCCCTTCCTGATCGGTGAGTCTGTAGGTGGTAGGATTTGTAAGTCGCACTGTGGTTATTTTGAATATTTCGTTGCTCCAGCTGGGTGTGTAGCCCTTGCTAAATATCGAACGATATTTACTAATGCGTACAGAGTCTCCTTTATGAAACTTTTGAGGTGCCGGATCTACAGTTTTTGTGTGGCTGTACACGGTGTGTAACAGACGTTTGGCATTTTTAAGATTAACTTCAGCCGGCTTCATACCTGTTGTGCTATGCCTAGTTGTGTTATATTTGCTTAAAAGTTGGGGTAGAATGTCCAACCATTTGTAGGACCCTTGCAAACTAAACTGCTTCCACATCATGTTCTTAAGGGTGCGTTTACATCTTTCTATGATGCTGCTTTTCATAGTTGAATACGTGCTCTAATGATTTATCTTGTAACGTTGCATCAATGCTTGAAAATCGCCGTTATAAAATTCTTTTCCCAAATCGGTTTGCACGTTTTTAGGAGATACCTTCATATTAGCAAGAACTTTTCGCATAGCTGCCGCTACATCTTTTCCCGTTTTCCGTTTTACCGGAAGAGCCCACAAGTATTTAGAAAACGCGTTAATAACGGCTAAAATGTATCGATACCCTTTATTGCTTCGTGCATATGGCTGCATCTCCACCAAATCCGCTTGTAGTAAATCATGCAATCCTTTGAGAATCACCCGTCGTCTCTTGAAATTTCTTCGCGTTGGTTTGTGAAGTTCTGCAACTAGATCCTCCTTAGGACTCATTGTCGAATGTTGCTGTATCGACTGCTATGGGACATTTAAGCAGCAGTTGCACGTATAACTTAGTGTTTATGGATTCGAATTGCAGTTTATCTCCTCGCCGCAATGTCTTACCGACAAGCGTGTCGTGTTCGATGCCGTTGATGTGTGATACTACCAAAGGTCCGTTGACTTGAACACTTATGATCTCACCGATCGTTAACGGAAAAATGTACTCCTTATTACCGAAAATTTTTGAATATCCGTTTTCATCATAACCACGCCCCACTAGCAGCAGTGGTACTTCTATATGGAGTTGGTTTACATTTTGAACTTTCATAAAGATATGTTTGCGATGAGAACCGTAGCGCGCGCTATGGTAGTGTCGTCCAAATTTGTCTATGGGCATTACTCTATCGTCTAACACCTTCTGATCGTAATTCAATAGGTACTCTGCTTTTGTACTCGCCTTAGTGAATTATTTTTGCATCTCGTAGAGCTTGGGTGATGCTTACGATTTCGTTGGAATGGCCGGTGTGCCCCGCTACCTGAGAGGCTAGTAATATGCGCAGACGATCCACTAATGAATTTGGATCTTTCCAAGGAACAAATTCCACTTTTTTATTGGTTACTGTTAATAACCCCCTTCCGGTACGCTGCACTCTGGATGCGGCTCTGGCAGGCTGTCCAACGCCGGAGGATGTACTCAAGGGGCGTACTACTTTTATATATTTCGAGCCTGCGTTGCCGCTTATCCTTTGGGTTGGATCGTAGTTCTTACGATTTGCGGCGGACCGGTTCACTATGTCTTGGTAATTGTCAAGATCTTTGGTTGTATAAGTCATCGGTTTCTTTAAGAACATTAATTCGTAAAAGCCTGGAGTGCCTTTGTATACTATTCTATTGTCATGATCTGTAATAACCATGTTCTGACCCTCAAAAGTAAGCTGTTTATTCCCAATTGCAAATTTATCAGTGTCTATGTCCCATCGAACTCCATAGTGGAGATCGTACCTACTTGCTCTCTGTATCTCGTATCATTCCCTCGATATATTTTCTAGCTAACCCTGAGAACTGTTCCAGGTATTCCCCTAGAACTTCCCGTTCTATCATTCGTCGCACGGTTTCCCTAGCCTCTGCTACCGAACTTTCAATTGCCGATTCTTCTTGAGCCTCAACCTGTTGTTCCTCATCCGGTAAACTCTCATACAATACTTCTCTGTCAAGAAATCTAGGTGTGGATGTTACCAACGTCGAAGTTGACGGTCGTACGGGGGTTTTACCATTTCTCGGACGGGGTAGGATAGATGGTGTGGACACTCGCCGTTTGATGGTTCTCAGTATGGGTCCTACTTCGTGCTGTATTGTTTGACCACCTTCTTGCTTGATGGATGTTAGCAATTCCGTGAGTGGTTGGGAAATTGGTTTAAATTGCTCCGCAAGAGCCGTCCGCGATTTGGCGATATCTGCTTTTAAAGTTTCATATTTTCGCCTGACAGCCTTTCTAGCTTTAATAAGATCGCTTACTAACCGTTTGTCCATGTTGCTATTACTCTCGTTGTTCGCAGACTAATAATTTGTACAGCAGTGGTCCATGCCTATATAGTGAAATAACTGTCGAACCCTTTTCTATAACGACCGGCGTTGATTTTGCTTTCTTTGTCGATAACTAAAAATCCATGATCTTTGATCCAACAGTGCGAACATAAGTTTTTAAACTTTTCGAATGACATGTCTGTGTTTACATGATCATCGTAAATGTGTTTAAGATTGGTGTGGTCTTGCCGGAATACGATTATGATATTCGCATTATCTCGTACCAGTTGTTTCGGGATTGATGAGTAAGTCTGACAGAGGTAAAAACAATCTATATTTCGATGACGTCCGAAACTAAAATAATCTCTAATTATGCTGTGAGTATCGCACGCCACGTCATCAAACACAATAACAGAATTTTCTTTCGCCTCGTGTGGTTTGATAACCTCACACCCCTCGCTGAATTCGTAGAATCCGATTTCTTTTAGTGACTTCAGGAGTATCTTCAGAAATTTGTATTTAGGTTGGTCAAGAGTTTTGGAATACAAATACAAGTTTTCAAACCGCACCCCATTGCGGTGCACCAAAAGACTGATCATCGCATTGGTTTTCCCAGAGCCGGAAGGACCAATGATTAAACCCCTTTTACATCCCATACCCAGTAAAGTGCCGTGTCGTCTGAACCTCTGTGACATGGAATTTACTGTATGATTTACTACCGGCAGCGAACATTTTTGTTTCACAAGTTTGACGTTCTCCATCGTTTTCGGACGGGGACGAACTAGCTTCTAACCGCGCTGTGCTAAGTATATATCTACCCCTTTGAGCTTCACACCGTCAGTCGCTCTTCGACGGGCGTTTCTTTAAGATGAGTTATACTAGACGTAAAACTCGTAGTCGTCGTCGAATCGTAAGACGGAAAGGTCGCGGTTTGTTGAACACCCTTATTGACAAGTTACCCTTCGAATTACATATACCAGGTTACAAGTTTTGCGGACCTGGTACTCGTTTAAACAAACGGCTTTCTCGAGGTGATCGAGGAAGAAACCCTCTGGACGAGGCTTGCAAGCAACACGACATCGCATACTCACAATCTAGCAATCTTTCGACACGGCACGCGGCGGATAAAGTTCTTGCACAGAAAGCTTGGGAACGCGTTAAAGCAAAAGACTCTACTCTTGGAGAAAGAGCGGCAGCTTTTGCTGTTACAGGGATTATGAAAGGAAAAACCAAACTCGGCATGGGAGTCTCCCGGAAACGAAAGCGTACAGAACCCATTGCTGTTATGGAAACACCCCGGAAACGAAGACGTACACTACCTATTGCCGCGCAAAAATTTGGTACGGGGGTATCTAGAAAACGGAAGCGTACAAGGTTTAGTAGGCGTAAACGTATTGGAGGCGCGGCCATTTTTAAATCGCGAAGGAAACGCCGAATTCGTTCCAGAGTAGTACCTGTTCCCAAGAGAGGAGGTATATTACCGCTTGTACCCATACTTGCTGCATTAGCAGCATTGGGGTCCCTCGGAGGCGGTGCTGCAGCAGTCGCTAAAGCGGTAGGAGACTCAAAGGCTTCTAAAAAGGATCTCCAGAAAAAGGAACGGCATAACAAAGCTATGGAATCCAATGCTCGAGGAAAAGGGCTATATCTACGACCGTATCAGTTAAAAAACTACCGTTGAAGCTACCGCGCCGAGCGTTGACGAACATCGATATTGCAGATTACGTTAAACGCTTAGAAATTCCCCATTTAAGGGGATATTTATGCGAGATGTCCTACCCGACAAAATTCGTCAACGAGAATGTGGTGTTACTAACTTAGACGATGATGTTGGACCTGGCACACATTGGACAGCGTACGTTAAAGCTGATCGATTTGTTCTGTATTTCGATAGCATAGGTCGCTTACAACCTCCTCCCGAATTAGTAAACTACTTTCGCAGCGATGGTAGCAACAACACAATTATGTACAACTCTAATAGATATCAAAAACTCGCATCATACACATGTGGACATTTGTGTCTCAAATTCTTATATAACTTTGCGAAACCGCTTTTGTCGCCAGTTTAAGTGCCGCGCTTCATCCTGTCCAGTATATTCACTCTTACGGGAAATTCATCTGTTCTTACTGCAAATTTTGACCCTCCCATTTTCTTAGACGATGGTAGCGAATACGTCTTGGGATTGTTAAGTTTCGAAACCTACTATACTGTTCCAAACGTTAGACCTCCCAAGAATGAATTTCATCTTGTTGGAGAACCTCCTATTATTATACCGGAGGGAGCATATGAAATTACCGACATTGCTGAATTTTTACATAACCAACTCGATTCTGATGTGGGTGTTAAACAGGTACTGCTACGTGGAAACAACAGCACCTTAAAAACCGAAATAAAGTCCACCGTTCCAATCGACTTTCAAAGCGACAATACTATCCGGGACATGTTAGGCTTTGAGAAAAAAGTTTATGCTGCAGATAGGTGGCACACAGCTGAACATGTTACGAAAATTTTGAACATCACCTCGATTTTTATTCATTGCAACATCTCCGTTGGTTCATATAAAAATGGTAAGCCCGGCCATATCATTCACCAATTCTTCCCCATAGTACCACCCGGGTACAAAATAGTGGAAACCCCTAACCCTGTCATCTATCTACCGATCAGCACGAAACAGATCACTAACTTAACTATTAAAATACTAGACCAATCGGATAATCCTGTCAGTTTTAGTAAGGAGACCGTTACGGTAACATTACATTTAAAGAAACTGTAATGGGTTTTCGATTCACCACTCCGTACCGCCCCTGCTTTACTTCCTATAAGAATCGTCGCCCACACCCTCGTAAGATCAGTACGGCTTCGTCCACCACGCAGCTAACTAAAGCAAACAGAGACTTCTTGCGGTCCTTAGGCTTTACAATAGTGTAATGAGTATTTTAAATATTGGAGAGCGAGTCCTCGTCGACATTTCTATCATTAGCAATCAATTGCACACACATCAACCGTATACAAACCGTTTTGACTATAACGATGAAATTCAAATTCCAATTCCCGAAGATATGTCAACTCTTCCCGGCCTGAGCTATCTGTACCTAGAGGGAAAGTTGCGGAAGGAAAACGGTGAAGTTACAACGGCTAAATTCCTTAACAATGGTTTGGCTCACTTATTTAGCGAAATCCGATACGAAATCAATGGCGTCGTTGTCGACTCTGTCACCAAACCTGGTATTACGTCTACTCTTAAGGGATATGTGTCCTACAGTTCCGCTGACGTTAAAAAGCTTCAAAATGCAGGTTGGTTTGCCGGTGGCGATCCTTCCATTACCGATCAGGAAGGTAACTTTAGTGCCTGCATGCCGTTGAGAATGCTGTTAGGATTCGCCGAAGATTATGGTAAAGTAATACTTAACATCCGACAAGAACTCGTATTAATTCGCAGCAATACCGATGCCGACGCCGTATTCAGTGCTGCCGTAGGGGAGACGGCTAAAGTTACGATTGACAAACTATATTGGAAGGTTCCTCATATCACTCCAGGTCTTGCTCAATAATTAGCCCTGACTAAATACATCGATAAAAATATTGACACCCAAGTCGCATTTCGCAGCTGGCAGCTTCATATGATACCCGGTGTTCATGCTGTGGCTCAACATTCTCACGCTATCGCTACAAGCACAAAATTACAAACCCCCAGATATGTCATCGTAGGGTTTCAATCAGGTCGTTCGGGGCTAATCGCTAAGGACAATGCTAATTTCGATAAAATTGGTCTTACTAATTTCCGACTTTATCTGAACACCGAACGATTCCCATACGACAATTTACATAACAATTATGCACTCAATCATTACGCAACATTATACGACATGTATTCCAAGTTTCAATCATCTTATTATAGCAAAATCTATGAGCCCTTCTTCTCCCGCCATGACTTTGCAGACAAGGCGCACATTGTTGTAATCGATTGTTCCCGTCAAAAAGACTACCTTCATGCAAATGCCGTCGTTTTTCGTGTTGAATTTGAAACTTCCGCTAACGTGCCAGCCAACACAACTGCGTATTGTCTCCTTCTTCACGATCGGGTTTTTACTTACAACGCATTGTCAAAAGCAGTTAAACAACTGTAATTTCGCAAAACACTTCAGTTGCACCTCGACTTTTAGCGTAACTAGACCATGCTCCCTCTACCTAATACGATGAAGATCATTATCGATATTCAAGGTTTTAAGACGTCCGATAAGCACTTGAGCCCAAAAGAATTGGCCTCCTACGACGGTACCTCAGTATCTCACCGCATTTTTAAACCCCCTTTCGCCCTCCATTCCTTAACACCCCATTTACAACAACAAGCACACTGGGTAATGACTAATCACCATTGCATCGACTGGAATGAGGGATTTACTCCAGCATACATGTTTCCTGCAATCTTGCGACGTCTTCTGCAAGGTGCCACCGAAGTATATGTGAAAGGTCGAGAAAAGGCAACTTTTCTACGCCGCTTTACTACCATCCCAATCATCGAAGTGGAAGAAAGACCGGCCCTTACCCCATCACAACCCGCTTGTTTATATCATTCCAAACCGATTTGTTATTGCGCTTTATCTAACGTGTATCATATTTATAATCACTACATAATGGAATAAAACAACCTTTTTTTAATCTTTATTGTTTTTTATTTGTTTACAATATATAGTTTAACTACATGGATTAAACATCTACATACTAGTGGAAAAGCGTTCTACATAAATTGTCTGCCTATGTTCGGCGCACAAGACGTCTCGCAGTACTTCATCCATAGTAAGTATCCTCCGATGGAACAGCAACCTATCCACACCTGCCCATTCCCACCGTCCTTTTCGAGCTTCTCGATACGCATACGTCCACGTATGCAAATTATAAATCGTATTCTTCAGGTCGTCAAACTGCACGCTCTTCTTCATTTTCCTTCCTCTCTATAAAGGCTTTTACTTCACACATATGCCATTTTAGGCCAAGACTATCCATTAAATCTACAAGGAGGCCTTCATTTATGGTTCCGTCTAAAAATAGTTGACCGACAGCAGCACCGTTTTTGTACTGTTTTTCTTTTTTATACAACTCTTCGTCACTGAATCCGGAACGTCCTAACCCATATACGACTTCGTGCGACGCTTCAAAAGCTAAATCCTTTAATGAACTCACTAATCGCTCAACCGCACTAGGTACGTCTCTTGCAGCCGGTCGAGCAGCCTCTCTATAATTCATCCACATGACTACACTGCCAACTGACGACTCAGGGCTTCCACTTCAATGTCGCACTTTACCATAGAACTCGCGAACGTTAGCACTTCCACCATACAAGCAGTCTTTTCAGAGTTCTCCTCCAGCTGATCTACTACAGCCTTTACATTGACTAAACAGTCCCCAGAAAAGTTTGTCACACCCTTCACTATCTCTTTATAGAAACTCTGAAAGTGTAACGCTTTTAATTGTGCGAATCGCACTTCCACGAGTTTCTGCAAGCGCCACAATTCTTCTACAGTTTCGCTCGCTAAACGCACCTCTGACAAGCCCACTTCCTCCAATTTGATTATTTTCCTTGTCTGGATCGCTTCAAATACAATCCTTTCTTTCCTATTTCCAGAGCTGGCCACTCACCGTCGAGAGAATAGAAGTAGTTGGAAATCACTCCTTGATTTGCAATCAGGGCTGTCTACTCCTATTCATTTAACTGCACCCAGTCATTTTTGGCACCCCATATTATAATACTTGGGTTAAATTGCGAACTCCAATCAAACCCTACACTCACGTACTTAGAACTTGATTTATTTAATTTGTACGTCCTACTATTCAGAAGTTCTGGACAGAACAGTGGTTGCGGATTTCTTGCTTTATTACTCTGAACTACCTCGATAGCTTTCAACAAGGCTTCCATTTCTGCACGACTATCGGATGCTACTACCCTTGTTACGGTCTTAAACTGACTTTACGACACCGCACCGGCTCATACAATAACGAAACGGCCGGCGCGGGCCGTAACTGACGAAATCGGGACGAAATATCTCCTAGGCCGCCACCCACGCCGCAACAAGTTAGGCCGAGCTAGACTTTCAGTGGAGATGGGCGGGTCCTTTAACGAGATTATCTGAGGGTAACGGCCAGAAGGTCGGTAACTAACGGTAAAATAATGAGGGCGCCACCAAGCCTGTCTTAACCCGACTAACCGGACCTGGGCGGTTAGACGGGGCGAAACATTCACGATAATCCATCGATAGGATTACTCAAGAGTTGCAAGTTCAAATAACAATTTCGGGATTGCTTCATGCAAAGATTGTAATTAGGTGCCTATCCGGCCGCGACTACGCAGCTGTCTCACCCACCTGTAAGCTCAAGGCTCCCTCGTCCCGTCGCACAATAATCATTACACTGAAGGGGAGCTTATCTGAAACAGAACATGCACAAGTCGAAACAAAACAATAGTTCCCTTAATTAACAAGTCATATATTGAATCACGGGTTACAATGGGGCAGCGGAGTGCGTCGCCCTATATATATATATTATATCTAAGAAAACACCAGCTGGCGCACGTTCGAAACCTAGCGACAGATGTACAGAATAAACAAGATAGCACTAGGCGCAAGATAGAGTCTAAAATTCGAAATGAATGCGCAGCATGTGGGCGCGAACCCTTATGCAACATACAGTAATGCAAGCCCTTGTAAATAGAAAATCGGTAATTTGAAATGAACGCACAGCATGTGGGCGCGACGCTTTATGCAACATACAGTAACGCAAGCCCTTGTAAAATAGACAGTCTGTAATTTGGAAATGCGGGAAAATATGACGACAGTGCCTGTAGGCTCGCCCGCGGCGTTCCAAAACAACTCGCACACGGGACTCAATGCTCCCCGCGGGACAGGAACACTCGCGTTCACACCGGTAATCAGTTCAAAGACACATACCTTAATACGTAGGAGGTCGGGAAGCCTGGTACAGTTGAGTTGCGACAGGCTGCAGTCTTAGGTGGCAGGTACATTCGATATTTGACGGTTATAGTGATGAGTGGGTATCCGCCATAATGGCGACGTGCGACGCGTCAGGACGCGTACAACTTGACGACGAAAATGGGCCACTTACGTTCTGCGGGACAGATCCTCGAATGTCGAGATGAAGGGGACGACCCCTTACTTACGGGAGCAGAAACTGGACTCAAGATGCACCCACGCTACGCCGAAACAATTCGGAGCCCGCACAACCACAACACCTCTCGAAGGTGAAACAATTCTCGCAGCGCTCGCTGCAACACCTCGAACCGGGCAACACCAAAGGGGGCTTCCACGGCAACAATATTAATCAACAGCGGCAGGCGTCCTCGGGCACCTAAGGGGCCAAAGGACGCCGCCTGGATAACACAACCACCAAACGAACGCTTCCTGCAACGCGCTGCGATCAACTGCCAAGAGGGAGACGCTGCAACATGACACATCGGTCGCGTCCCCACGTGACTATATCTCGGCAGCCAATCGTGAGGTGCCCAATAAAACAAATAAGTGCCGGTGACAAAGACAGCCAATGGCGAGGCGCCCAATAAAACAAATAAGTGCCGGTGACAAAGACAGCCCGAGGCCTCGCAGTCACACCAACAGCGTAAATTCTAGAAGGTTCGGAAATCCTGCGAGCGTTAACACCCGATTGTCAAAGTACCAACAAAGGGGTGCCCCGGATGACGAGAAATACTGCGCTTGAGGCCAAATATGTGCAAAATCATTATTATGGAATTAGGCGATGAAGCCAAATAAGTAACTAAAAGGGTTTAACATACGGGCACGCTGCCCTAAAGCCTAGGTGGCTAATTAAAATACAAAATGACCTGACACCCTTGCAGACTCTTCTAAGCGCTTTTATTTTCACATTTCCAAGGTTATATGTGGTAGGAGGTGATCGTAAACGCAACCTTGAAGTCATGTTTACTGCACTACTTTTTTGGACTCAACAATTATGGGAACCTTGAGTTGAAATTCCACATATAGCATATTTGGCTTGACTGCCCAAAATTTTAGCATATCACCCTTTTTTAATGTCATCCCAATCATTTCGTGTAATTTATATGACCCCATCTTGTTGATATAAATTTGGGTATTTTCGGGTAAAGTAAGACATTTGTTATTTCAGCTTCACGGAAGGGAATAGTATATTCGATGTCACCATGCGGTAGGATGTACCATCTATCATCATTGAAGGCAATGGATACTAGTTGTAAATCTCGTTCATAATATAAAGACTCGCTTAGCTCTTCAACCACAAACACCTGCGGGTGTGACGTGGTATTCGCATGCATATGTTTGCCAAATTTATCGATAGCATTGCTCAAGCGTCGAACTGGATATGAATACTGAAAGCGTGGGCTTCTACTTATAAAATATCAATAATCATAGACGTCCGCTAGGAGTGCAATAAAAACACAGACACCTTTATATACATATATTTAATCAAACCAACAAATAAGTAATATATACTACATCCCCATCTGCTTGCCGAGCGAGAAAGCGCTGGATGGGGACCTCTACATGCTGCCGCCACCACAGGAATGGGTCACCCTCGTATGTGGTGGGTAGCGTCCCTCAGGAGGGTCGACTGCCATAGGCGCTCGCTTCAAGACTCATGGAATAGTCTATTGTTACGGCAGCCTGGAGTTGACGAGCTGATGGAGGTTGCGGTTCGGAGGTGATGAAGTATTCAAACTCCTTGTAATATGTGGAGCATCTTCAAAGAGTGCATCAACAACAATATCAGGCATGATGACTGGTAGCTGTGGTGGAAAAACGTTACGCTTTATATGTGAATCTCAAGGTAAGACCCTTGACCTTCTACGTCTCCATCCTTGACTACGCTCCTATATTAAGTTGCCTGTTTTCTGTAACAGTCATCATAATCCTCCAGCACCTACCATAATCATCAAGCAGCTATGGCAACTAACTTCAAGAATGCAGAACAATTTTACCGTCATTTTCGTCGGTTTTTGGCTAGTTGCCCTCCAGCATCCTCTCAACGGTCTCTCCAGGCAGTGGTCACAATGGAGTACGCCTGAACCTACAAGGAGAGACCCTAGCGGAGACGACTACCTTACGGACGTGGCCTGCAGCCTTCGACGGATCGTCAGCTGTGTGGTTGGCAGACCAACATCTTCAAGCAGTGGAACCGGTACCTAGGCCTACTGGAGGATGGGAAGTTACATATATAACTTATACTTGGAAATAAATAAATATATATATTTAGAAATATTTCGGTGGTTTTATTTTAAAGTTTCGAGATTGTGACCTTGAATTGTAGAATATATAAGTTTCACAAACGTGTGCGTAGTTAGTTGCCATCATGAGCTCAGAACCTCGATATCCAGAATTTGGGAGCTACTCCAAACGGCTACGAACATTCGGCGATTGGAGTCGAGGTCAAACTCCAGAATCGCTAGCAGATGCCGGTTTCTTTTGCATCAGAAGACTTGACTATGCAACTTATCGATGCGTTGCATTTTTCCACAGGAGTAGATGTGGCTGGCAACAATGGAACGGGCGCGGCCGACAAAACAAAAGGTTGCTGTTGTCATAAGTGATGCAAAGTGCGGCGCCAAACCATTCACTAGTTGCCATCGACTTGTTGAACATGCTACCAATACAATTTTTGGTTGCTCTCGCTGCAGTTCATGATGGGATTCTCTACGTCCTTCAACCGCCGCGGTGCAGTTCAGCTTCTTTCGCCTACAATGATGGAGTGCACAACGTGACGTGGCGTAAATGGATACCAGTTCCTTGACAACTATTTCCGTTTTTAAAATACAAGTGAACAACTTTACTGAACATACGTTTTAACGTTCAAGATAAAATACCATTTCCCTTCATATGCGGTAGATACGAATTGGCAAACGATTTTGCTAAAAAATAAACCTGATGTCTTGAAGAAGTTGCTCTCACCCGCGAATAATTCCTGCTGTATATCTACTATTGTTTTAAGCACTATTTTATTCGCTCTAATGTGTATGTCTGTAACGTATTTCTTAATTTGTTGGTATTATAATCATTTAGTCTAGCCACTACTGTAATTACTCTTTGCATGTGACCTTGGGCTTGAACGTGGCCTTCTCTTGAACTCTAGGTCAAGTGGTGGGGGGAGGTTCCAGAACCATCCACTTCCCTCTACTAAAAAAAATATTCGGGCAGATATACTGCAGTACAATAGGGAATTAACTCAAAAAATCATTGAAGAAAATAAAAATATGAAAGTTTTACGATCAAATTTTGCTCTAGGGAAGAAACATATAGTAAAGCTAAAAAATAAATATGGTCAGGAAACTACAAATCAGAACGAAATAACTAAAGTAGCTGAAGAGTACTACGCGACATTGTATACATCAAAAACACAGAAAGAAAAAAGACAAGAATCAAGATCAAGACCAAAGATAATGAATGCCGGATCTGAAGAAATACCATGTATAACAACAGATGAAATTAAAGAAGCCATCAGACACATGAAAAATAGGAAGTCTCCGGGCGAAGACGGAATAGTTATACAGCACATAAGATATGGAGGCGATAAACTACTGCATACTCTTAAACTATTATACAATAAGTGTTTAGAGGAAGGAGACACTCCGAAGGACTGGAATAATGCAATACTTATTTTACTGCATAAAAAGGAGATAAGGCAGACATTAAAAACTATAGACCCATTAGTTTATTATCACATCTATACAAATTATTTATGAAGATCATCGCAAATAGATTGACTAGAAAACTGGATGCATACCAACCTATAGAGCAAGCCGGTTTTAGAAGAGGATATGGGACCACAGAACACTTGCAAAGCCTAAAGAGTATAATAGAAAAGTGTACTGAATATAATATATCACTAACATTGGCATATATAGATTATGAAGAGGCGTTTGACACCTTAGAAATGTATGAAATTCTTAAAGCTCTTGACGACTGTCGAATAGATACCAGGTATACAAATATTATTAAGAATATATACAGAAACGCAACAAGCACAATAAAATTAAAAACACCATCAGATATAATTAAAATTGAAAGAGGAGTACGACAAGGTGACACCTTATCACCAAAATTGTTCACATTAACTTTAGAAAATGTGTTCAAACAACTTAACTGGGATGAAAAAGGTATCATAATAGACGGAAGAAATTTAACTAATTTAAGGTATGCTGACGACATTGTACTAATGGCGAAAGATAAAAGTGAACTACAAGGTATGATAGAACAATTGCATGGAATATCGAAGAAATTTGGGCTAAATATGAACAAGGAAAAAACAAAGATTATGACAAATACAGAAGATCCTCTAGTCATCGAGGTAGATGGAGAACAAATAGAGCAAGTTGATTCATATGTACACCTAGGCCATACAATGAAAATGGGAAAAGAAAATCAGGAGGCTGAATTGAATCTGCGAATAACACAAGGATGGGCTGCATTCAGTAAACTAAGTTACGTTCTAAAAGACAAAAACTTTCCAAAACACCTTAAAGCAAAAATATTTGATTCATGTATATTACCTGTGTTGACTTATGGAACAGAGACGATGACTTTTACAAATAAAGCTATGAGAAAAATGGAAACAACACAGCGAGCTATGGAAAGGAGAATGATAGGAGTAACGCTGATAGACAGAAAAAGAAATACATGGATACGACAAAGAACAGGTGTGACCGATGTAGTAGAAAAAATAGCAAAACAGAAATGGAGTTGGGCAGGCCACTTAATACGAGGCGAAGAACGGTGGACTAACATTATTTTGAATTGGAGGCCCAGAATGAGTAAAAGGAGTGTGGGACGACCCATGAAAAGATGGGCAGATGACATAAAGGCGGTAGCTGGGAAACAATGGATGAGAATGACAAGAGACCGAGAACTGTGGAAAAGAAAAGGGGAGGATTATATCCAGTTTTGGATGCGAATGGTCTGACAGAGAAGAAGAAAAAAAACACAATTTTCTGTTTGCAACGTGTTTTAAATTTGACGTTAAATTTGGCATGCGCACATGCGCAGTAGCAAACCTTTTAAATGGAAACAGTACTCTTTAAAGGGTATTGGTTGAAGTATACGTTTGTTTTCATGTTATTTGTTGTTTGTTAGCTATTTTCTGAGGTTGGGTTAGAGCATTTATCGTAGATAGGAGCGCCAACATTAAACACGTATAGGCCATTCAGTAAACACAAAAACATATATAATTTTTTTTTTGAAGTTGGCATATAAGTAAAATTTGTCTGCTAGGGATTCTGTATTTTGTTTTGCAAAGGTTTCCATACCTGCATAAAGGTGACTTTGCATTTAAAAATGATAATTAATTAATATCATTAATTCAGTGTCAAAGTACATACTATTCTGGAAATTCTTGCCTGAACTTTTATAAAATGTAATAAAAATACTTATTAATAAATGCTACATCAATAGTATCCAACACAGTAGTTATTTAATATCCTTAAAAGTAGTTATGACAGATGCTAATTAAATGTCACACTCTTAACCTATGTTTTAGTAACTTTTTAGAAGTACATTCCTAGACAAAAGATGCATTTTGGAAGTACACTCATGAAATTTTAGAAATCAAAGGCCACTTTGTGCTTTTATGTTTAGTGAACAGACTATAGTTAAACAATGCTAATAAACTGCAGGTTATGTTTATGTTTACATTCCGCGTCATGCGCTGCAGTTTACTCTGATTACGATACTTCTGCGCATTTTTACACGCATATTTACCAGAAAGTTTAGAACAAGTTCTAAATAATTTACATGAAAATTCAGCGCAAAATTTAGCAGCCAATTTTCTGTATGCAACGGTGCTTTATATTTTTATGAAAATTTACAAGTAAATTTACCATAAAATTTAGCGTCGTGTCATACAGGCTTAACGTATTATTACGGTAACTAAAGTATTATATATTGTAACTAACGTATTATGTGCTACTAAGTTATTGTGAAGTTGTTGTAATGTTATGATATTAATAATTATCAATAAAGATTTAACATAAAGGAACTATAATTGTCAATGGGTCTTGGACATAACGCCCACTGGTCACAACGTCCACCACCTAGTATGGCCGCCATGTTGGACACAACGTCCACCGCAATTTTTGGTCATAACGTCCACCCTGGTCACAACGTCCACCGCCACAACGCCCACTCTGGTCACAATGTCCACCGACGTTTGTCGAGAATAACATTTTACGGCGTTGGTCGTAATGTCCACCCTGGTCACAACGTCCACCGCCATAACGCCCACTCTGGTCACAACGTCCACTTTCAAATTTGGTTACAACGTCCACCTTGGACACAACGTCCACCGCTATAACGCCCACTCTGGTCACAACGTCCACCTTGGACACAACGTCCACCGCCATAACGCCCACTCTGGTTACAAAGTCCACTTTAAAATTTGGTCACAACGTCCACCTTGTACACAGCGTCCACCGCCATAACGCCCACTCTGGTCACAACGTCCACCTTCGCATTTGGTCACAACGTCCACCTTGGACACAACGTCTACCGTCATAACGCCCACTCTGGTCACAACGTCCACCTTCGCATTTCATCATAACTTCCACCTTGGACACAACGCCCATTTTTGTTTTACTTGTTATTTAATCAACCTTTAACTGCCTTCTTTAATGCTTTTTGAGTGGTCTAATGTTGTTTAGAATATTTCCAGCTGGTGTCTTATATAAATCGGTATACGAAGAATAAGGATCCTATTATAATTATTATAACACTAAATATACCTAAAGATTCATTGGTTTGCGATAAACCTCAATCGAAAAAAACGTTTCCTTATTGTTTATTGTACCAATAAAAACGTGGTTGTACGTGTTATCGTTAGTAATATAACAAGGGCGAGACCAGCACCATAACTCTTTTGATGGGCAAAATTATTTGTAAGTATATCGCTCGCGTTTATATTTTGAAGATTATTTTATAAAAACGGTATACAAATTATGATTTAGAATTGACCTAATAATGCAAAAAGGCTCAAGTTGCTTGTTTTTTACAATTCTACTTCCAATTATGACACCATCCACGGGGTCGATAGTCATCCCTAGGGCGTTTATCTCTTGATAAGCATCCCTAGAGTGTTTATCAGGTAATCAGTTCAGTATTGGTCAATTTTCAAAAAATGCATGGTTCTCCTTGGATGATATCAGTTATGTGACAGTTGAGTGTAATATTCCAACTAATTAACGTTCGTGTGTCCCACTAAGTACAAGTGGCCTATTTGTTATATATCTCCAATCTTGCTATATTTACGGACCTTGTTTGGCAGTACAGGGCTGTGTTCGGTAATGTCCAGTGTGATCAGGTGTGGTTCTCCAACGTAGCCCTGAAATGTATTGCTGGTGGCACTGTAAGTCTTTGTCAAATTTGAGGTTAGCAGGTTAAGTTTTGCGTCAGTCTGTGTCAAAACTTACGCAAAACCTAACTTGATAACTTCAAGTATTATATAGACTGAGAGTGCCACCAAAACTACATTCGAGCGTTGCCAAATGTAAAACGAATCGCCATTGCTATGGTGAAAAATACTGCGTTACTCAACGATTTTGAATATAGAAATGCGATAAACTTATAAAAATTGCTACAATATATTACCAACTTGAGTAAGAACAGCTAAGTGTAATTATTATACTGAACAAATAAGTAAAACTGCTGACTCGAAAAACCTCTGGAAAACTGCAAACTACAGTATGAATGTTAGTGCTTGTAAATCTATCATAAAACAAATATATCAAAAAAAGATACACAACTCCAGAATGAAAAGGAAATCGCTGATGAATTCAATAGTCATTTCAGTGGGGTTGCTAAAGATATGGCTGATGTCTACCTACTTAGGATAAGAAATAAATTATTAATCAATACATTAATTATGAAAATTTTCCCCCAGATAATTCGACCATATTTTTATCCCCAGTAACTAATGAGGGAATAAGTAATTTAATGAACACCACATCATCAGAAATAGAGAACTTGACTAACGCAAACTTAAAATCAATTAAAAAAGAAAACAATAGTTTATCTAACCAATGCAGTTTTGTATGAATTCAAGTCCTAAACACTGATATATTTCCAGATGTTTAATGTGCGGTTGTTGAAATGGCAGTGCAATACCAGTTTTACAAATTTGGTTAGCTACGATGAAAATATGTAATTAAACCTTCTACACGGCTAAAATTTGCTGAACGTGTTTTTTGAGAAAAAGTAATTTTTTAAATGGCACCTACCAAGAGCCACCGTACCATTGGATATAATTTGTAATTACTAGTCTAACGATGCGCACTATGCCCTACTTTATATTTATTTCAAACTGAAAGATGTTTAATTAAATTTTTTTTTAAATAAGATTGTGATACCTAAGCAGCTGTCGTATGTAGTTTAAGCCTTAGATTCCGAAAAACATAAAATATGTAGGGCGATCTCTTTAAAAAATCAAAGCTAATAACATTTCCGGTAAAAGCAGAAGTTGGATATTTTGATTATATCCGTCTGTCAATCCGAAATTATGTTTAATATTCTTGCAACAAAGTTAATGCAAATCCATTGATAAGTAAATGAGATAGAGACATGGCTCTTATCTCATTGCCACCCGGTATACCTGGTACATCCAACATAAACAACAAATCAGTGGAAAATTACAGTTATTTCAATTAAGTGTTATATATTAAAAATTGTTGCCAGTCCTGCTAGTTTTGATATTAATAAAACCTCGCTATATCTTCGAAAATATAAGACACGGAATTTTTGTGCAACTTTTTTTCTACTCAGATTTGTCCTCTTAATAACGTAACATGGAGTTAATACGTAATTTTTGCAGCACAGATATATATACCGGGTGTCCATTCTCAAAGTCGAACATAGGCAATTAACGTTAGTGTATTCACTCGTTCTTCATTGAAATAATTCATTGTTCTGTAGATAATTTTAACAGACGTTGACAGAAAATACCTGATTGACGCCAACTAATTACCAATTTCTTTGACAAATGCTATCGAAATTAAAAATCAAGGCATGGCATATTAAACAATGCCTAAGTTTTAAATGAGTATTTTAAAATAAAAATCGCATCTTAAATATTATTATTGGTATCATTTGATGCGTAATAATTTTATCTTTCCATTGATACCATTACCTTCCCTGTAAGTGTGATTGGCGAGCAGGAATCGGCAAAAACGTTCAATACAATGTTAATCGCCTATGTTCGACTTTGAGAACGGACACCCGGTATATATATATCCATGACAATGCATTTTTTATGAATTACATAAGTTACACATTGCTCAGATTTGTCAAGGTCATTGTGTCATTGTTAGACCCTATGTAACATTAAATAACTAAAATTATATAAGCATTGGTATTCTAAAGTCTGTGGTAAAAGATTGAAACAAATAGGCCACTTGTAGTTAGTGGGACACACGAACGTTAATTAGTTGGAATATTACACTCAACTGTCACAACTGATATCATCCAAGGAGAACCATGCATATTTTGAAAATTGACCTATACTGAACTGATTACTTGATAAACACTCTAGGAATGCTTATCAAGCGATAAACGCCCTAGGGATGACTATCGACCCCGTGGATGGTGTCATAATTGGAAGTAGAATTGCAAAAAACAAGCAACTTGAGGCTTTTTGCGTTATTAGGTCAATTCTAAATCATAATTCGTATATTGTTTTTATATAATAATCTTCAAAATATAAACGCGAGCGACATACTTACAAATAATTTTGCCCATCAAAAGAGTTAATGGTGCTGGTCTCGCCCTTGTTATATTACTAACGATAACACGTACAACCACGTTTATATTGGTACAATAAACAATAAGGAAACGTTTTTTTCGAATGAGGTTTATCGCAAACCAATGAATCTTTAGGTATATTTAGTGTTATAATTATAATAGGATCCTTATTCTTCGTATACGATTTGTATGAAAAACCAGCTGGAAATATTCTAAACAACATTAGACCACTCAAAAAGCATTAAAGAAGGCAGTTAAAGGTTGATTAAATAACAAGTAAAACAAAAATGGGCGTTGTGTCCAAGGTGGAAGTTATGATCAAATGCGAAGGTGGACGTTGTGACCAGAGTGGGCGTTATGACGGTGGACGTTGTGGTCAAGGTGGACGTTGTGACCAAATGCGAAGGTGGACGTTGTGACCAGAGTGGGCGTTATGACGGTGGACGCTGTGTCCAAGGTGGACGTTGTGACCAGAGTGGGCGTTATGGCGGTGGACGTTGTGTCCAAGGTGGACGTTGTGACCAAATTTGAAAGTGGACGTTATGACCAGAGTGGGCGTTATGGCGGTGGACGCTGTGACCAGGGTGGACGTTACGACCAACGCCGTAAAATGTTATTCTCGACAAACGTCGGTGGCCGTTGTGACCAGAGTGGGCGTTGTGGCGGTGGACGTTGTGTCCAAGGTGGACGTTATGACCAAATGCGACGGTGGACGTTGTGACCAGAGTGGGCGTTGTGGTGGTGGACATTGTGATCAGTGGGCGTTGTGTCCAGGCCCCTTGTTAATGATACGATAAAATATGTAAAGTACTTCCACAAATGACTGACTGCCGGGATTTTTAATTGAAATTGAACGAATCCCGGCTGCCGGGATTTTAAATGTCATTTTATACATCCCGGCTGCTGGGACCTGATCCATTGCCTTTGTAATAACACACTAGTGCGATATAAACTTTTTCTAACAACTCAATAAATATAAAAAAACATACATTTTGTATTGGCATTTGTGAAAAATGAAAGTGACAAATCAATTGAGAGTCAGCTAAAGTGAGTTAAGTACTATAAGTTATGAGTGTGTCAATTATTATAACTCACAGTGTTAAAGGTAACATGGGTTATGATGTAAATAATCTGGTAACAGCACAGTTTATTTGTTTAAAACGAACTTCTAAAACACAGTATTATTACTGAATAGTGGATAACCGATTTAACGTAACCGATTTGGATTAGAATGTATAGGATATTCACTAGTTTCGCCTCAAGTTTTTCACCCAACTCTAATATCTATGCAGGATGATCACGCTCCTTACTCTATTACAGCCTGGCCACTGCGCAGTTGCGCATTGCTCATCCACCACCCTCCATTTTCCATCAAAACAGAAAAATACCGCCGTGAGGTTAGAGTGTTTTATTTATGGAGGTTAGTTATTGTTTTGTGGGTTAGGTACTGTTCTGTGGCTATGAGGGATTAGGTATTGTTCTGTGCGTGAGGGTGAGGTGAAACAATTGCCTAAGAGAGTAAATTGAGATTTCGCTATTCAACATTTAGGAGGGTGGAAGTATCAAAGGTGTGTTCGATCGTTCTGTGAGACTGTGTAGTCAGGTAATTATTATAATTTATTCTTGCTAGGGCCGCTGTGAGCATAGATGTTTTCAACTATGTAATGCGCTAGTGACGCGGAGGTTTAGTAATAATTTAGTGGTTGGTACAGTGTTGCCGCTAGTAAATTTTTAATTGTACTGTAATATTCAGTATAATTGTACTAGATTGTACTTAGTTATCGTAACTCCAATCAATGATCATAGAGTTATTTTTTTATGGTGTACTTCAGCTAAGTTTCACGTATACCTATCATGATGAAAGATGAAACGCTCATGCCTAGTTTTACAAACCCGAAAAGTGTACGCAGAGTATAAGCAGAGTGTGTTTACATACTTTTTGGTATATTTTAGAATAGCAATGAAATGTTGGCGCTTATAATTATTAAAAATATTGTAATAAATATTTTATTTATTAAAACTTATTTCATACACATCCACTTAAAAATAATGCCAAAACTTATGAATATAGAAACATAAAATATCTTGAGATAATATAATTTAGATTTTTATTAAATAAAAATTTTGCTAATTTATATTTATACATGATTTGTATTAATGAATGATTAAATAAAAATCAGTCCTAATATTTAAAAAAAAATTAATTAACAAGGCATTTTGCTGCTCGTGGTAGCTTCATCAGTTATATAAAATGTTATTGCGTCATTACACATATTTCCAATTCAGTAGTATTTTACAATCACTTGAAAATTTTGTAGCAATTTGAATGTTAGCTATATACTTGTAAGTAAGTATTCATCTTGGCTTTAAGTTTGGCCCTTGTTCTAGATCACTCCCAAATCTATTATAATCCTACGAGTAATGACAAATTTTAATGAAATATCAGTTGGTCATGTATTTTACTACACCGGCCTTTTTTTTGTTGCAGCTGTTGGCACTGTGGAGCTTCCTGCTGTGGTAGGAAGCATTATTAATAGGAATTTAACCCTGTAAGGGGCACAGTCATTTTCAATAGAAGGAAAATTATCATAACTGGTACCAAGCATTTAAATAATATTGGAATGCCATTTCACATGTTTATAATCGGCTCCCATTACTAGAAAGTGTACTTTGATAAAGTGACCATATGGTTACATCGCTCGTTTGTGACATGTTTTTTTGAGTCGGTATTGGATGGGTAAAAATACGAAATAACAAATTGAAATGAAAGTAACTTTTATTAACTAAATAAGATAATACAGGAAAAACTGAAAACTGAACTAATAACATTTTAAAATGCTTCATGGAATTTTCCGAAACAGTTTTTTTCCGATGTAATGCATAATCTAGCATTACATTTATGGCAGCCCAGACGACTTGTTCCTGTTTTGCAATATCTGCACCTTCCCTTGGAATAATAAATTGGCCAATGTCCCACGGCGTCTCTTCGTGACAGGTCGTCAGGCCTTTGTGCAACAGGATGCTTAATTTTTTTAAGTGGCTTCTGGTTTTCAGAACTAGGTCTTCCACAACGAGATTGTTTGCCAGTTTGTGCTAAAGATTTAGCTACCTCCATTCTAAATTTCTTCAAAGGCATATGCTTCATATTTAGGCCGTTGCAATCGTTCCTATATAGCAACCACCCATTTACAACGGAGATCTCTAGCAAGTAAGTGAAAAGAGGAAAGTACCACCGTCTAGCTCTGCTAGGGCTCCGATATAGTCCCATCAAAGCATTTGCCTTATCCACACCCCCCATATGCTTATTGTAAGCAATTATTATGGAAGGGCAAGACACGTCAACTTTCCGTTTTTGTTCTTTATTGAACCTTTTCACAGATTTCAATGGCTCAACTCCAGTATAAGTACTGCCTAAGAGTACACATTTGTTATCCGCCCATTTCACGATTAGAACACCTTTTTGTGTATCTGATTTATAATCATAGGAGCCTCTTCCAGATTTTAGCAGAACCTTATCTGTCTCAATAGGACAGCCAGCAATTCTGTTGGCTCTAAAGGTGCCCAAACTGAGAATATTACTTTCTTCTCGTAAATAAGTCAATAATTGGAGACTTGAAAAGTAGTTATCAAAGTATACTACTGAATGTTTTGGATGATGAATCGTTTTACACAACGCTATGACTACACTGGGCCCTACACCTAATGATCTCTCCACTTCAGTGAGTTCATTTTTAGAACCTTCCAACTGATCAAATGTTTCCGAACCTTGATACGGGATGAAATCGGAAATGATTCCTGAAACACCGGCTCTGACAAAAATTTTGTACCCCCATTTGTGGGGTTTATTAAAAATGTATTGCCGCAAATTGCCAGCTCTAGTTCCTTTATAAGCCACCATTGTCTCATCCACAGAAAATTTATTATCACAATCTTGTGCAATGCAATTTTCTCGAATTTTTTTTATAAGCGGAGCAATTTTGAAATACCTATCTTTAGTGTTTTCAGTGGCTAAACTATTATCATTAAAATGTACATAACGTCTCAATTTCTTGAAGCGTTTCGATGACATCAAATTTGCTACTTGATCAATCCTACTATATGATGACCAGTAATCTTCAATTGCAGGCAAGACTATTATACCCATAGCGAGTAAAATCGACAAGAAGTCAGTCATTTCCTCTCTGTTTGTATTTACACTACTGCCAGTTACCTGTGTGCTGTATAGGTTTGTTTGGTCGACCATGTTAGAAATAACGTCAAAGGAGAAAAATTTAATAAAATATTCTAATGGTGACAATACCTCTTCATTTGTCACTGGTTCGTATTCTTCCCTGTCTTCTTTATTCGAAAGATCATCCTTTGTCCAGTTGTAATTCACTTTTTGTTTTTTGATAGTTCTTGTATTTCCAGGCATTTTGCGTTTACCTTTTGCTGTAGGTGGTAGCTGAGGTTCTTCATTTTCTAATGAACATTCTGATGCCTCGTATTCATTGTCTGTTGCCGATACAACTACCTCATTGTCTTCTTGTTCATTTTCTGAGTAACTAAGTTCGGAATCCGTTTGTAAAGCCAAAATTTTGTTATTCCTAAAATCTTTGTCATTATCTTCTGTGTCACTATCGGTGTAATCAGATAAATCTGAATTATTTATGTTGGCAGGCGGTACCCGTATTTCATAAAACTTTGGTCTCGTTTTTTTCCCATAAAAACATTGTGTAGTTATGCAATTAGGTTCCATGTTGAATTTGAAAAAAGCAGTCACCCTAAGTGGCATTGTAACCATATGGTTACATATAAATTCAACAGAAAATAATCAAAAACTGGTTCCAGAACCAACTTCAGAAATATGAAATAATCAACAATTCACTCATAAATAAGGACGTATCGTATGCAATTTTCATAAAATACAGTTTTTACTCACCGAAATTGTAAGTCAATCTCAAAGTTGCACGGCACATATAATAACAGCTGTAACTACGCGGCCATTATTGAAAATTGCAAGTTTCATAAATGCGTTTGTAGATGTCGCTATATGTTAAAACGTTTAATAAGGTTGTGACCATACGTAGGCCAGTCGACAAGTACATTTTAGCGGGAATAATTCCGGACAAGCTGGAATAAATTTTAATCTGTTCTGTTGGGACTCAGAAAATATATATTAATTTTGCACCCCTTGACAGGCCCGGATTTAACCGCTATGCTTAAAAAAAGGTCTAAATTTTTATATTTTTCATAATATTAGTGAATATCTCGATTAGTATCAACTTTTGAGCAAAATACGTAGTTATCAAAATTAAAGAAGAGTAAATTATCTACAAAAAATGTTCTATACATTTTTGTCATATATTCGCTTGTTTAGAATTCATAGGCGTCGAAATATATTTTTTTTCGAGCATTTGCTTGTTACTTTCTTTTACGATAAAAAAAGTATTGGATTCAACCTAAAAATTCCAAATTGAGTTTTCAACAGATCTTCACATTTTAAAGTGCCCTGAACCCAAAAAACATGTTTTTGTTCATTGCTCTGTCTGTGTGTCGGTCTGTCTGTGTGTCTGTTTGTGAACAGAATATCTCAAAACGAAAAGAGGTATGACATTGAAACTTCATATATAAGTTTTGTGTAATATTTAAATGCGACAGAAAGCTTTTGAAGAAAATCCCATAACCGGAAGTAGGTGTTTACTCTTGTTATTTTTCAGTTTTTTTGGAGTTCTTCAAAAACGGCTCTAACGATTTTTTTCAAACTTTACAATTTTAATAAATTTTTAATATGTATTGATGTGAGCTAGGCAATTTTTCAGTCGAATACCTCTAAAATGGGTTTCTTTTGTTTTCTTTTCCAATTTTTTTTATTAACTCCTGTTTTAAATAGAACACCCAGTATATTATTACATTCTTGAATTCAGCTTAAAATTTTAGAGAAAATTTGTCTCTTGAACTAACGCTTTATTTTGTATGGTTTCTGTACAAATTGCAATTTTTGAAAATTTTTGACAAATGCTTGAATGTATGTACCTATGTATGTATGTATAATCGATAACCTCGTTTTACCTTGCGGTGTAGAGGCTGGTACTTTATGTGCTTGTATCTGGCGCTACCATGCTCAACTTGCCCCGGATTCGGGATACAAATTTAAAGATTAAAAATCAAATTTTGGCTAATTATAAAATCACTATGAAAGGAAGTTGTGTGCGTGTATCACACCAGATTTTTTGTATTATTATTGACGTTCCACTATTCCAACTTTGCTAACTTCAAGTTTCTTTTGAAGTTGACTGCTCATCAATTTTTTTTGCCTTTTTGATGTTGGTGGTTGTTCAATATCACTTTGACTTTCAACAATATCTGTCTCGTGTTCCGAATTTGCTTCATAATCTTGGGAATGTTCTATTGATTGTTCTAGATCGATATGCAAGTCCTCGTCGTCGTCTTCGTCGTCTACTTCGATCACGTCCACAGTATTCAAACAAGATTTGCCCTGACAGAAACCACATATTACTGAGCAATGAAAACCTGCTTTGCGACAAGATACATTACAACTTTTGGCGCATTTAAAAGAAATTAGTTTCAGTAATTCTTAGGGAGCTGCGTCTTGTACAGTGGGAATGGGCATTAATCCATTCTTTGAATTTCTCCATCCCCACTCGAAAGGTGATTTTTCGTTTCCATACCATATCTGAATTTGGTTGTAAGTACGGAACGAGTGCTAGCGAGCTGCGTCTGTGGTTGGTGGTAATGATGCTAGATTTGGTAAACTTCTGTTAATAGATTGTACGAAACACTGGTATCTATACCTGTTCAATGATACACAGTGTGTTGATCCATACAGAAGAAGAAGAAATTGTTCTGCAACTTTATCTATTTCCTCTGGGGACGCGTTTGGGTCTTTGAAAATTTGAACAGCCTTCTGTAAGTTTTTCTCTTTCTGTAGAAGTTTAACGAACTTTATTTTCCCCTGCCTGTATAGTGCGGAAACAGTATCGCAGCCACTAAATGCATGCAGAAATAAAATGTTGTCCCTAATTGAATCAGCCGGAATTACTCCCGCTAACAGCAACTTCAAAAGACTTATCGACTGGCCTATTAGCCAAAATTTGATTTTTAATCTTTAACTTTGTATCCCGAATCCGGGGCAAGTTGAGCATTGCACCGCCAGATGCAAGCACACAAAGCAGCAGCTTCTACACCGCAAGTATTATACATACAAGCATTTGTCAAAAATTGCAATTTGTACAGAAACCGTACACAATAGAGCGTTAGTTCAAGAGACAAATGTTCTCTAAAATTTTAAACTGAATTCATGAATGTAATAATATACTGGGTGTTCTATTTAAAATAGGAGTTAATAAAAAAAATTGGAAAATAAAACTAAAGAAACCCATTTTAGAGGTATTCGACTGAAAAATTGCCTAGCTCACATCAATACACATTAAAAATTTAATAAAATTGTAAAGTTTGAAAAAAATCGTTAGAGCCGTTTTTGAAAAAATCCATAAAAACTGAAAAATCACAAGAGTAAACACCTACTTCCGGTTTAGCGATTTTCTTCAAAAGCTTGCTGTCGCATCTAGATAGTACACAAAACTTATATATGAAGTTTCAACGTCATACCTCTTTTCGTTTTGAGATATTCTGTTAACAAACAGACACACAGACAGACCGACACACAGACAGAGCAATGAACAAAAACATGTTTTTTGGGTTCAGGGCACTTTAAAATGTGAATATCTGTTGAAAACTCAATTTCGAATTTTTAGGGTGAATTCAATACTTCTTTTATCGTAAAAGAAAGTAACAAGCAAATGCTCGAAAAAAAATATATTTCGACGCCTATGAATTCGAAACAAGCGAATATATGACAAAAATGTATAGAACATTTTTTGTAGATAAATTACTTTTCTTTAATTTTGATAACTACGTATTTTGCTCGAAAGTTGATACTAATCGAGATATTCACTAATATTAGGAAAAATATAAAAATTTAGATCTTTTTTTAAGCATAGCGGTTAAATCCGGGCCTGTCAAGGGGTGCAAAATTAGTATATATTTTCTGAGTCCCAATAGAACAGATTAAAATTTATTCCAGCTTGTCCGGAATTACTCCCGCTAACAGCCATTTTAAAAGACTTATCGACTGGCCTAACGGTAAAGTTGCCTAAAAGAGGCTAGAAATTCAGATTTTGAAAATAGAGGAGCTTAAAGTCAGTGTAACCATATGGTCACTATATCCTTACAGGGTTAACAAACTCTTTGGAATGGACTGCGAAAAATAATTATGGAGTTGAGACTGTGGATCACAGAGAGATTACAAGATAATCACCAATGCGATGGGTTACTGATATATATTGCTTTGCTGGTCGAGCCTCAATGAGAATTACACATGAGAGAAATAAATGGAAAGACTTGGAGGAAATCTAATACTTCTTGCAGTGGACCGATGCGGGCCAATATCATGATGATAATGGACATATCCATCTATACCTGAATTACTGCGTTGTTTGCAGTGATCCATGTCTTGTCCAGGTACTACATTTTTACCTTCTTTCAACTGTTAATATGTCAGGTTGCATGTGTTTTTTAACTAATTGATTTTGTTACGACTGACTAGAAAATATACAGTTTCTGGAGAATTTTTCACCAGAAAGTAATGTTTTGCCGGCCAAGATTCGAAAACGGGCATCAGTGATCAGCAAAAGCTTTTGCTTCGTTACTATGGAAACAAATTTGTTACTGTTTGGATAAGTAAAATAATAAATACTAATGTCATGTTTTTGAGTTTTCGAAAGTGAATTCGTAAGTTTGAAAGTATAGGCTCGGATGCGTAAAACAAAACTTTACGATACACGACTGAAAAGTGTTTTGCAGGTCTCCCCAACTTGGTTCGATCTGCAAAACTCGGTCTTGTAACGTAAGTTACTATTTTAAAACAATTTACACATCATTGTTGCCTTGAAATTTCCATTAACAATCGTCAAAGCTTTACCTGCAGTTAATGACTTGAATTTTTTATTGAGCCATTTTAAGACGGTAGTATGTACAGTCGTGTTCATTAAATTATTGTACAGCATTTGTGCTTTGTGAATATAAATTAATTGCACAAAGTTCAAACAAGTGTTGTACCTACATACAAATATTTTGCAAGTATAGGTACATCTAGGTCTACCTAGTTAATTGTGAGCCTTTGTTGAGTAATAATACAATCACCAATAAACTTATAACTGTCGCTGTACAATACATTTTTGAGCACGAGTGTAAATTGTCTAATTTTTATGGGATTAAATGGAGATCTCCGTTATTATTACTACAAATAGAAGAAAATAGTTTACACATATGCAATAACCCATTAACTCTAAATAAACAAAAATTCTATATACAAAATATTGGTTCGTCGACATGACTAACAAAATTTTTCTGCACAGCCGATGTAGCACGAGACTTCCCCTATCTAAAATAACGTTCTGCACTATCACGCAGGAACCTGGGGAGAATAACCTAGGAACGTTTTTAAAAGTAAACAAAATATAAGATCAGCTTTTTTACCAAATTTCAAAAAATAAGTTTATCAATAAAAGTTACGTGAATTGACGGGTTGGGTCTAACAGACAGAATGCCCTTATTGTACTCAACAGTTGGGGTTGGAATATAAAAATGTGCTAAAAAAACTTGCCTTTATTAAAGATAGGAAGGTACATAGAAGCTAAAGAATAAAAGGCTAAACTGCAGAATCCGGGACCAATTATCTTCCTTTTACTTGCTTCCCTTATAATTTTATTTAACGTTACTAGAGAAACATGGTTAATAGTAATTAATATTAACAATAGAAGGCCCCGGATTCTGCTTTTTTCCCTATAAAAAAAATAATTAGAAAAAAATAACAAAAAAAAAGAATTTACGAAACCTCCATAAATAAAAGACTAACCTCTTTACAAGTGGACTTGGTACGGTATTCAGTTAAAGTGCTGGTTATTTTAAACTTATAGAGATGTAGTTCCAAAAATTCGATTTAACAAAGAGATTTGTTTATATTTTTCTTTGCTAAATGGAATTTTGTAAAATAGAGCCAAAATCGTGTGATAAATTATTTGAACGGCAGAGTCCCTGTAATAAATTCATTAAGAAGAAGTTCCCCTGCAGTTACCAATCTTTAGAGGCGATTTTTGGCATAAATTTTATATAACCCCATTAAAATTTCATACATACGTAAAGAGAACTTAGAGTTACATGCATTTCTAGTTACACGTGTAGTGGATAAAGGTATATGAAAGCTTTACCAAATAGTAAACATGATCTCACACGACAAAACTGTACACTATTTTTTAATGCTGCGGATCAAGTTATGCAACTTATTATTCCATTGTAGTAATCAACTTGATATTTTTTTAAATTTTAATTTTATGATCAAGGATGCTACCGTAAGTTCAACTCGGCAGTGTCAACTTGTCACTTACTTTTTGTATCTCATAAATTTATGAGATCTGGAGAAGAGTAGAAATGCCGAAAGACTGGAAGAGAGGAGTGATTATTCCTATACATAAAAAAGGAGAAAAAGAAAACTGTAATAATGACAGAGGAATAACGCTGCTCAATACTACCCACAAAGTACTATTAACACTACTTCTTCAGAAACTAGAACCATAGATGCAAAAGCAGTTAGGGGATTACCAAAACGGATTTAGACTTGGCAGATCTACAATGGACGCGTTATATGTAATTAATTAAATACTAGAGAAAACGTATGAATATTATATCGAGATTCATTTATTATTCATAAACTTTAAACAAGCGTTTGACCAAGTGAACAGTAAAAACCTAATACAAGAGATGATGAAAATGAAAATCTTCATAAAACTAGTAAAACTTGTAGAAATCACAATGAAGGGGTCAGAAGCAATGGTTAGAACGGGTAACGGAGTAACAGGAAGCTTTAATGTTAGTGCGGGGGTAAGGCAAGGGGATGCCTTAGCAGCAGTTCTGTTTAATGTGAAAATAGAAAGTGTATTGAAGTGCATCAACGATAAAGGAACGCTAAACATAAACGGAATACAAGTGGTTGCCTATGCTGATTATTTAGTAGTTGTGAGTAGAACAAAAAAAAACTGAAAGAAGCTTTTAAACAAATCGAGGAAGCAGCAAGCAAAAAAGGCCTTCAAATAACTGAAGAGAAAACAAAGTACATGGAGCAGGAAGGATGGCAATGTAAGAAAACAAATCCATATACAGATTGTCCGAAATCCATTTTGAACATAGGAAATTAATGAGTGCGACAAGGAAGACATAAACAAAATGAGTAGCAGGACAAAGATAGAACGTAATCATGGCTAGCTAAATTTTTAAACTAAAATTAAGTCAATGAAACAAAAACACTTCTGTCAAATATTTTATCTGTCATAAAGACTATAAAGTGAGGTTTAAATAATTACAATAATTATGTGAATAGTAAACAACAGTATATTTAAACCTCACTTTATACTCTTAACAACAGCTAAAATATTTGACAGAAGTGTTTGTTTGTTTCATTGACTTAATTTTAGTTTAAAAATTTAGCTAGCCATGATTATGTTCTGTCGTTGTCCTACTACTCATTTTGTTTATGCTTTCCTTGTCGCACTCATTAATTTCCTATGTTCAAAACAAATTTCGGACAACCTGTAGACACATACACATTTGAAGAAGCGAATACTTTCAACTATTTAGAATCACTAATAAATAACTAAAAGCGAAGAAGCTAGAGCAAAGATTCAAGCAAGGGTACAAAGTTTACTATGGAAACAAAAATCTACTAAATAATAAATAGATTAGCAGGAAAAAAAGTTGTGATTATACACAAGCGTAATTAGACCTGTAGTAAGCTATGCAGCAGAAACGAGAAACCTGTCAGAAAAATACGTAGAACATTTATGAATTTTCGAAAGAAAGAGTCAATGAAAACAAATATAGAGTGAAAATTAACCATGAAATTCAAGAAGAAGTAAGATTCATAAAAGCACAGCGTATCAGGTGGCTTGGACATATAATAAGATGTGACCGAAAAAGAACGATAAAAATGGACTGGGTTCGAACTGAAAGAAATGAGAAGGATGAAGTGAGGGGAGATCTAAAAAGGATGGAAGTGGAAAATTGGAAAGAAATAGCGCAAAATAGAAGGGAATGGAGACAAATTGTAAACTTGGCAAAATCACATCGCAAACTTTAAATGACTTAGATTCAGAAGGTTCCAGGGACTAATCCAGCCTAGTAGAAGGAACCCAGCAGGGTTGTTGTGCCTTTGAAGAAGACATTTATGAGGTAGGACATGAATTGAACTGTCACATAAAATAACTTAACTTTATGACACATATTTTTTATGCCTACCTGGATATAGAGTAGGTATAAACCGTTCAATAGTTATTTTCCCGGTAGGTAGACATGGAATTTTGTTTTTATGTTTAATAAAATTAAAACTCCCTAAAACCTCTTTTTGACACTTTGTCAGAATGAGCTGTTATGTACAGAAGGCTCACGGAAGTGTCTAATTTGACATTTTGAGGTTAAACGTACAATGTTGCCAGTGCTTTCATACTTTGTTTGCCACTAGGCATAATATGGGAAATAAAATCATGAATAAGGGACAATGGAGACGGATTGTTATGCAATGGGCCTAAAATGGCTAGTAAAAACTTTATTTATTTACACTGAAAAAAATACATAAATTGTAATTAGGGTTTACAGTCCCGGGATCCGGTCCCGGAACAGTCCCGGGATTCTACCACAAAAACCGAGTCCCGGGACCACAGCTAGCCCAGGCGAAGTCCCGGGACCATGTCAACATGCGTCCGTATACTCGATATCAGAGAATTAGGACGGGCATTCACCGGCGTCCGGCGTATTACTCATGCCTCTTGTACATTCTGCATGGTTTGCGTTTTGCTTAACGCAGGAGAGGCATTGTTTTCGGTAGGTTAGAATTAAACTGTGTGTTGTTTCAGCCACATTTGCATATCTTCTTCTATTTATGTATTTGTCTGTTTTTTTTTGTTGGATTTAGATATGTGCGAAGAAGCTGAATAATTTATATTTTTTGGGGTTTTAAGTGTGTTCGTTATTTGTCTGCTAAAGCGTTACAATTAGAATGAATTCCGATTCGTAACCTACCTTCATTCTACATTTAAAAAAATAACGATTTGAAGTCACTATGGCAACAGTTTTATATATTGAAGATAGACAATTGGCGAAATGTAAAGTGGGTTCCTACAAAATTATCATAGTCAGAGGCAGCTTAACGAAAGGATTACACAAGCACTTTGCAGTTCAAACAAAAGCAAAAGCGACAGACATTTTTAGTACCAAAAGAAAGCAATGAAGTTGTAGACGAGCCCCAACGCAAATTATCAGCATAAAAATACTTTATTTAATTTAAAACACTTGTTTTTCTTTGGAAATTTCATTCGGAAATTTCACCTGAACACTATTTCTCTTTCGGGACCATTTTCGGGATCTTCGGGACTAGTACCGGGACCTGAAATTTAGCTCGTAAGTCCCGAAAACACTTTTGGTCCCGGGACTTGCAAACCCTAATTGTAATATTTAAATATTTTTGTATACAATTTATAATTACAATAAAAAACGACTGTCATTATACCATTATGCCTAATCAACAAAGTATGAAACGCATTCAGAATCAGCAAGTTGTCTTTCATGAAATTTATCTTAACCAATAATAAGTGGCACAAAATCCAAAACCAAATCTGGCAACCACGTTTTGTACATTAACATAAAATTATCATTTTGTATAAAATGGGCATAACCTAACTTTTGTTAATGACTGGCAGCATATTTACAGGGTGAAATTCATCACCCTAACATGGCCTCCTATTAGGAAAATAACTATTGAATGGTTTATATATACTGTACTTTTTAATGCCACAGACAAGGTTATGCAATTCAAATAGTTATTTGTTTCATTAGTACAAAAAAAAATATAATTTTGGGACAAGTAACAGCGGAGTCCAGCGAGTCTTACCTGTCTCAAAATGCATTGTTGCGCGAATGAAACATACAATTTTTTCTCAAACTACTTATAAATTCGTTAATATGACTTATTATTTAGAATCAAACATTGTAGGCAACATTGTATCACATTCATGGCGCAAATAAACAATCACTATATGGAGACAATAAACAACAACTGCTGTTTAGGAACCAAAACATAATTTGAACTTTTAAAATTAAATATGCATACATTTCGTAAACGAACTGTTGCATGCGGAAATTACAAGCAAGCTGTCGACAAACTGCAATTATGCATACTTGCTATCGGTTTGTTATGAAATTGAACAAGCAAGTGCATATGCGAGCTCAAACTGGGGCAAAATAATATGAACCTTGTAATTTACGTCATAGTTAATGTATATAAATAGGAAATATTCTAGTCAATAAACAATACAGTTTTAACATCTGTCTGTATTCGCTGAACCTCTGCGACCACGGAAGTTAAGTCTATTATTACATCATCTCGTGCGAGACTGCACGAAACTGTTGGTTTGCAACCCCTTTTTAATTCCTGCACCCCTAAGACGTATCCTGCAATTGTCCAAATTAAAATCATACAGTCCACTATAACCTCCACCCTGAACAACGGCGATTGCCGTTATTTAAAATTTACCGTGTAAAACCCTATCTTGCGTCCATTTTTGTACTAGTGCAAATATGAATCGAAAAGTATATAGTTGCCAAGGTAATTGGTGAACATCCCGAAATGGCTTACTTTTTATACAAAATCGTCTTATTCGTGTGGTTGGAGAAAAATACTATTTCCAATGAAATATAGATTCAACAATTGCATTATTAACGAATGCCATCCAGGCAGGCATGAAATAGTAATTTATGTTACAACACCGGAAGTTAGTGTTTTGGAGGTCGAAGTCGAACCAAGTAGATTCTAGGGCGAGCCGTAGGCGAAGCTTATATTTTTTACGACATCCGAGTCCATACTTTCAAACTTGCAAATTCACTTTCGAAAACTCAAAAAAATGATGATATTAGTATCTATTATTTGACTATCTAAACAATAATACAAACTTGTTTCCATAGTAACGAAGGCATCAGGGATCGGCAAAAGCTTTTACCGATCCCTGAAACTGCATATTTTCTGGTTAGTCGTAAAAAAAGTATGTCTCATGAAGTTAATTTATCTTATGTACGATTGTCATTAAAATATGAGAAATCGGCAGTGAAGTAATCCATTGTTGTACGACTTTGTAGATAGCGGGACGACAGGTAAACGTCAACCGATGGTTAAAATGTTGAAATTTCTCGATTTAAAAAAAAACCATAACGTATTCCTCGGCACTGAAGTCCCTTTTATACCTCATGTGGTTTATTTGCCTTGGCAACCAAATCCATATTCGTGATAAAAAGCTAAACTTCAGTGCCTTGGTATACAAATTACTATTTTGCTCGCTAAATGATATCAGCGAATGAAAAAGAATTTTACCGCCCACTGAAGTCATTTTAGTTATTATTTACAAACACGTATTAATAAAAACCATACTTAGTTACAAAAGTACTATTCAGATAAAATAATTGTAAAAATTGCCCTGTTTTCATTTCACGTTTTATATAATCTGAATCTGCCTTTTCAACATTTCGGTCGTACCTAAAGTTTTGTATGTACGTTACCAGGGACTTTGGTACTTGTCGTGTTATAGCTCTCAGTGCTCCGCACCTCGTGCTATAACTTACATGCCGCGGGCCAAAAATGCCTGTTTTCAACCCATGATACATAAATAACTATTTATGTGACTGTTCGATTAATGCTATATTTTATCATCATCATCATCATTCCTTTTTGCGCCTGTAGAATCATAGGGCGTCTTTCGACGATTCTTCTGGCGTTTCCACCTATATGGTAGCAGAGTTGCCAGTTCGGTACCAGTTCTTTAATTTATCACTCTTCATCTTTATCACTGTTTTACTTTCGTTAATTTACTACACTGCACACATTTCTTCCATTCGGTTTTGTCCTTAGCCTTTTCTTTCACTTCATTCGATTGTAATCCTTTATCGGTGATTTCTTGCTTTGTCTACTTTCTCAATGTGGCTTTTGGTCTTCCCTTCTTTCTTTTCCCTCTGTTATTGTATTCTAATGCTTGTTTTGTTATGTGTTTTTTTTTTCCTGAGTGTATGTCCTATCCAATTCCATTTTCGTCTTTTTATTGTTGTCTGTATCACTTCTTTTTGTGTTTTTTCCCATAGCTCCTCATTTGTGATTTTTTCTGGCCAGTATATACCCAATATTCTTCGGAGGCATTTTTTGATGAATACTTGAAGCTGCTTTACATGTTTTTTGTTTGTGGTCTAGGATTCTGCCCCATATAGCTGTCTTTACATTTATGTTAACCAATCTGATTTTCGTTTTCATATGCATTTCTTTAGATTGCCAAATTTTACTGAGAGTAATAAAGGCACCTTGGGCTTTATGTATATTTTCTTTTATATCCCATTCACTTCCCCCTTCTCTATCAATAACACTTCTTAGGTATGTAATTCTCTCTATCTCTTTCCTTGTAGGTTTGTTTTTTATCTGCATTTCTTCATTTCCCTCATTTCCTATTTTTATAATTTTAGTTTTATTCTTATTTATAGTTAATCCTACTTTCATTTGTTTCTTCTTTCAGTGTGTTTATCTACTTTTGCATCTGTACGTATTAAGTTTTCCTTTAATAAACAAACATTATTTGCAAATTCTGTATCTTCTAATGGTTCTCCAAATCTCCAATTGATACCTATTTTTCTATCTTTCGTTTTCATCATGACCCAATCTATTACCATTAAAAATAGTTTGGTGACAGGGTACGCCTTTGCCTTACACCACTTTCTATCTATATTTTTTGTTAGTTTGTTCTTTATGTCAATCTTTGCTGTATACTTTGAGTATAGTAATTTAATCATATTTAGGAGTTTATTCGGTATTCCATATGCTTTTAAAATAATCCACATTTTGTCTGTATCTATTCCAGGGGTCCCAGTCATCATAAAATCATAAAATATCATAAAATTAATAAATCTGTCACAAAACGTCATAAAATGAAGATTTTGTCATAAATTAG
Organism: Agriotes lineatus; assembly: GCA_940337035.1. Classification (NCBI taxonomy): domain Eukaryota; kingdom Metazoa; phylum Arthropoda; class Insecta; order Coleoptera; family Elateridae; genus Agriotes; species Agriotes lineatus. The sequence goes on along the minus strand of CALNHX010000182.1, from coordinate 330,865 downwards.
TTAAAAATACAATATAATTTGTACATAATTAAATATTACATCATTTTCAATACTTCCTTTCTTGAAAAATATAATTTAAAAGTAACGCGTGTGGATAATGCAATGCGCGAGGTGAGCATATGTGTGATCTTTAACTTACTGTTGTGAGTATGCGGCACAGACGTTGCTTCTAGATTAATGCTGCGCTGTGTTTTAGATGCATCGGATGAATCCGAGTAATACTTACCGCTTTGCTTGATAGTAACATTGTTGATGGCTCGGCTAGTACAACATAACTTCAACGTCCTTTTGTGCAATGGAATGTGCAGTACGTTGTAAATAAAATTTAAATTATTTGATGCTGTACTGTTGTTTGTAACTGTAAGTAAAAAATCCACATGCTTGGCCATACTTTGAGGTTACATTTGATATAATTATTTTAAGATGAGGATATTTAATAATCATTAATAAAGATGGGGCCAGGTAGACAAACAAAGTATAATCAAGAGTGGGAAAATAATGAAGAAACCTGGAATTGGTTAACAGCAGACTTGGCTGGTAAATTTTCTGCATTTTGTAAATACTGCAGCAAAAGTTTCAAAATCTCTGGGAGTGGAACATGTCAGATTCGCAGTCATGTAAGAAATGCAAACCTTCGATTAAATCTAAGAAATCAGAGTACATTTCAACGAGAAGCTGCTGGAAACGTAATGTTGCAAGGAGGTAAATTCATTTTGACCCAAGAGGAGATTGTCATGAAGGCAGAAATATTATGGGCACTGAACTGCTGCTACTCAAATTTTTCGTTTCAAAGCAATAATAACAACAATAAATTATTTCCAGCAATGTTCTCAGATTCAGAAATTGCAGCTAATTTTAAAATGCCCGAAACCCAAAATCAAATATTTGATTCAATTTGGAGTAGCTCCATATTTGACGAATTACCTAATTGAAAACTGTTCTAAGACACCATTTGTTTTTTTCTTCGATGAGACTACTACCAGTCAGGTCAAATCAATTCGACGCTTACGTTCAATATTTTTCTAAAAAAAGAAGAAGCTATAGTTGATGGCTATACTCATTCCTTTTATTTGGGGTATTGCACGTCTTGACGATTTGAGAGTGCACTTATTCGAAATTTTTAATACTTTACAACTGGATGTTGCATACTTATTACAAATAAGTATGGATGGACCGAACGTAAACTTGTTTCATAAAAAATTCCAAAAGGATGCATGTGCAACTGTTTTTTATTTTTAGAATAAAGTTTTATTTTTGTATTTGTACAAAGCATCTACCTATATTATGTAGTTGTTGTTATAATACAGTCAAAAATGTATTTTTAAATAATAAACTGCCTAAAATTTAAGCTTTCATTTTGAACCATCTCCAAAAAATGTTATAAAATTTGTAATAAAATCTTTAAAAAAAGTCATAAAATCAAAAAAAATCAGGAAATCTGTGCTGGGACCCCTGCTATTCTATCGAAAGCTTTTTCAAAGTCTATAAAGCTCATCCATTTTTTTTGCCATTCATTTGCTTGTTCTATAATAGTTCGCAATATACACATGTTATCTATACATGATCTCGTCTTTTTAAATCCTGCCTGATTGTTTCTTAATGTTGTAGCAGTACATATCTTAGCTTCTACAATGATACCGTTCGGTATTAGTTAACCTTAATAGTTAGGCAACTTAAAGTGCATTAACAGTATAAGGGGTTGCCTACCCTTTTTATAAATCTAAAGCAGACGTAATAGAAGGCTCATGGTTAAATTATTAAAAACAATAAATAACAAAATTTGCTACTTCCTTTTTGGTTGAAAAAGCAAAAGGACGCTTCTCTGTGTAGAAGCGAAGCAAATTAAAAGTCCTAGCTTAAAAAGGATACACGCAGACAATAGTAAGGCTTTATTTACTCAATCCAGCATATTATTAAAACATAATAATTTTTCAGGCAGATAGGATAAATCACACAAACATTTTCTTTCTGAAAAGGGCAGTTATTACTTAACTGGTAGGTAACTAACAAGCTAATACATACAAATCATAATAGAGGGTTTTCCTTTATTCAGCTCTTAGAGACTCCTCGATAGCTACCAGCTCTTAGGCTTTTTCACTAGTTCGCATCTCCTGGTTAATTATATCTTCACCATGGAAGAGGGTATTGATGTGCTCCAAGTTCATAAGGAGAGAAAGGAGAACTTAGTTAGAAACTGCTAACAAGTTAGGAAATCACTCACCAGTCAAAGACCATTTCTTTGGTTAGATGAGGGGTTCTTCTCTGTTGATATTGGAAGATGAAGAGGTCCGAATTCAATGGTTCTCTGCATTAACCGTATGTTAATCCTGAAAGAATTAGATATTGTTAATTAGAATTAGACCAACGTCATAGCTTGAATATAGTTAAATAAGGGCATAAGCCTTAATGATAATCGATAACAGATTAGTTTCAAAGTAAAAGAATTGTTACTTACCTAGTGTTGATCCTGAATGGGACTTGAATTGGTTTGCAGCTGTCAAGTTAGTATTTCAATCACTTGTCAAATAACAAGCTTTTTCGATCATACGGGATTTTTCTTATACTCCCTGGAATGATATCAGCTAAACTAAACACCGATCATTAATTGTGATTAAGGAATTCGAATGAGAAATACGAGGGTATAGAGAGCTCTTTATATTTTCATCTTACTACTCAGAGGTTATTAGTTAAATATGTATAAGAAATCTCCTGGATACTTATAGATTAATTAATGCAGACGTTTAATTAGAACAAATTCTAACTTGTCAGGGTAAATTAGGATTAGTAAGGAATTGCATAACATTTGTCAAAATTAAAAAGGCATAAACCTTAACAAATAACATATAATCAGTGAATTGTAAGAAAGAATACCCAATTATTGTAAACATCTTAAAATTAACGCTTTATAATAAAGTTATGGCGCCCATTTCTGTTGATTAATGAACTATTATCTTTATGTGAAAGTGAAGCGAACTAAAAAGCCCACATTGGTTAAACCCTAATAAAAACCGTACATTGAGCTAGTCGGAGACGTGTGAGCCATCCAAGGTAAGTTATAAAAAAGGGGCACAATGTCTTTTCTACTCCAACTTTAATTCTGTTTAACAGTAATCTCGCAAGTATTTTGCTTGATATGCATAGCAACGATATACTTCTCCGATTTCATCATTCACTTTTGTCTGCTTTTTTTGGTATTCTTATTATTCTTCCTTCGTTCCATTCTCTCGGTATTTCTTGTTTTTCTCATATGTTGTTTAATATTTCGTGCATTATTTCCACTGTTACTTCATCTCCTTTCTTTATAAGCTCTGCTGGGATATCATCTTCTCCTGCGCTTTGTGGTTTTTTAATTATGGCTCCTTTTATTTTCTCTCTTGCGATCGCTTCCTCGTTGATGTTGATTTCTACGTTTATTCGGTGGTCTTCTTCCTCTGTATCTTCCTGTGTTGTTCTCTTGTATATTTCTTCAAAGTATTCAATCCATCTTTGCTCTATTTTTATGTCCGATTTCATGATTTTTCCTTGTTTGTCTTTTACCCTTATCTCATTTATAGTTTTCTTCCGTGTTATTTCTTTAGTTATGTCATATAGGGATTTCATATCATTTTTCCTTGCTGCCGCTTCTGTTCTCTTCAATGTTTCTTCTATATATTTTCTTTTATCGTTTCTTGCACTTGTTTTTACTTGTTTGTCTTTTTCTCTGTATAACTTTTCTTGTCTTCCTCTTTCATTTTATTTTTACTTGTTGCTCTATTTTTTCCCATGTATGTTTAGGTAGCCATGTTTTTTGTATTGTTTTCTTGTATCCTAATAATGTCATATTTATGTAATGTTAATTATAACATACGTAAACATAACAAAGTTATATTTTATGAATATTTTGACACTTTTATTCGTTTGAAGACATTTTTTATCCCATACATTTTAAAATTGTGGAACTTAAAATCTATGGGACCACCAAAAATATATTGTTCATCCATCTCTGCAATGACGTCTGTGTTTGGTCAATAATAATTGTACATGAATTTCTGCAAAACTTGATCCTGTACTTTTTACTTTCATCATTTCATTCAAAAACTCTTCGTATATACCATTTAGTGGTTTAATACCCTACGAATGCAACAGGATACACTTTTTGGAATTTCTGGGAACTGGATATTTGTTCTCGGGAAAAGCTGGGTACTGGTTTAACCGAGCCTGTTTTAATAATTAAAAATTTGATATCCTTACTCATATAAACACTCCTGAAGGTTTAAAATATAGGGTGTGCCATTTCCCTTGTTCACACATCAAATTTTTAATTTTAATAAATTTCCTAATTTTTGTCTCATCTATTCTATTTTGCATAATTTTTTTTTCTTTAAAACGATATTTGCATAATTCCTTTCTCGTTTTTAGTTCCCAGGAAATTTAATGTCATGAAAATTTAACACTAGACAAAAAAAATATATCTTCAAAACTAGAAAAGCTTTCAATATTAAATTTTAGAATAATCATTATGAAACTATGTTGGCGTGATTAATAACGCCAACAATATTTTATACAGGGTAGAAAACAAAACAGTAAATTTTCACCCAGTGGGACGTAATTTCTTTACCTCCCGACGAGAGTTAATATTTTTTATTTACAACCATAGACAGTTTGTTCTCTGAATTATGTCATAATACAGCTTGTTTCCCGATTGAGTTAACAGTATGAATACCCAAAAATTTTGGAATTGCATTTTCATAATTGAGAGATCGTTCCTGCTTGACTTGAAACTTATTTTGCTCATAATTTCAATTGAGTTGAAATCAAGTGCTCGTTGATAATAAAGCAATAACTTTTTCGGATTTGTGTAAAGTACTATAATTAAATCAATTAACATAAGTGAGTTGCAATGTAGTATACCAATATGATATTAATTGTTGTAAATGTTTGTTGACGATCATATGTTGGGCGCACATTTACTGTTCTATATTAACGGAACAAATGTATTCTTAGATTTAACATAATCTAATCCTTTCGATGATTCGACAACCTTTAAGAAAATTTAATTTGGATTGAATTTCAGTCATTTCATGTGTAATATTTGTGCTTTATTAATATACAAGATGCTACATAACTCTTTCAAAATAATGAACGACTGTGTAAGTGTCATATGATTGTTAAAAAATGTTAAATAAAATTTTTGTCGAACGGAATTTGTTTCCGAGTTACTAGACCTCAAGGTTTCCGGTAGTACTATTGTGCAATGGCTGACCACATTATGAATGCCATGACGAAAAATATATATTTTTAGTTTTCACTTACTTAAATAATATCCAGTCATGATTGACATAACCTATCATATCAGACTTTTAAGTTATTTATTACTTCAACAAAATGGATTAGGAAGAAACATAAAAATAACAATTTACAACAATCATGACCTGTTATTATTTAATTAACTGGATACCTTGATGTAATTCAGAAACGAAGCCTGTTTGGCAAAACGTTAATTTCAAATTTAAAAAAAAATAATATGAGACTGTTCACGCACCGTTCATTATTTTTGGTAAGTTATTAATCAACCTGTCTATAGTTATTTGAGAATTATTTAAAATGTTTTTTATTCTTTTCAGAGCCAGCTCTTTCTCGTTTTTCATGCTGAGTCTTCAGCAGTTCAAAGGACGAACACTACAGACACCATTTCTTCAACATAGCTGCTCGCTACTATCAGCAAATATGTGCATTTGTAAGCGTATTCAACAAGATGGGAAAATGAGCAGCAAGCAGTACACAACCTGTTTTGAATCTCTCTTTTGCATCAGATCAGAAGGAAAATAGTGAAGTGTCATTTTACCGAGGATTAGTTTTTTATTATAGAAGAAGTTGGTTTTTTTATATTGCGTGGTCGATCTGTCATCTTTGATTGTTTTTGTTTCTCAAATCAACCAAGAGGCATTGGTGTGCAAAGCAATTGATTTTTTTGTATTGCTCCAACTTATGTAACTTTTGACAGTGATTCTATTCACCACTTTTTGTAATTCGCTGGTGTGTTGCAGCTTTTTTGTTAGTGGTAACATTATTGTTATTATACTACTATTATTCAACATTGTATTTAGTATGTATATTCAGTGAAAGTTATTATTTTGTCGTCATTAAAATCTTCTGGCTTTATCCGTTCCTTTGGTTCTTAGTTTTTTAACTTTTCGCAGCAACTTAGTTGTGTTGAGTGGGCACAGCCCATTTTCCCGTTGTTTATTTTTCATTCTCGTCCATTATTGAGTTGCTGTGCAACCTGTTGCTTCCTCCGATCGATCGCATTCCAGACACAATCTGGATGGATGTGGCAATTAATATGTTATTTTAGTGTCTCATTTTTAAAACTACACATTTATAAACTGCGGCAGGAAAGAACTGAAGCAAGTGCAACGATCATAAGGTAAGGAAACCGGCAATTTTATAGCAGCAATTGTAAACTGATCAGTTTTTAAGCATTTTATAGCGAAGTGTGTCTTTGATGCAGATATCGTTAACAACAGTGTGGATAGTATAATGAGGTGTAACATTATATTTTTAGTTATTGAAGTAGCTGTTTTTGGAAGCTTTTCATTTGAGCCTCTTACCGTACATAGGGAATACTTTGTGCCAGATTTGTTAGTTTTTACATTTTCTCTTAGTTTAAAATTATAATTTGGTAATCCTCTAATAGAAATTAACATTTCCCTTCCATTTTCTGCCCTAAAACAAATTTTCAATGCACCACTTGTTACAAATTGAGAAAAGTGCAAGTTTTCTAGCGAGTGAAATGTTTAATTTATAAGTGAGCTCAACGTAGCAAGTGGATTAATTTTATACCAGCATATAAGAATCACTTTTCAGGTATTGGGCATGCAATTATTTCTAATACCATTGCAAAATGTAGTCCAAATGAAATTGTGACATTTTAAAGTAACTTATTAATTAGCAACTGCCATAAGTACCGTCAAACGGGGTGAAGTCGATAAAAAAAATACGTTTTTTTGAGGTAACTGAATAACAAATAATTATATTTTAATGCAATTAAAAATATAACTTCCTTGATACTTAGGTCGTCGATTGGTGACTGCAGTAAGGTCATAGATGCAAATATTTTTTTAAATTTTGAATTAAAAGGTGATCGACTTCACCCCAGGGTTCGGGGTGAAGTTGATCACCCATTTTAAAATGCATATTTCCCAGTTTAGGATTGTTCGGGATGAAGTCGATCAGTAAAAAATTACCAAAATTATATGTAGGTACCAAGGTACCACCTACATTTGCAGAATTTTGCAATAAAACACAAATTAAGGAAATATAAACGTTTATTCTTTGGACAAGCTTTACACAGCCATTGATTTCTTAATGACATAAACATTAAATAAACAAACTATACTTAAAAATAAAAATACAGGCAAAAATAATACTAAAAAACAGAATTCAAACAATTTACGAAATGAATGAACACTCAAAAATTTGTCACTGGAGTGTTTCCATTTCGTTTTTTGTAAGCTAAAAGATGTGTTTGCTCCGCTTTAGTAATTTTAAATTAACTTGTCGGACAATCTGTTCCCTGTTTATGACAGACTCATCCTCAGTCCCTGATATGTCAATAATTTTAGCGATATAAAATCGATCTCCCTTATTTGTTTCATATTTTGTGATGATAAATTGTCCTATATCCCAGTTCCTGGATGAATCAAGAATAATGTTGGCTGGCTCAGCAGAACTTGCTCCAATTTCATAATCATTTGTGTTGATATGCTGTTCCTCCGCCTCCAATGTCTGTAAGTCATCTTCCTCTTCGCTGTCGCTTATTTGCCTCTTACGTGTTTTGGGTTGCTTGCAACTGCTCTGGTTCTCTTTTTTACAAATCTTCTGTGTCTATGCTTTTGCCAGCGGCTATGTTTAATCTTCTTCCTCGCTTTGGAGCATCATTAGGCCCAGTCTTGAGCTCGTGTAGATAATCTACAAGCACTGCAGTCATTGAAGTAGGCTCTTTTTATTTTTGCAAGAACAGCATCGGGATTGAAGGGGACTAGGCCGCCGGCCTAAATTTAAAAATTGTTCTACTTTTTTGTGCCAATAATATAATTTGTAAACCGCTAGCCAGCTCCTAACTTCGTTAATAACAGATATATCAAAAATACTTCTTTTGTTTTAAACGCCAGCCTACAAATAGGCATAAGCTATTTTAAATCACGGCCTCCTATTTTTGCATACTGATCAGTGTTGATATTTTTCATTTGTATCTAGATAGTGATACAAATAAATCTCAAAAATTGGATCTAGGTAAGATACATATTTTAAAAGGTATCTAGATACAGATACATAAGTTCTAAATGTATCTATATTCTTTCTAGATACATTTTAAAATAGTGTTTCCTAAAACTTATCAAAAAATAGTCGCAGACGCCACCAATATTGCAGCTACATGAGCTTTAGAATAATGGACATTGAAATAAATAAATAAGTAATGATTATTAATACTTCTGTAGGAGATTGTTGGCCAAAAAGTTTATTAAAAAACAGGTTGTGTTGTTATTCCTCGTGGTTCAAACGTCAAAGCTTACCAAAATGGCTTCCAAAAAGGTTTATATTAAAAATAACAATATTTGCATGTGACTTAATAAAGCTACATTGCAAATAGGTATCGTCTAAGTAGACAAAAAGATGAAGAGTTTTACGCAATCATTAACGATTGAGGTTATATATTAACGATTAAACAGTCAAAATAATTAAAACATTTAAAAAAATTTATAAAACAAGAATGCAACTTGCTTTGATGAAGCAAGCTGCCAGATTAAATGAAAAGTGCAAGATGTCATGAAAGTGTAGTAGGGGAAAGTGGTTCATAGTGGGACGTAAACATTCGATAGTCATTTTTTGTAGACACATATTTAAAGAGGTCTACTATGCCTACATGTTTGTAATGGTTATTTGCAATTGGATTTTAGAGAGCAAGGACACAAATAAGAATCTAAAATATTTATTTAATGACGATTCCACTAAGCACCATGTGTCCCACTATGTACCGCCCCCCGGTTTATTGTGGGAAATAGTATGGTGCATACTGGGATTTAAAATTTCATGCTTAAGGCGGCTTTACAAGTGTATTTTTAATTCCATCTAACATTACCTACACTTTTACAGAAGTATTTAATTGGTTTATTAAATGCTTTTGGACCCAAAGTACATTTTGGTAATAATTAGGAGTAATATTAACTTATTGCTAAGTATATATAACTATGTATTCTTAAGACTAAATGTAACATTTTTGTACTTATTGTTTATTATTTATCACTAGGTAACTTATTCCGTTATTCTAACCACTTAACTATTACATCCTATATCTACATATGCTACTCCTATATATTTAGGTACTTATTATATTGCTGATTTCTTAACAGGAGCAGTTTTAGCTCTTTTTTGAATTTCCGTTCTAATTTTATCTCTTTTAATGTTTCTGGTATCTTATTGTACAGCTTGGTGCCTATGTACGTTATTCTATTTTTGCCTGTGTTCGTTCTTTGACATCGGAGGTGAAGATTTTTTCTGTTTTTTGTTTGGTGATTATGTACTTGCTTGTTTGTGTCAATTTTAATATTTGATTTCTTGGTTTTGTTGACTATTGCGTGTATTGTGGTTATTAGATCAAATTCTAGTCTTGTTTTTACAAGCATCTCTTTCTGATGTATAGTTGCTGTCGGTGTTCTAGGGTGTAACTTGTTAAGTGTTTTTAGTGCTTTACTCTGCATTCTTTGTATTCTTGTTTTGTTGTTTTCTGTAGTATTACCCCATATTCCCAGTAGGTAGCTAAAATTAGACACTATGAATGAATAATAAATGCTTTTTCGGGTGTTTAAGAGGGGCCTTTTCATAATTTTTGTGAACAGATGGCGCTACTGTAGATATCGTACTTTACCCAGAGTAAGTTTTTAGGATAAAGAACAGCATTATAACTTAAAATTTTTAAATGAAATTCATTTCATATCGTAGAAAACATATGAAAGTAGTCAGAGAAAATTTTTTTTCTTGGATATGTGAACTGTGCTTCATAATTTCAGGTCATATACGATGGCAAAAAATACACAATTTATGTAACATTTTGACCTAATATTGCTTTTACTGACTGCATAACGTAGTAACAATGCATTTCTGACCATTTAAAATGAATAATTGTAATTCAATTAGGCTATAACCATTTTAGAAATAAATTGTTGACAATTTGTACTCAGCTGATAGAGATTGTGGTGTTCAATAGTTCAGTACTTTATGTAAAGAGGTCAGATGATATTCACAACAAATATAGCCCCTCTATTACAAATAGTAGCGACATCATGGGGCAAACCTGATGCAAACATGAAAATACAAAAAGTTACTAAACGGTAAATTTCAGTGTAAACAGTGAAAAAATAACAGATCTGAATACCTGAAATCCTTTTCTGCCACTATTTTTACACTTATTGACACAACACCCTGGCATTTCCACGTCCTCGACTTCAAATTAGCCCCCGAAGAGAAAAATGAATAAAAACACGACAACTGTCAATGTCACATTTTAATTAAATTATGCAACTTCCTAGGCGATTTTTAAATATGCTAGGGACTTAAGGGATACCAACGTGATTTTGCCCCAGCGGCAACATCAATCGTTGTCGCTACTATATGTAAATATAGGGTCTATAACAACAAAATGGGCTGGTCTCCTGAATATTTAAATGTCAATGTCAACTTAACCTCAAAATAATTTTGTCAACAAGGGCTGTTATGCTTTTATTTCCTTTTGCATAAAATAACTACATTTTAGTGTTAACAGTTTATTAATAAAGATCACAGGACGTTTCACAATGAATAAATGGATTAGTTGGAAAACAACTACAGTTGTTAGCTCAGGTTAATAATCATGTGTAGCTGGCTCAAGTGTAGATTTGGTCATCATAAAAATGTTTAGTTTGAATGAAGTGGGTGTAATATTTTTTTTTATTAATATTAGCACTGCAGGCCTTCCAGGCCCATGGCTTTCGCTAACTAAAAATATTTTTGTGACTGTTTTTACTTTCCCATACCATAGGTATAGCAAAGTATTGATTTCGTGAAGATTTTAGTATTCGAGATTTCAACGGAAATACGCGTTTTGGACCTTTAGGAACCCAAAAAAGTGGTTTTTGTAAGGGGGTATATCACAATTGTGCATCGAGAATAAGCTTTTGAAAAAAAAATTCGAAACCGGAAGTTAGACATGTACCAGTTTTTGCATAATTAAAATTTAGATAATTTTGTCACGAACGGAGAAAGGTCATAAGGCAAATCAAATATTTTTGCCGACCTTCCTAGCTTTAACATTAAGGTCGCCATAATTTTTTTTACCAGGTCCCTCTTAATGCTGTTTGCAATATTTTTAAGTTGAAGTTTTGGTTGTATAAAACAGAAAGCAGGGCAATCACAAATGAAAGTATACATTTGATGCAAGCTAAGAATCTAAAGCACTGTAATTTGAATAAAAACAAAAGATAATTGTCAACTGCGCCCCTGTACACCAGCAGCGAAGGAGAACACTTAAAAAAAGTAATCAGAAATCATAATTGTTTTTATTTGTACCAAATATAGTAAATTAAAAGTATCTACACCACACAAAAGATATTATAAGAAACAATGTAGTAATGTGTAGAGTTATACAAGTATTTTAACAAAATAAATGCAAAATTTGATATACAGAATAATACTTCAAAACGCAATAAATACTTATTTTCTAACAAAAATTTGTTTGTTAATTAATAGGGCAATGTTTACAATATTGTCAATGAAAGTCCTAAGTTAGGTATGTAATTTATTAAAGTCCGTTTCAATTTCACATGACATCGAGTAAATCTTGAATTGAAATTTTTTAGAGTGTACTGAGCGACTGACACCTTAAAGTCATTCTGACAATTTGCCTTTTGTCAAAATGCCAAAAAAGATTTATAAAAACACAAAAGTAGCAGTTTACAAATGCTTTCATACATTGACCGAAAAAAATGGCCGTACACTTACAAAAAGTGAAATAATAAACGCTGTAGCAGAGATTTTTTCAGTAAGTATTCATAACAATTCTACAGAGACTTTTATTATTTTGCTTATAGGTATCCAGAGCAGAGGTGTGCAAAAGTATGCAAGATGAACTCAATATGGCTACAACTAAGACGGGAAATAATTCAAAAAACACAACATTTTGGAATTTCACGTTTAAAGAAGACCTACAATCAAAAATTTGGAATTTTTATGAAAAAAATGAGTACTTTACTGTGCAAGATCTATTAAATTATGCGAAAGAGGAACTACAGTACAATGGATCTCGTACTACATTGTGGAGGATAATCAAAAGCATGGGCTATAAATTTAAAATCGTGAATTCACGAAAAATATAATGTGAACAGCAACACGTTGTCGCTAAAAAGATTTCCTTCTTGAGGCAGTACCTTCAAATGAAAGATTCTAGTGATAACGTATGTTTTGTGTACTTAGATGAGACGTGGATATATAAAAACGGGAGTCCTAGAAAACTTTGGGTAAATGATGATTGCAGAAAAGGAAATCCAAGTCAAACTCGCCAAGAAGGAAAACGGTACACAATTTTGCATGCGGGATGGTCTAATGGATTTTTAGAAGGTTGTGAATTACTACTGGATTCTAGCAATAACGATCGGGACTATCATAAAACAATGAATTCTGACATTTTTACAAAATGGGTACAGAATCAGCTAATTCCCGTATTGTATGAATTGAACAAAAACTTTGTTATCATTATGGATAACGCTCCTTACCACTCAGTTCTTTTAGATAAGAAACCTACTATTTCAAGTAAGAAAAAACAATTACAGGATTGGTTGATACAGTACGACGTAACTTTTGACAACAAACTGACTAAAAAACAACTGTGGGAATTAATACGACCTCGACTGCCGAACAAAAAAAACTATGTAGTAGACGACATTTTAGAGCGCAGTGGTTATAGAGTTATTAGATTGCCCTCGTATCACTGCCAATACAACCCCATTAAGCTGGCATGGGGATTATGTAAGAATTATTACAACAAGCATGTAACTTCTCGCGCATCATCAAAAGGAGAAGCAGAGAAATTATGGCGCGAATCAATGTCTATGTGTTCCGCTGACTTTTGGACCAAAAACATACAACACTGAAAAACTAATTCGCGACGATTGGACCAGATACATGGGATGCAGCAGTATTGAAAACATTCCTCCTATTATAATTTCTCTTGGAGATTCGGACAGTGAATCCGAAATTGCGGGCTCTGAATCTGAGTAAAAACGAATGTTAAATACTAGGTACAACTTTTATCATCCCCAACTGTAGGACAATCAGAAACGCCACATGATTCTGATGAAAACGACTCTGACTCAGATTCCGAGTAATGAGCACTGCATATATGTATAATAATTTAGTAATTTTAATAATTTTGTTTTTATAATGATTTAGTTAATCTTGTTTTGTTCTTGTTGATTACAATTAACATTTCCGCAGTTGGGTTTTTTTGTTTCTTCAATCATTTTTTACTTATCGTTCGTTTTCGCTTCAATTTAGAATGTTATATTTTACATTTTGTATTGTTATATTTTGCATTTTGTATTTTTCGGCAAAATTCTAGTGGGGTTTGGCCATATCACCCTAGCAGTCAGTGTCAAGAGATTTGAAGGACCTTCCGCATCTCGAAATCTCGCCCAAATACAAATACAAGTAGATAAGTAGTTGAATAAGTTTTTAGAACATTTTACAAATATAAGTTCATTGGTATCTTGCCTCTGTGTGCTGTAATAACATTCTGGTGTTAGTTTATTAGATAATGGTTCACATGTTTGTAATTAATGTATCTTCTGGATCAACATTAAAGTATTGTTGAAAAAATGAGTTAGCAAACTTAAGTATATACTTATTAATAATTAATCCCAAAAATATATATATTGCATTTTCAATACTTAACGCTAAAGCTGATGTGTCAAACATTTATAACCTAACATTTAAACTGACACTATTTCTACACTGTTTTAAAAAACGTTCTTAATTTCAATGCCTACTCAGTGTCATGTGAAATTGAAACAGACTTTATAAACATGTTAAAAAGGGCATTAGCATTATATTAAAAAAAAATAGTTACAAATGTATCAAAACACTATTGCAGTCCATGAGCCAGCCGAAATATTTGTAAAAATTAGATAGTTTTTCTTCAAATATGATTAATTTATCTGGATGCCTAAGGAACACACAAGAAAGTACAAACACTACCTCATGTCTTCATTATGGCCGATGGTAATTTAGATACTGCTGATCGAATACTTACTTTCAAACAAGGGTTTGCACTAAAACAAAATAACGTGTCTGTTTTCGGTTACGGTTCAAGTAGTATTAAATTTTGATTACGGTTTCAATTATGCTTTACTGCAGTTGCAAATTTCATTTTTGGTTTTGGTTTTGAAATCCCTTTTGGTGCAAACCCTTGCTTTCAAAGAACATTTTTTTTGAAAATGTTCATTTGGAGGTGTCATTTTGATATTTTTCTAGCGTAGGTATCAATTTAAACTTTGGCAACAGAATTTTTTTTCCTTTTTGTTTTTTAATTTTCTCTTGTGTCTTTATTGCCTCTGTAATATAAGAGAGACATCTTTTGTTTTTGCCTATATTGTTTCTTATTATTTCGGGGGCAATACAATGCGTATAAAACTTTACCAATTTGGGTACCATTTCCCTCTCCCAAAATTGAACATCTCTATATATTTTTTCAATAAAAAGTTCCACCTTGTCATTTACATATACAACAAAATAACACTTGGACCTTCGCGTTACATTTAGTTGAGCTTGAACCTGCAAGAAAACCATAGCTATGTTATAACAGATGTACAACCATTTTAAAACGATATATTTGACTCACTTGATAGTAATAAGCATGGTTTCGCTGCAATTTTATTTGCCCATCAATTTTTCGTAAATATGTTTTTTTTTTTAATTGCAACTACTTCTATAGTTGAAACATCAAGCTGTGATGCGCAATATAAACTTTTCACTTCTAAAATAGCATCTTCGCCTATAAGCCCTAAAAATTATAAACATGATAAAGTTGTACAAAATGCAATACCGAAGGTGTAATAAATTACCATCCGGCGAAGCTCCTAAGAAACCGTGGTCTAAATCTACCCACAAACCAGTTCGTTCGACAGAGAGTTTTGTTTTTTCTTGAAACAGTCTAATAGCCACACCTTCTTTTGCGATACTATACTCTGTGGCTTCTGACCAAAATTTAGTTTCCGTTAAGCATGATTTAACCATGTTATGGCAAGGTGTGCTATCTCTTCTTCGTACTACTCTACCAAATAGTGATGCTGTCAGTCTTTGTTGCCTTTCGCTTTCAAACACTGGGTTACCAAACTGTCCCACAGATTCTTTAGCGATTCTATCACGTTCTGCTGTATCAACCTAAAAATAATGATCGATAATTTAGTACATGATTTAAAAAAAAAAGACGACGAACCTGTAATCTCTCAAATATTCTTTCACATTCATCCTCAATAAATGTTTGGTCTTCTTCAGGCTGTTCAGCCATTGGTCCATAATCTTTATTGTCCACTAAAACTTTTCTTTTCTTCGTTTGACTTTTTTTAGCAGTATCAGCATCAGGAAAAAGTCTTTTGCGAGCTTTTCTTTCTGAGTGTTGAACATTTCTACTAATAAATTTTTTAAAGTGCTGGCCAGGACTTTGATGGGCAACTTTTTTCCATGGACTAGAGGGCCAGGCAAACTTTTTATTGTGCCGCAGACCAGAAAGATAGATTCTTCTTTCGTAAGAACCTCTTTGGATTAAATTAAGTCGCTTTCCCATGTTGAAGCGTGCAACGATGTTCATTAAACGTTCTGCTGTGTTGTTATTCTCATTTGTAATCAACAAATGAGCCTTGCGAATAAGCAAGTCTACAGCACCTATGGAAATCATATTATCAGTAATTATCAGATCTGACATTTAAATAAAAAATGATTGCCTACCATTTATGTGATTGTACATGGTAGTCGATTTCAAGTTAGGTATTCGGTTTTGTGCCTGGTCTCCAACAGTGTTGCATATTCCTTCTCTAAAATTTGCGTGGTCGCCATACACATGGTGTATTCCATATTGCAGGTCACTCTTTAACATATTAACATCTTGGTCTGTTTTAGCATGCTCATAAATCGAACACTTAGCACTTCTTCAAAAGTTCGATTTTACCTTTAGTCAAAAGTTTTCTCCCTGCTAAACTAATCTGAGTGTCTTTTTTTAATTTGTATAAATGCTTTCCGTAATTTTTTAAGGCGTGATTAGTACACTCCACCTTTTGTACATCTTTGCCATATGGAACTTTCTGCTTAATGTTAGCAAAGACGCTTGAATCGCCATCAGCTATAAATTTGATGTATCGTAGACCATGCATAGTTTCACTTGCACAAAAACCTTCAATAACCATATCTGCTTCCATTGCAGGTGCCGATTTACTCCAATTTTTATAGCAGATATGTTGATTAGGTTCTCCATTCAAATTGGCTGCTCGTGTGCAAATAGAACAAAATTTATTTCTAACTGCTACAAAAAGTAGTTCACCTGTATGACGTC
Source organism: Agriotes lineatus (assembly GCA_940337035.1). NCBI lineage: Eukaryota > Metazoa > Arthropoda > Insecta > Coleoptera > Elateridae > Agriotes > Agriotes lineatus. The sequence continues at coordinate 314,250 of CALNHX010000182.1, read as the reverse complement.
CAATGATACCAATCATTCCAGATGAAGCATTATAATTTGTACCATATGAACGTTTGCTCCATGACCCATCCAAGTACACCGTTATCCAGGGAGTACCATCTTCACATACATTACCGATTTCTAAGGCATGTTCTCGCTCTATTGCACCTGCAGCTTCCATGTTTCTCCATAATGACATTTTCCATTCCTGTAATACTGTATTAGGTTTCTAAAACTAACAATACGGTGCAGCAATGCAGAAATGCAAAGGCTGGTGATACCATCTTTTACAGAAACAAAAACTTACTTCACCAAATTTATTTTCTAATTCGTAGAACATGGGCCTCTGACATTGTTGGTATGTCCATAGAACTCAATAGCTCAGACAAATGTGTATGAATACTCCCTGATGCCAGAGTGCCCCAAACTGCCCCTGAGTTTATTAGGAAACTGGCCTATTTGGATTTTCAGTATGAAATTGGTATTCCCTGGTACATACAGTACAACAGAAGATAATAGTACTAACTAATCCAGATTTGCGAATTTCTTTTTTAATATAAAGACGGCCAAGTGTACATAATTTAGAATGCTTGTACTGCAGCTGCAACGCCCAATTTAGAACAAATCCCAGTTCCACTATCCTATTCCCAGTAATGGGCGATGTTTCTACAGGATCATATTCAAGGGTCAATTGATGTTTGTGGATACTGAAAACATTTTTTTTAAGTAAAAGGAAAGAAAAAGGCAGAAATGTGTGTACCTGTCACATTCATCTGATGATATTATACCATATTCAGGGTCATTACTTTTCGTCTCTTTTCTGCATTGCATTTGATACTTTTTGGTGCACCAATTAGGGTTTCTACAAAATGAAAAACATATACAATTTGTAATAATAAATAAAATTTCAAACTATAAAATATGGTAGTGCAAATTTTACTTTAAAAAATTCTTGAAAGAAGAAAAAAGTTTTTTGTATACATGGCAAAGCTGAACACTGAACAAGTGTTTATTTTTAGTCTTGTCACTTACTTTTCAATCATAACCTGGACATCAAAAAAGTTATCATCTAATTCTCTTCCAGTCAATTCTGATTCCAAAGCATTAGATTCATCACCTCTGAAAAATGTGAGACTTAGAAATCATAAAAAGGATAAATTAGATTACCTACCTATTAGTTTTCACAGTCCTTGTTCAATAAATTTACAGGCAAATCATCAACATCGCATTCAAGACTAAAAAAATATATAACTCTACGCATTAGAATATGAAATCAAACGAAAAATTTCTAAAAATAATGTTTAAAAAGGATAAAAATAACTCACCGATTAGTCGCAGTATCCTTGTTCAATTCATTTACTGGCAAATCGGGTAAAATTTCAATAAAATCAGGTTCGAGTCTAAATTTATACTGCGTTATAGGCTTGGTTATAATAGGTACCTAATACAAGTGAAAAAAACATGGTCCTCCACTAATTTTCAGAAAAACGTCACCACCTATTGCGTTTTCTTAATTTTCAGCTTAATTTTTAAACTTTTTGAGCGTTTACTGCGCTTGGGATTTCTGGATGTATTTGTACTGGTATGCTTTCTACCCATTTTTCTATTAATTACACACACTTGTCGATATCACACTTTGCGGTCTTTATACAACCATACACAAATAACGATTTGCTTTGGTACGTCAAAAATCAAAAAATAATGCACAATTGGTACATTCACTCAACGATACAACGAAACTCCGAATATTACCGGACACGTACAACAAAGCAAAATAAACATAAAATAAACACTCAGTGGTTATGTTACATGTGATGATCACGTGCTCATTTGTGTAAGCAGTAGCATGAACCTGCATAAATTAAAATGGTGAATGCGCCCTCTAACAGTGCAAACTGGAACTATCAATAATAATGAATTCAATTTTAGCGACACTAACGCTGCTGTGAAAAAATGCGCAACTAATCGTCCACAGGCCCCTCTTAAAGGAAGGTAATTTGCCACTCTTCTCAGGCACCTATTAGTGGATTTAACTTTTTACACAGTTTTTCTACATGAACGTTCCAAGTCAAATGTTTATCTATCCATAGTCCCAAATACTTGTAGTTGTCGGTTAATTCGATTTTTGAATATTTAATTTTATATCCAATTCGGTGTATTTTTTAATTTTTATTTGTTATTACCATGTATTTTGTTTTCTTTGTGTTAATTGTTAGTAGGTTTGACTTGAACCAGTCCTCTAGTATCATAACATCTTCGGTAATTTTCTCCTGTATTTCCTTCATAGTTTTCCCCACTATATAATATACACGTGTCATCTGCAAATAGATATGTTTTTCCATGTATGTTTATATCTTCTATGTCGTTAATATATATTAAATAGAGAAGGGGTCCTAGCACGCTTCCCTGTGGTACCCCATAATTTGAGTAATTAGTTTTGCTGAAGGTTTCATAAATTTTTGTCACTTGTGGTCTGTTGTTTAAGTATGAGTTAATTAGCTGAAGTTGCTTACCCCTAAATCCGATTCGCTCAAGTTTGTCCACTAATATTTCTTTCGATATTGTGTCAAAAGCTTTTTTCAGATCTAAAAATACTATGACTGTTTATCTTCTATTTTCTATTTCGTTTTCGACTTCGGTTATTAAATCTAGTACTGCCGAGTGAGTGTTAACATTTTCCTGGAACGCATACTGTTGATTAGAAATGAATTTAATTTTTTTTAGATACGACTATTCTTTCTTTTATTATTTTTTCCAATATCTTTGAAAATACGGACGTTAACGCAATTGGTCGATAGTTTTCTGGTTTTTCTTTGTCGCCATCTTTGTGTATTGGGATGATTGTCGCTGTTTTTAGTTCCTCCGGATATTCGCCTGTTTCTACAGATTTTAATTTTCCATCTATGTTACTTACTATACAGTGAAAATTCATGAACTGTGAACACGAGTAAATCAAGGCGAATTTACGATTGCCTAAAAATACGCCAAGACCGATTGACAGTCAGTCTAAGGTACTCTGATATGAATCTACGGGTCGTCTGCATTGATTGTTTAAGTAATTGTTCAACGCAGACGCGTAGTGTAATTTTTTAAAATTAATTATATCACAGATAGAATGTATGAGGTACTGTTATTCTGTGATTAATTCAGGTGATAATTTAGAGGTGAAAAACAGGATTTTTAGAGATTAACAGCACAGTAAAAGAAGGTAGTTCTCAAAGTAAAATGCATTCTGAAGAAATAAATAATTTCTTCCGAACAAACTAACTCAGTAAAAAAAAGATGCAAACAAAAATCAAACTATTTTTATTTCAAACAACAAAATTCAAGAAGTTTAAATTAGCTCTTTTTCAAAGAGCCTGCCTTCTTGCGCTAAACAATATCCTAAGCGATCATAGAAACACATTAGCCGACGACGTATTAGTGTTAGTACTCTGAACAACCCTTTTAATTTGTAAACGCAGTTCTTCAAATCGTTAGTTGTAGTGACAACGACTTTTCAGAGGAAGTTTTAGGCATTTCTGTCATAGTTTCACAAAATTCCATACTTCTGAAATGGCCAACGGGAAGAATATCGCAGCTAAATATACTAGTTCTGCAATTTATTTAAATAAATAATCTGGATAGTCATTAGCGGTAATACAAACCTTTTTTAAATTATTGTCTTCATAGGGAACATTAGGCCTTTTGTGCTTTTGGGGAGAAACACATCCAAAGTTTCCAAAATTTGAAATAACTCCATGTAACGTTGATAACGATAAAGAACTCCTATTTTCAAATGTTGTGCAAGAATTTTGAATTTCCCGAACTGTTGGACCCATTTTACAATTTGCACTGATCCGTTGCTTCGTAGTTATCGATTTTAAGATAGAAATGACAGCAGATATTCTCTACTGACAAAATACGCGAACTGTCAAAGTTAATTTCTCGGCATTTGTAAATTCGACATATCATCTGCCGTGTTCGTAGTAAGAAAAATCTCTCTGTATGATCGATTATCGTGCCTCCATTTATGTTTTCTGTATTTAGTCTAGTTATGTTTTCCTTATTGATTTCATTTAACACTCGATATCCGTTTTGCTCTACTGCTTCCATGTATCTTATTGTGCTCCTCTCTTCCTTATTTAAAAGGTCGATATTTATATCTCCTAGTATTAAGGTTTGTTTCTTGTGTTTCTCCATTATCCTATCCATTTGGTTAATACAATTGTATTCTTCTCGTTTGTGAAGTGGCCTGTATATACCAATGATTTTTATTTTTACTTCGGTCATATATACTTCCACTACATTGCAACTTTCTATGCTTTCTTCTTTTAGTCTCTTGTATGACAAGCATTTTCTTATGTACAGAAAAACTCCCCCTCCTCTTCCTTTTCTGCTTTGAAATTCACTGTTATATCCTTTTATTCTATAATATATCTCTTCCTCCTCATTAGTCCATGTTTCCGTTACAAGCAGTATATCTATTTTCTCTCTCTCCAGCAATATTTCTAATTCTTCCATTTTATTACTATTTCTTATGCTTCTAGGGTTTAATACACTAATATTTAATCCTACCCTATCTAATTTACCTAATCCTATTCTACCCAAGCTACCTTTTTGCGATTCATTTACGAGTTCTTTTTCTTTCATACCACTTATCACTTTATTGTTTTCATCAGATATGTCTTTGTATTTTATTGCACTAGTTTGACAATCTTCTCGCACGGTGTTAACTATTTTGTATTCAGATTTTTGTTTTATTGCACTATTTTTGTCACTATTTTCACTTCTTTGTCATTTTGATGTCCAAGCTTTCGTTGCTATTGGTGGTTAGTCGCATAGCAGATTTTACTTTTCTCTTTCTGTACAAGTTTTTTGTAGTAGCTACATTCTTTACTCCACACATTGTGATTTACGTTACTGCATGTGTTGTGTTTGATTATCTGTTATGCAGTTTATGCAGTACTCCTCGCGCGTCTGGCAGTAATCTGATGTGTGTCCCTCGGCGCAATATGGGCATGTTGTATATTCCCTGCAGTCCTTTGCCAGATGGTTATATCCCTGACAGTTGTAACACCTCTTTATATTGAAAACTTCTTCAAACTTACACTGTTTCCACCCTACTCTGATTTTTTCTTTTTTCAATAGCCCATTGTATGTACTTGGGCCCACTTCTACTATTGCGTTGAAGTTATATTGGCCGGCTCTTTGTTTATGCATAATTCTTAACGATTCTCCCTCTTCCTGTTCATATTGTTGTAAGCTATTCAGCAACACGATGTTATGTAGCAATTCTTCGTTGTCATTTTCATTTCTTATTCCATATATCTTTATTCTGGGTTTTCTTTCCTTTAGCTCTTTTATCTCAAAATCTTCTCCGAGTTTCTCACTTATAGTCTTTCAGGAATATTGTCTTTAGTGTCGTTTTCTTCACACATTAATAAAACACCACCTGCTCTAGTTGTCTTTCCAAATTGCATTGCAAAATTTAGTTCTGTTGGTTCTACTCTTTTTTTTATACTCTCTATTATTTCTTGGCCTGCTATTTCTACTTGTTCTTTAGGCCTAACTTCAATAGCAATTCGTTTTTGTTGTTGTTTTCCCGCACTTCTTTTGTCCACGCCTGCTTCTACTGGATGGTCCTTACGTAGTTCATAATTTTCTATTAAAAGTGTTATTTTGTCACTTAGTAGGTCTACTTTATCCCTCAGTTCTTTGATAATCTCATCTTTCCTTTTGATTATTTCTTCATAAAGCATTACGGTGTGCTTATCTAATCCCATACCTGCGTTACTAACCTCACTTATTCCATTTTCACTATTTAACTGGTCTACTGGGTTTGGTTGGTTTACTGTACTCTCACTTTCTTTGTTTACATTCTCCTTACATTCCATGCATATCCATAAATGTTCTTTACCTTCTTTCCTTAGTGTTTCATATTCTGCCATTGTAATGCCTACACATCCAATATGGTACAGACACTTTTTCACTGTATTGCACTGTATTTTATCATCATATTTGCCTACTTTTTCGGCACAACTTGAACAACACATTCTACCTCCCGCCATGTTTTGACTTTATGATTACGAGAATATTTTGAGATTGCACCCTTGTTTTCGTTAGAAAGGTGCGTCTGTCACAAGTTGCACTGTAGTAGCTATATCAAGTTAATAAATCAAGTAGCTTAATTTAGTTACTTGCATCATGTAAACATTTATGTTTAGTGCGATTTAGTACTTGAGCAAGTAAAGAATTTAGTAAACTAGGGGAGGATGGGGGAATAAGAAGCAAAGGTGGTAATAAGATACATACAAAATTCCTACAGCTCACATTTATTAAGTTTAGATCATGTTCTTTTTTTAATATATAGTTCATGACTGTGGGTACCTAGGAAAAAAATATTAGCGCGGTTCTAATATATAATAATATATGGGGTACGCAATTCTTTTTACCGCAAGAGTTTGTATCTTATTACCTCAATGGGGGTAATAAGAAACGTTGCCGTACTTCTCCAATGCAGTCGCGTAAAAATTCGTTTGGGGTAATAAGAAACATGTTTATGATGTTTCCTATTCCCCTTTAAATTTTTACGGAATTCTTTTTACGTTTAAGGAAGTAACAACGCGACAAAGTTTTAATTTAAAAAATAGGCCGTATAAAGTTTTTGAGCAATAGTTTCTGTGTTTAAAGTAATGTGTATAATAAAGTAAAATAATGATTTTTTTTGTATTCGCTCCCCAAACTGGTTACTTTGGAAACTGTCTAGGATCCTCAAAATGCCCATTTAGAGGCCTTGTACTTAAAGTCGTCATGGCAACATTTTAGCGGACTCAAACACTAGTTGCCATGACGACCTTAAGTACAAGGCCTCTAAATGGGCATTTTGAGGATCCTAGACAGTTTCCAAAGTAACCAGTTTGGGGAGCAAAAAATACATTTTCGCGTGGCCTCCTAATATAATGCCGCGTTAATAGTAATTGAAACTTCATATTATAATGTTTGGAGAGCTAATACAAAAAAACGTTGTATGCAACACGTCCTCAAATGGCTTTAGAGGACTCATCTTCATATTACGGACTCGGCTGCGCTTCGCTCCGCCTCGTCCGGAAACATTACGACTCGTCCCCTAAAGCCTTGCTTTGAGGACTAGTTACATAAAGTACTATTAAGGTTTAAAATAAAAATTTAGGCTGCAGAACAACTTTTTATTAGAAAAACTCAAACAAATTTTGCATAACCTAGGTGCTTAATTTATTATAGAAAAAGAACAGAACACATTATTCAATATGAAAACTTATAAAAAAACTGAACTGAAAAACTAAATTAAACTAGCCTAAGTACTTCTTGTGGCTTCTTTTTTCTGTTGACATATAGTTTTTTTATGTTAAGGGCATCAGAGCGCCTTATAGTAAATGGGCCATATCCAAGCAAAGGCACAGGACCATAAAAAATAAATTCTTTATTTACGAACTGAATATCATCATGAGAAGGCCACTTGTAAGAGTCTAAAAATGACTCGAGGAACTTAATTTCACAATTGGTTGCATATACTTTAATGATGCGTCCTAAATACCATTGTGAATCATAATATACAGCGTAGTATCTTTCTGGAATAACAGTTATTGTCTGTACTTCATTTTCTTCGTCAGATAGTGGATCGGTGTCGAAGTCGATATCATCATCAGAGCAGAGGACTTTAGGATCCAATTCTTCCTCAGATGTTTCTTCGTCATCAGAATCTTTCCTTACTCTAACAGTGGATGGCATTTTAACGGCTTTTGTTTTCGGTTTCTTAAATTTTCGTGCAGTTTGTTTCTTCTTTGCGTCCTCTTGTTCCTTCACCCGTTTTGGTACTGTTGTTGAAGTTAAGATCTCGCCTTCTCCCTGAGAGATTTTATTTCTTTTTCCTCCTGAGGTTGATTGTCTAGCTACTTCTTTTACTGTTGCGGATAGTTTCTTTCTTATGAACAATTCAAAGCTTCCCGTCTCTTGAGGTGTTTCAGTAATTTCACTTGAGATTTCTGGATCGGATATGTCAACATCGTCTTTGTCTGCATCTACAGCCACAGCCATACCACTTGGACCAGCAACTGCCTGGTCAGAACGTGGAGCTGGTGTTATGCCACTTGGACCAGCAACTGCCAGGTCAGAAGGCGAAGCTGGTGTTGGTATTTTCTGGACATTTGTGGAACTTGTAGGTGGGATTGAATTATTTTGATTTTTAGCAAATCGCTGAAATTTAACAGGATCGTAAGATTCCTCCGGAAATTTGCCAAAATCTAAAGGAAACAGACCTGTTGATATAAAGCCAGATGCCATATTTCTAGGTTTGAAAGATTCCTCCCAAAGAATTTTTGGCAAAATCTACTTTCGGAAGGACTTTACCGGGGTTCTGTCTGGTATAGTCTATTAATAATTTGTTCCAATCTGTTTTCATTGTTTTAAAAACAGTTTTATCCAGTGGTTGAATAAAATGGCTCACATTTGGTGGAAATTTCACTAAAACCACATCGTTTTCTTGTGCTAACTTTATTAACTTGTAGCTTATGTGGAAACTGACCCCATCAAAAAGCAGGATTACTTTTTTTCTCTGGTTTCTTTAGAAGGTATGTTTGGTACAAATATTTCTTTGAACCATTTCACAAACAATTCCCCGTCCATCCACCCGTTGACTTGTGAAGCATATCCTGTCCCAGGAATGTCATGTTTCGGTATCTATGTTGTTCACAATTGCTTCCCAGTAAATATTATAAAAGGCGGTCATTTTGTGCCATCTGCTCCTCCACATGCAAGAACTGTAGTGTTACTTTTACCAGAACCAGCAATGTTTCGTGATACACGTTTAATACCTTTTTGTGATACAACCTTTACATCCCTCGGATCGTGGGAGAAAGCCGTTTCATCACAGTTATATAGTAACCCACCATCTTCTGGCCCAATTTTCTCAGTTTTATAAAGTTTTTTTAAGTCATCGTAAAACTTTTTAATTACAAAAGGGTCTGTACCTCTAATACGTTGCGAAGTCATTGCTTCACCTTTCCGTATACGTAATTTAGGATTTCTTTTTAAGAAATCCCTGAACCATTCTTCTCCTGGTCCATTTTCGCCCCATCTTGTCTGAAGTTTTTCAGTTGCAACATATTCCTTGACAAGAACTAAAGTCTCACTTTTTGTTAGCCCCTCACCATGTAAAGCACAAACACGTCAATATTCACCGATGGCATTTTCGTCTTTTTCCATAAGTTCAGGCTTTCTACCACCCCCCACTTCCACTTTTTCTTCTTTATAATGTTTACAAAGAGTTCTAAAGGGCACTTCATATCGCTCAGCTGCAAGACGTAAAGGAAGACCCCTTCGGACTGCAGCTGCAGCTTCAGTCATCCTAGCAGGGTCATAAGTGTACCTTAGTCCTTTTTTCTTATAATTTCGTGGCATCTTTACTTATTTTTATTCACTCTGAAACAAAAGAGAATATATTGTCAACCATGTTTCTTATTTCCCCCGAAGAAAAAAAAGGGGGTAATAAGATACATCGTTGCAACAAATCTCTTTTTTGTGACAGAGGATTGGAAAAGTATTCACTAGAAAGCCCAATCCCTTAACTACAAGATAAAAAAAAGAAAGTCGAAAATATATAACGCGTGTAACCTACAACATTTTTTTTATAAATGAAACCTATACTTTGTAGGTGTGAAGTTTTAAGTAAGAGTAAGGTGACACACCAATAATGATCAAAATGATAAGAGTTACATTAATGATATTTACATAGGTTATGTACAATTGTTAGGGCTACCTTGTGAATTTTTTTCCAATTCTTCCTATTGTATTTACGTGCGTTTTTGATTGTTGTATCTTATTACCCCAGTATCTTATTTCCCCATCCTCCCCTACCTTGTCAAGTGAATAGAAATCGGTTGTATTTACTTGAGCAAGTGGCGTACCCCCACCACGATTTTCGTTAACTAAACGCAAACTAAGCAAGTGTAGACAGGTTAGTTTAATAAAGTGTATTTGTCAGATCAGCCGTTCGCTAGATAATTTGTTGAAACAAGGCGTCCCGTTGTAATGAAGATACACACAACATTAAAATGTGTGTAAGAATATCGAAAGACAGAATGTTTGTAGAATACTAGAGCTAGCATTTACAAGAATAAACAAGCCCAAGACAACCATTTCCTGCTCCACACACGCTTTTTTTTATTATAGCTATACTAGCTATTATATCCCCGAATTTACAACATAAGTGAAAAATACATTTCTTTAATGACGAACGTTGTGCCATTCTAAAAAAGCAACGTCAACTAAATAATTATGCTAAAATGTGTGTAAACGTGCTCGCTCCACTAAACTACTAAATTTTAGCTACTTGATTTAGTAACTTGCTTTAGCTAGGGTAGGCCGGGGTCGAAAGTAACAATTTTCATTTGGTTCTAGATTACCGAAGGACTATTACAGGTAATTGAAAGATTTTGATGTCCAAACCGTGGTATATATAGCACATTATTAGAACGTCACAGATTAATCTTAGGATAAGTACGATGAAAATTATATGTAAAAAATGGAAATGGGGGAAAATCTTACAACCGCCTCCGAACCCGAGGCGATTGTAACACTATATGGGGTCGAAAGTAACACAATGTTTAGCAGTGAAAAGAAATTATTTATTTAAAGAAAATACAAAATAAAAGAAATTGTAACCATACCTACATAGAAAAAATGACAAAATGAAGTGTCTTATCGAAAATGTAATTATTTATACAGGAGAATCATTGTTATTCCTCTGACAGCTAGAGTACTTGACCCAACAGTTTAATTATTCACTCAGAATCACAATTTTGACAAATATATAAATCATCTTGTTTAGTACATAGTTCATGCGACCAGTTTCTGCATTCTAAGCACTCCACCCATTTTTCGCCTGATCTACTCACGCTGTAAGGCTCAAGGCAGACAATAGTATATTGTATGTTACGAGCTGAAAGTGCATTCTTGCCGCTTGCGCATCAATCATGCAAAAGCGGCAAGCGCACTTTTAGCTCGAAATATACATACTATTTTTTCGACGACTGAGCATATTATTAAAGGAAAATATCAACTTTCGTTTTATCGCAAAAATTAATCGACAATCAAGTTAACATTACTCGCGCAGTCTATATGACATGTGACGCGATTATTTCCACAAATGACGGGCGTTGTGAAGGAAACATTCGGACGTGGCTACCTATTTTGTTCACGCGGAAACCCAAAACGCTCGGCGAGCGGCAAAAAGATGAAAACGCACGCTCAGCGGCAAATGTCAACTTTCTGTTGTCAAATGACAGTGAGAAAAATCTACTTTCGATGTCAGTCGTCGAAAAAACAATAATATTCCTCATCTTCTTCATCGCTCTCTCCTTTGTTGTCTTTCTTCTTTGGCTTACATTTTTTAGGAGGATGTTGGGTCTTTGATTTGGAATCAGAAAAATTTCTCCTTACATTTTTCTTCTTCTTTTCTTCATATTCTGCTCTGATTTGCTCTTTTTAAGGAGTATCAGTGTAAACTGCCGATTTCCTTTTCTTTTTCCCTTATTGCCTTCCTTCCTAGGTGGGGCTTTCGGAAAAGGTCTCACTGTTTTTGGCTCGAACTGTTCAACTGGGATAGAACGCGATGTTGATGGAGTAGGCTCATTTTCCACTTGATTGTTCAGTTCAACTGTGATGAAACGGGATGTTGATGGTGTAGGCTCATTTCCTACTCGGTTATTTAGTTCAACTGGAATAGAACGTGATGTTGATCGTTTGTCTACGTCTGTGGATATGTTTGAGCTGATTTTATCATCATTAGCCGTGTCAGTTGGAGCCGGTCGATCTGTGATATAGGATGGACCATAGTCCAGAGCTGTGAATATGTTCCTGTTGTAGGGAAATATTCCCGTGCACCTAAAGCCTGCTTGGACGTTGCTTAACGTTAGCGCCATTGGAAGAGCTGTTGTTACTATGGAGGGAATGTTATAAATAGTCATAGTTTTCCCTGGATTGTTACGCATCCAACCCTCACAGCTGGTATTAACGGCTTTTTTTAGTGGCCCATATACAGAGCGGTCTAGTGGTTGGAGTTTATGTGAGCAGTGGGGTGGAAATGAAAGCACCACTATACCGTTTTCGGAGCAACAGTCAAGGGCTTGAATGGAAATGTGTGACGAATGATTATCCAACAGAAGGAGGACTTTGTGAGAGGTTGTTGCACAAGTATATGTTTGGAAGTGTTCCAAAAATATGAGGAATTCCTTTTCTTGCATCCAACCGCTTGCGTTTCCAGCGCCAATGCTTCCAGTTGGACCATCTCGAACAAAATGTTCTTGGTATCGAAACCTGGGAAATAGGAACATTGGCGGTACAAAATTGCCAACAGCATTCACTGCGCAGGTTACCGTCACTAAGTGCCCTCGTTCGGCCAATGTTAAAGCCCCAACTTGTCTTGTTCCTCTTTTAGTGACGATTCGATTAATTTCTGAACAGTTGTAATTCCTGTCTCGTCAACATTATATATATCCTTGGCTTGGAATTTGCATTTGTCGATTACTTTTTCCAAGTTGTCGAAAAACATATTTACGTTGGTTTCGTTAAAACTAGTGACACGAGACATACTAGTTGGTTGTGCACATCACAGAGATAGTTGTGGTTGTCGCTTCATGAACCTGCTGAACCAATCCTCTGTAGCCATTTTATTTTCTTCCCACTGAGGTGGTATTGCTAATTTATATTTTTTTGCCAACTCATATCCAAACCTTATTTCTTTAGGACAAAAACCGTAGTATATTTCTGCTGCCTTCACTATATAATTTGCCATTATTCTTTCCTGATCTTCGCTAAAAACTTTATTCCAAGCTTTATATCCCATAGTCACCAAATAATTTCCCCCTTCTCTCAAAGCGTGTCTTTTATTATTTTTAAATCTTGTCAAAGACACATGGCACAACTCATATTTCTTTGCTGCTGCACGAATAGACAGTGTCCCGTTGTTGACTTCTTCATATGCTTGTTCATAGACTGATATCTTTTGAACCCCTATCAGTCGTTCTAACTTTCGTACGTGGCATTCTGGAATAGAGAAACCTAATTACGGTCCAGAATAAATCAGTCGGGGTCGGTTGTAACGTTACAATCAACCCCGGGCAATGTTGTTACAAACGCCCCCGACCACGTTTTTCAACTTCCTCTTAAAATTTTTCATTGAATAGAAGCAAAAAGCGTCAAGTAAGAAAGTAAATAACAAGCAAAATTACGTGAAATTAACGATGGATACAATAGAAAATGCTCACTTGCAATGAAACAATTTCTATTTGCGTTTAATGACAAACGGAAAATTATTTCACGGAATCAAAAACAATTTATAGCTCCTGTGCTACACAATCACTTGCCGACGTTGCCTGCATACTAAAGCATAGTAGTTCAGAGGGTCCCGCTCTAACATAGGCGACGCGTGCGCGCATAGCGCTGTTGTAGTTTGAGATATTTCAGTTGTTACTTTGGCCGCCTGTTACTTTCGACCCCGGCCTACCCTACTATACACGTGTAAAGCCGCCTTTAGCTTAAAATCTAAATTTATAAAGAACTAATTATTGAACATTTTGAACTCAAACAAATTTATTGAACAGAAAATATATTATAATAGGGATATTAATTTATATTATATAAATCTAGTTCCACGTCAAAACCTATCATTCGAGCAGCTCTTTCCGTAGCACCCGAAATATAAGGCTGGGGCAATTTCATAATAATGTCCTCTCTAGCAATTGTGTCCATATCTTCTTTATCTGGGAATACAAATTTATTTCGAGGTAGCCTCTTCAAAAAACTTCAAAGTCATCGCCTTCTATTTTCTTAACTTTGCCAATAAATTGTTCTGCTGTTTTTTTACCAAGATATTTCACAATAATATAATCGTCAGTTTTAATCTCCAAGTCATCGCAGTAATCTGCCTCACTATTTACATCAGTGGAATCATCATACTGTGGTTCAACGTCACTGGCAGAGGATGAGGAACTTTCATAAATTTTTCTCTTCACAGATTTGGCTTTTTGTTCTTTTTCTTGTCTAATCTTTGCTTTTTCTTCTTTAATCCTTTTTTTGTTTTGTTTTTCATTGTATTCTTGTTCTATCTTATCTTTAATTGGAGTATCAGTTAAGATGGAAGAAACTGTTTTCTTTCTAGCTTTCCTTGCAGTTTTTCTCTGACCTGCTTTTAAATGAGGTCTGACTTCTTGAGGTGTTACGATCTTTTGGACAACTTTAGCATTTGTAATGCATGACGGTCCAGGTATCGGAGAAGCTGATCTTTTCCCAAGAGTTTCAATTTCCATAGTATCATCGTCAGTACAATTAGAAGTAACAGTATTTACGGGTAGCTGTCTATCCGTAACATAAGAACACATGTAGTCAGATTCTTGAAAAATTTAAGAATTAAAGGGTGAAATCCCAGTTTTTTGAAATCCCTTAATAATATTCACTGGAGTGAGTGCCTGAGGAAATGCCTGGCCAACTACACTTACAATGTCATAGATTGTTAGAGGTATTCCAGAATGATTAAGCATCCATTCATCCATTGTTTTATTGTAATAAGACTTAAATGGAAAATAGCAGGTAACATCTAATGGCTGTAGACGATGGCTACAATGTGGTGGAAGAGTAACCAAAATGATTCCGTTTTCCTTGCAGATATTTAGCACTCTAATGTCACAATGACTCTCATGATTGTCTAATATAAGGACAACAGGATTATCTTTATTACAACGAACATTCTTTACAAAACGGGTTATATATTGAACAAAATTTTCGCCCGTCATCCATCCGCTAGGATGTGCACTACCAGACGAACCAGGTGGTGCGCCAGTCAACATATGTGGTTTGAAGTTTTTCCGCGGAAATATAAAAAATTGAGCTACAAAAGTGCCATCTGCACATATTGCACAGCATATAGTTACTAGAGTTCCCCTTTCGGCGCTGGAGACTTTTCCTACCTGTTTTTGAGAAACAGCTGATAATATTTTCGGTGGTTTATGCACATTAGTCACTCCCGTTTCGTCACAGTTATAAATTTGGTTAAGTGACAAATTATGTTTTCGGATCACACTCTCAAGGTTTTAAAAAAATAGGGAAACGTGTTTATTAAAGCTTGTTGCCCGGCTCAAACTGGTAGCCTCTGGTGACCGTAGGGAAAGAGAAGCATTTCTTTTTCTAAACAAATGCATCCATTCCAACCCAGCAGTTTGTTTATCGTGGCAACTTTGAGGCAATTCTTTTTGATTTGCGACTGCATATCGGTATGCTAATTTTCGTGTTTCGTTGATTGTCAAACCGTAGCACATTTGAGAAGCCTCAATTAAATATGATGCCAAAAGACATTCCTTTTCATGGGTAAAGATTAGCTTGTAGCCATGCTCCCTACCAAAATTGAAATTTTCTTGTAAATCCTCACATTTTTAAATTTTTGAATTTTTCTGTGTAAAGCAGATTTACTTAAGCCATATTTATTCGCAGCAGCTTTAAGGGTCAATCCATTTTTTATAACTTCGTTTACGGCTTCCTGCATGTTTTCTTCATTTTGCAAATGATTTTCTTTACTTTTCCTAAATGTTTCTTTAAGATTACCTCTGGAATGCTTAGGCATCTTTAATTCTGAAAATAAGAAAATTTTGTAATTAGTCCTACCATATGTGGCTCAAAAAAGTCGTCCCACTATAAACCAATAAATATCGTCCCACTATGGACCATTACATGTAGCAGTAATTTTTCAATTTTTTCATTAAACTGGTAGAGCTACTAAATAATATGGAGGTAACATCTTGTACCGGGTGGCCAATTAAGAAGGGCACTCGGCCCTATCTCGAAAAGTAATTGTCGTAAAGACTTGGGGTAGAAAAATTTATGACTAAAGTTTTATAAGAAAATATTGGCGCTGGAAGCCTGAAACTTACCATAAAGCAAGAGTACGACCTGAGGAAGCCTATCCCAGGCATATTAAACATCTATTAAAGCCATAGAGCCGGAAATTGCAATAATCAAAGTTGAGGTTATGTCTTTCCAAAAACCGACGCTATAAATTGAAATGAAATAGCGTGCCTGCAAGAGCTGAAACAAAAGACAAATTAATGCCGGGAAAACAGCCTAATTCAAATTACCGACAGGACTGATCGATTTCACGATATTTATCAGTCAATAGACGCAATCTTGCAAACGGTGTCCATCTTGGTTAACACTTGACCTAATTTCAGAATTTCGTTTGTGCGCGTTTAAGCTAATGCGGAGAACAGATTCGTACTTAAATAATTTTAATAAATCATGCATTCAGGGTGGACCTAACCGAGACGAGTTTCTGATTTATCAATTTGAGCTAGCGTTTTTATTTGATTAGTTGCAGATAAATAAGATATTATAAAGGGCATACAACTATTTATTTTAGCTATCAATTTACAAGTCACTTTTAATCAACCTAAGATTTGATAACACGGATACAAAATATATTTGCATGATACCCTTATTAACATATTACAATACTAATTAATTAGACAAGGCATACCATTCCATAATATAAATTAAAAAAAAGGAAGCATTGGCCGGGAATCGAACCCAGGCCACCCGCGTGACAGGCGAGCACTCTACCCCTGCGCCAACCTAGGTTGTTTAAATAACGCGCTACTATAACGATATATGAACATACTGAATCACCCGAGCTAATAGCACACGGCCACAACAGCTGTCACACCATAACCCACGGCGACAGATGCTCCACTCCGCTTGCTTAAAGGATTTAATTAAATTAAAACTTTTTCGTACTCTTTTTGAAAATAAAAAGCGGCCTACGATCTAAGTCTAAAAATTAGCAAAATTTTAAGCCATCATACAATTTAATCGGTCCAGTATCTTCGGAGGCGATGGCAAACAAACATAGAAAGGAAGAAAGAGAGCAACGATTTTATGTGATTAGGCACATAAAGTACGCAAAAGTTGCTATTTTATCTGCTTAATCAGATAAAGTGACTCTTTTACCTTGTCAATAGAGACACATAAGTTGTCACTTTTATGACGTTTGCGTATAAACATAATTATTGGGACTTAACCCCTTATATAATTATTTACATTCAGTTTAAGTCACTTGACTATTGGAGCTCGGATCCAACAAGTGACTTAATCCTTTGTACAACTGAATATACTGGAAAGTATGCATTTAGGACTTAATCCATTATAACTATTAAAAAGAGCGGAAAACATTATGGGACTTGATTAAAAAAAAATTGGACTGCCTCTGCTTCTGTTTCTGTTGTGATTCCATCTTCCACGGCGGCCCCTGCATCTATTCCTGGCTCTCTTCTTTCGTTTGGGAACGCTACGAGCTTGTTGGACATAATGTGCCTTGTCTTTCGCCTCCATAGCTTGGCTCTCATCATCTGAACGACCGACGTTCCAGCTTGCTTGGTCCTGTACTCTCGACAAAAATTTAGAAAAGGGTTTCTGGTCAACTTCCCGGGCGTATACAACTTGTATCCGGTAGGTACATTGGTAAACCACGACATTTTATATACCTAATTTTGTTACGGTATTAAAAGAACTTTACGACACCCACCCAAGGTGAGCATCGCACCACGGAATCAGTCCTGAAAACTGGCACACTTGCCCTGAAATCGGTTCGAAATAGGCTAATAGGCCACGGCTGGAACGCTCAGGGAGTCGGGCGTGAGTCACACGGTACGTTCTGGGCAAGCGTGTTGCGGCATAATATATATATAGGGTATGTCGAAATCATGAGGGCGCCACCAAGCCTGTCTTAACCCGGCTAACCGGGCCTGGACGGTTAGACGGGAGCGAAGCACGCAAAATACTCCGCCGATAGGATTACTCAAGAAATGCAAGGTCAAACAACAATTTCGGGATTGCCTTATGCAAGGATTGTAATTAGGTGTCAATCCGACCGCGACTACGCAGCTGTCTTACCCACCTGTACGCTCAAAGCTCCCTCGTTCCGTCGCACAATAATCAGTACACTGAAGGGGGCGCTTATCTGTAACAGAACATGCACAAGTCGAAACAAAACAATAGTTCCCTTAGCTAACAAATCATGTATTGACTAACGGGTTACAATGGTGCAGCAGAGTGCGTCGCCCTATATCTATAAATAGATTATAACTAAGAACACCAGCTGGCGCGCGCTCTAAACCTAGCGACAGATGTTGAACAGTAATGAACAAATTAGCACTCGCAACATGGACAGTCTGTAATTTTGAATGAATGTACAAATATGCTGGCGCGACGCCTTATGCAGCAAACAGTAAAGAACAAATTAGCACTCGCAACATGGACAGTCTGTAATTTTGAATGAATGTATAAATATGCTGGCGCGACGCCTTATGCAGCAAACAGTAAAGAACAAATTAGCACTTGCAACATGGACAAATATGACGACAGTGCCTGTAGGCACAAGAGATGTGACGGCTCGCTCGCGTTCACAGCGACACATACCTTAATATGTAGGCGGTTGGGGAGCCTGGTACAGTTGAGTTGCGACAGGCTGCAGTCTTAGGTGGCAGGTACCTTCGATGTTCGACGGCTATAGGGATGAGTGCACATCCGCCATAATGGCGACGTGAGACGCGTCAGGACGCGTACAACGGGACGACGAAAAATGGGCCACTTTCGTTCTGCGGGACAGATCCTCGAAGGTCGAGATGAAGGGGGCACGACCCCTTACTTACGGAAGCAGGAACTGGGCTCAAAAAGCACCCACGCTACGCCGAAGACAATTCGAAACTCACACTCACAACCACCACACGAGCGTTCTCTGCAACGGGCTGCGGTCAACTGCCACTTAAGGCGAAACCGTTTGTCACATAGTCGCTGAAGCAGCACTCGACGGGAAAAAGGCTGACGCCCCCGCCAAGGGCGGGAGCGCCGCACGAACGCACACACTATCCGACCTCTTATACCATCGACGGCTCTCGGCTGAATGCCCAGAGGGAAGCGCTGCCACGGGTCACATCGGTCGCGTCCCCACGTGACTAAACCTCGGCAGCCAATCGCGGGGCGATAAAATTAAACAAATTAATGCCGGCGTCATGATATCACGCCACAACGGCGTGTTTTCTAGAAGATTCGGAATTCTTGCGAGCGATACGCTCGGCTGCCAAAGCGCCATCAGAGGGGGGCTCTAACCGACGAGAAATACTGCGTTTGGGGCCAAATATGTGCGAAATCATGATTCTGGAATTAGGCGATGGAGCCAAATAAAGAACTAAAAGGGTTTAGCATACGGGCACGCTGCCCTAAAGCCTAGGTGGCTATTTAAAATACCAAAATGACCTGAATAAAATGTGCGGAAGATGAGATTGTACTTGTGCGCAAAGATTGAAAATGGTTTTGACATAGCAACAAATTGCCCTAAAGGCGTGAAATGCAATTAAGCATCTACAACCGCAAAATGACTTAACAATTTCTTTACAAATATAAAAAATGTTCTGTACTGCCAAAATAATTGTAAAACATTTCATATTGGCTCTAAGGTACAGATATGGAACTACAAAAAAAGGAGTAATTTAAGTTTAAGGACTACGTTCTTACAGGATTAATATAATTTCAATACCTCATTTAATCAATAAAAAAGTAAATACAATGTAGGTATAAAAATATTGTTTACAAAGCAAAAAAATATAAACAATTATATATAGGTATATCATATATTGTAGTGGCCCTTGCCCTCTTTTAACTACTACTAGCTAATTTTTAAATAAATAAAACTAGAGCTACCACAACAAATATTTTTAGTTTGGGTTCGTCAAAACGCTAATGAATTACCTAAGTCTCTCAGGGATAATTAAAAATGAGCTGTATAATAACTCAAATTTAAATAAATGATCGTAAGCCCCTACTTGTGATTTAATCTACCTGCAATTTAAATTTTGTTGGCTAAAACTCCCGGCAGAACATGAGCTCTTACTCAGGTTATGGGTTCACAGTTAATTTTTTAAAATTTATCTGTACGCCACTGGAGCGTAGGTCAAATGCAAACTAAAATTGCTTCACTCGAGCTAATCTGTCACAATTTTACGTTATGAGAATTTATCAATGAGCAGATCTAACAGGTAATTTTATATTCTCCCGCTAAATTGAAGCGTCAGTAGATCGTCGTTTGTTTTAATCGAAAACCGCAACTTCGTTGTTTCTCAAATCGAGGCTGAATCCTAACCTCACTTCTACATTTTCCAATATCAGATCTAGGCTAACTGAAGGTTTGAAATACCTGGAATTAGCTTCGGAGCAGCTTTCTTTATGTGTCCGGTAAGTTTCACGTCCGCAGCATTTAAATTGCCTTGGTAATAGTATATTATTATATGAGCGATTATGACAGCCATTATTCACGAAGGTGACATTTGCGCCACAAGCCGAAGGCGCGTGGCGCAAGTCATCTGAGTGAATAATGGCCATAATCGCGAATATAATACGCTATTTTATCTACTCCTATGCAATAGGAGACTTGTGTTCATATTTCCGAATTTTGACATTTGTGACAGCTGTTAACTTCAAGTCATTGAATAATAAGAATGAATTCTGTGATTGGCTACAACTTATTGAATAATGAAAATAGAATTTTCTGATTGGTTGCAACTTGCAAACTATTGAATAATGAAAATAGAATTTTATGATTGGCTGCAAACTGTGAATTATGAATCATAATTAATGGTCATTGTACAGTAGGAGTAGATAAACTAATCTTATAACTTGACGCAGGCAGCGCCTTGATGCTCGGAAGAGTCTAACTGGGCCAAATCTTCTGCGGGGGCGCCTGGAATGAAGTGCCGTGCCTGCAGGAGCTGGATGGGGTTGCCGGTGATGTCGTCTCGTACCTAGAATCCCCTCACGATGCCTGTAGTTCCTAGTACGAAGCTGGATCTCTCTGCGATGGTCGCTCGGAAGCCGAAGATGAAAGTTTCACACAACTCAGGGAAAATTCTGCCTTCATTTCCCCGGATGCACTGAATTTCACTCGTCCCTATGGTGCTATTATTTTTAATGTATTCTTATATTTTATAGTGAAAAACTTAAATTAATTGGAGATGCAAACATCAAGCTGTCAGTAATTAATTTATTCAATTGTTAATAATCTCATTTTGTCCCTGTGGGATCTGGTCGGATTTGAACCGTCTACCTCTATAATGACAGCCTGGGGCCTTAGCCATCTGAGCTATTGTGCTCATTGCACTTTTCTCTTAGCATTCTGCTTTATTACCATATTATAATACGCTTAAAGAGAATTTTTATTAATGACTTATGACTTGCAAATACAGTCGACAAGCATGTAATAATTATTTTCATAATCGATTCATTCTTAATTGGATTGGCTTCAACATTTCACCATCCCCTTTATTATTTTAAATTAATTAAATATTGTGTGAACCCATTCTCTACAGTTTTGAGCTCTGCCTTTTTCCTTATGTTATGAAATTAATTTACTTATTACTGGCATTGCTTTGCAAATATGATTACTACTTCCAAGTCTGATTTATTTTACTTATTGCAATTAGATACCATCTCCCATTCTGAGCTTTTATGAATTATTCAGTGCTCATAGAGGTAGGATTCAGGGCTTAAAACCATCGCAATATATAATTATATAAATATAAATGATAAGTATTTTAACTTCTATTCACTTATTTGGCTGATTGTGAAAGTCATAGAAGCATGTTTTTTCTGGGGAATTACACAAAGCAAGGTTGTATTTAATGCAAAATTCTTGTGTTTCGAAAGTGCATTTTCGGTATTTGAACTGATGCAACAAAAAAAACAACTTGTTTTTTTTTAAGAAAAAACGAAACGTTGTGGTTTTTTTAAATAAGTTTTTTCAGAATTAAATTGTAGTTAATAACAAGTAATATTCTTTTGAAAAACAAAAAATCGATATTTCTAAATAAAAATAGTACATTTCATAGGTAAAGTGAATTATAGAATTTATAATAACAAAACCAATATTTCTAACGAAAAATAATGCACTACATTTCATAGCCAAAGTGGATATAGAAGTTATAATAACGCAGAAATTACTCGCTAACAGACATGGCTCACTCCTCAACTGACTCTGAGTCAGTATCCATGTTTATGTCGCAAAAGGCACTGTCTGATGACGCTGATGAATCGCTAACGTAACTTGATTCGTTGATCAGCTCGACAGTTTCAGAGCTGGGTTCAGCAGTTGGCTCCTGTTCTCTGGTTGGCTCAGAGCTGGACCCAGCAGCAGTGTTGTCAGATTCAGAGAGTTCACGACGATTTTCCTTTGATGATGCTCCCTCTGTCATTAGTTTTAGATTCTGGGAGATATATTCAATTTTTTCTGGCCATGAGTTTGTCAGTCGATCTCTTTTTTTGGTGTGAACACCCGATTACGGCGAGAATGATCTTTCACAGGCAGCTGACGTCGCTGGTAGCTCCAGGAATCTGATCGCCAACCTGGATAACTCACTGCTCGAGCAGAGACCGCTCCACCAGGTAATGAGACTGATGGAACCAATAGTCGTTTCATTCCGTAGAAAGGATTTTTTGAATAGCCCTTCCTTCGCAATAAAGTTGGCGATATCAGCCAAGACATATGATTTGTTGATGTCTGGGACCTTTTGAGCGGCCGTGAAAATAATTTCCGTTGCGTCAGTCTACAAGAAAGCAAGAAATAGCAATGTAATGAATATATCTTGAGTGTAATTGTGTGCTCATTCCTTAGTTTAGCCCAAATCATAAGCTACCATAATTTTCTATACAGAAGTTCTTAATTTACAATTAAAAAATTTACCTTTTCGTCAGGAGTAATATCGCAGCCCCGATATCTTGGGTCCAGGAGGTTGCAAACAATATGTACACTAAATACGGCAAACTCTTTCCGCTTCTTTAAAATTGGCTTAGCGGCGGCTTCTTCTTTCACCGTTAGTGGAATTTCGGCAAGGTTTGAAAAAGCAGTGTCCCATCATTTTTTTGAAAAGAGGTAAACACTTCGACATGGTTGGTTTATCCCCTTTTTTACATTCACCCCGTGAGTTGGGGGTGAAGATGAAATCCCCATGGAGCGATTGTGACACACTTTAATAATTCTCTAACTACACCTATGGATTGAACTGGGGAATTTGTGACAGAAATTCGCGCTAAAGAAATGTATTTTTGTGTATGTCAAACATACCAACTATACATGATGAAACAGTAAATACACTGTAACATATGATACAACACAAAAAAGAGTAATTTAAGTTTAAGAACTACATTCTTACAGTTCAAAAATATCGATAGGTCCAGGAAATTGCGCACACAGTCGCAATTCTTGATGATGAATCTCAGAATCCGGTAAGGCTCCCAGTATTTGGTCGTATTTAATATAGGACATGTCCTCTTCATTATGAATAAAATGTCGTTTGGTTGAATCTACGCTCTTTAATCCCATGACTTTCAGTTCCTCATCAATATCAAGTCCTGATTGCAGAGCATATACCGGGTGACAATGAGATCAGGGCCATGCGTATATGTTTTTTTATTAATAAATCGATTTGGACAAAATCTTATATGAAGATACTAGAGATAATTTCTGATTGACCGATAGATATAGTCAAAATGGCCGACTTCCGGTTTCACCGGAAATGATACCTTTTATTTTTTAAATGAAATACAAGCCAAATTACATATACTAGTCTCACAAAATTTTCAGTTTTTCAAACAGAAAAATATTTTTTTCACTACCGTAAAATCCCATAACTATGGTCCACTTTTGACATATGTAAATTGATAACTGCCAAACTAATAAACGAAATCACTTACACTGTTTTTTTATTACTACCCTAGGATGCAAGTAATTCATTTTTAGTATTATACATTTAAAACAAAAATTTAAAAAGATGAATTTTCAAAGTGTGGTACATTGTAGTGCTCAACTATAGTCCAGGCCGATTTCTCAGTAGTGTTCAGCGTTGGACTGTAGCTGTGATTTGGTACTGTAACCATAGGCAATATAGAAATACATGTATATGTTGAAATTTTTATTTTTACATAATAACAAGAGTTAAAGACACTTATATACAAAGTTGTTAAGTTCTGGCACAGAATAGATCTCTCTTGAGTTAGAAGCCTTCTTTGGGGCACTAATTAACATCACGATGTCTTCTTTATCATAATGAAGGGTGTCTTTGTGGTGGTCAGGCCATTTCCACAACTTTCCACATTTGTCATGCAGCATACTGTAGCGCCGTTTTCTTCAATATTCTCAATACGTCCTGGCCAGTAACCCCCCTCGTATTTCACGATGATGTAGTAGTTTCCTACATTTAAAGTTAAATCACGACTTAAATTTTGATCATTACGTATTTCTGGTGTGTCATCTACATCATTGCGTCTTCTGATTCAGTATCAGAAGCAAGAGATATGTGGGTATCAGAATCCTCGTCTATGTCACTGTTTATTAACATTTTCGTTATCTTTTTAAGCTGTTGCTGTTTACGTTGTTTGCCTTTAGGAGTCGGTTGTGCACTTGTTGATGGTCTAGTTTCTGGATCGTTTATATCTTTTGGTGCAATACTTTTACCAGTTTCGACATTGATTTTCTTCTTTCTGCGTTGTACTGTCCGGGATGCCGTTTCAGAGATTCTGGTTGCTTGAAGGTAATCTGTAAAGGCCTTGCTTACAGTAGTAAAATCTCTGTTTTCATCGTTATGGATTCTGTGACTACTAGGTATTTTATTCAGCACTTCTTCTCTCTTAAGCGGATATATTCCAGCCTTTCTGAATCCAGCTTTAAGATTAGATTCACAATTAACTTTAATTTTGTCAATTAACTTTTTCAATAATGAAAGGAATACGTCTTTGGGGACAGTTGGATGTCTTCTTCCTGCTGGTGTACCTTTCCATTCATCCAATACCGCCCTCCAATGGATTTTAAACGGTCTAAAAAATGATATGTCAAGGGGCTGCGTCAAGTGTGTAGCATTTGGTGGGCAACAAACGCAATATTGATATTTTTACAAAGCTGCAGTACCCTGAGGCTTATTTGAGAGCTGGGATTGTCTCCGATTAAAACCTTTTTTCCTTCAATACGTTTCAAAATAGGCAACATTAGAGTGATAAACCAGTCCTCAAAACTACTAGCATCAAACCATCCGCTCTTACTGCGGTTTTATCTTGTATTATCAGGACCACCTTCCATCCAAGTATCCCACATTTTCTCTGCTTTGTAGTTTACGTAAGGTGGACAAAGTTCACCAATGGCACTCCCACACATCATCAGAGATACTGCAGCTTTAGATGAATTTTTAATGGCCTCTGGATATTTACATCCCCGCTTTGTTAAAAGTTTTTTTTCCGGGGTCGTCAACAAGGTTTGTTTCGTCGTAGTTCCAAATTGCATTTGCTGGAACATCGGCCACTACATCTCCAAGGTTTTCAAAGTAAGAGTTAACAATATCATCATTTATGGCAGCTCGACTTCTTTTGATATTACTGTAAAGCCGCTTTGATAAGATGTTCTTGTTGCGGCTCAAAAACGATGCCGCCCAACGCTTGCCTGGAAAATTGTTTGAAAATCTTGACTCACTTCTTCCAGTGCTATCCAAATACATCTTAATAATGCATCTCAAATCAAAAGTAGTCAATGGAAATCCAAAATCGCACATTGCTATACAGTGATCAACATGCAACATGCTTTCTCCTCGTCTTCGGTAAAAATACATTTACGACCCGGTAACGAAACAGAATTGTTTCGGATAGCTTTCAACTTCAAAATTATTGAACTACGTGCAATATTGTAACGCTCAGATGCCTCTCTTTGGCTAAGCTTACGTTCTTGTATATCCTTTATGCACCGTTCTAATTCTTCTGCTAAATATTGGGCATAAGAACGCCCTCCAACGTTTCGCCTTTCAACCTTTGTTTTAGGCATCGTCTACAGAGACAAAATGAACAGTAAAGGAGCTGTTTAACAGAAGTTTATTATTTATGCACTAAACTATGGTCCACACGCACATTTGCACCAAAATTGAGCTAACTATTACTGGTATACAACAATGGTCCACGACGACCCGTGGACCATTGTTGTATATTAGATGTTGCATGTTTTTACTTTTAGGTTAGAAAAATATTTCTAATAAAAAATCTAAAAATTTTCTAGCTACAATATCGTCACAAATATATTGTGACTTAAGCAAAACAGACATCAATTGGATACCACTTACCGTGTACATGCTACGTATTAAAGTTTGCAGACTTCAAATTGGCACAAAATGCGTCATTCACTAATTTCTGACTGACAGCTGACCGCGGGAATGCACGAGTTCAAAACTTCGCCACGAGATGGCTATACCTATCGCCTCCAGACATGGATATATATGCCTCCAGATCCCTGTATCAAAAACGGCTTCATATATCATAATGTGCAGATAAAAAATTTAAACGTATTGACACGACGAGTGAACAGTGTTTTGGCCCAGGACCATAGTTATGGGATTTTACGGTACCTTCCTTGCAAGTGATCCTTACACTGTCTGCTTTGAGGGATGTAGGAAACATTTACAAAACTTGTTACAGTTTCCATGGCACTGTACTTACTTCCCTAGAGAAGTGAAGTACTTACGTCCTGCATTTACTATAACTGACGAGATGCCGTGTTTGTCATTTGATTAACTTGAAGAAAATCATTATCGCTCGTACTATTATCCATTTTTAATCAGAATACAAGCACAAAGCTCACAAAACAGCACTCGCAATCGTATTCACGCATTTTTCACAGTGCGTTTATGACTGTCAAACAAAACGTCACAGCACTGTAACAACATCCCAAGTAGGCTACTATAATTTAGAAAATGTAATCATTTTAGGCTATTAGCATTTATTTTTCATAAGGAAATATTGGTAGTAAAAAAATTATGTACTTTACACAGGATGTAGGAAGATTTACACTACCTCGCACGGTTCTCGGTAATGTAAATCTTACCTACATCCCTTGTAAAGTAATATACTATTTTTGCACTACTAGTCTCAGAACGCACCATTATTGGCCTATCTGTAGGTCGTGAAGTTGTTTTTCTCCACCTTGGGAGATAAAGTAAAATAAACAATTTTTACCGTGGTAACTAATAAATTGCTAAGTTACCAAATATGTTTTGTTACCATCAGACATTACTATTTTAATTTTGACGTTTTAAAAAGCTGTATTGTCAGGTTGACAGTTAAAATATTTTCAAAATTTGTTGGGAATTTTAGGTATTAAGCCGTTTAGGTGGTGCAAAAAATAGTATATACACCACGGTAGCGAATCCTCTTATAACCTTCGCGCGTTAGATACTTCGCTCTCAGTATCTAATATGCGCTCAGGTTATAATACTGGGCTTCGCTACTATTTTCAACTTTTATTTTTTACGATAGAAGGCTGTGACTTGAAAAAATATGTTGTAATTGACTCTAGCAACTAATAATAATAGCTACTTTATCAACGGAGTCAATAACAAACCCTTAATAAAAGAACAAAATTTGCTAAACACGTTTTTTAAGAAAAAGTCACTTTTTTTAAATGGCACCTACTAAGGGCCATCTTGCCCTTAAACAGCAAATTTAATTAGGTACTTTATCTATTATGTAAGGTAGACTCGGGGAAATGCAGACGTTTTTTTAAAGAGATGAAATCAAAAAGGACTGAGAGGAAAACCGTGTAAGTTTAAAGTTAGATATTTGGTGAGATATACATTGGGACATTTACCTTTCATGCCATACTCCCTAAAATGTCACTCTACATCTGTGCTTGTTTAGAGAAAAAAAAAGTAAATTATGACAAAGATTTGCACTTGCCCCGTTTTTGAGGCAAGTGCAAACCCCCTACTCAACTTCACATCTAAATGAATGTGTTTCAATTAGGGTGTAAGTGCGGATTCTGCAGAATTTCCCGAATTCAGTGATATTTTCAGTTTTTCGATATTTTTATTACAAAAAAAGATAAAAACTTTTAAAACAAATCATTAAAAATGCTACCTAATTTAAGAAAGGTCATAATTGCTAAATTTAACCCTAAACATCAATTTACTTCAATGATCTTTCTGGGGTGTTGGTAAAATCAGCTCCACATCGTCTTCGTCAATAATTAATGAATCTTCAATCGTAGGCCAAACAAATTTTTCACCTGCACCTTTACGAAGAAATGAAGCATTCCACTGCCCTACTTCCTTGCCAGTAATTTTTCCAACATAATATTTGATGGTTTTTTTAGTCTTAAATTTAATCAGATCATATGTGCCGATACTTAAAGTTTTGGGTGTTTCATCAAATTCTGCATCAATTCTGTCTTCTTCATCCCTTTCGTCCATTATACTCTGATAAAGTGCTTCCAGGTCCGAATCAGAAAAGTCGTCAAGTCGCAATTCATTTTCAGACCCATTACTACTACAGATACTCCTAGCAGTAGTCTTTTTGGATGTATACGCCTTGGACCTTTGTTTTATACATTTATTATTGGACTTGGGCGATTTAGTGACAGTTTTTATTTATCCTTTTTTTTAGCTTTCTCCAACTTTTCAGTGTCTTTTAACAGCAACAGTTCTTCTGCCGCCATTTTTGTTATGACTTTTGCCCCAGGGCATACTCGCTTTCGGGTTCCTACAACCTCAGGTCGTGCTTGCTTAACTGTTGCCAACAACAGATCTTCAAATGTTGTTTTACCAACCGCATTATCATTTTCCTCTTGATTAACCCCATTAACTGCATTGTCTGCATTACGATTTTCTATGTCGTTCTCTCCACCATTTGTATCTTCATCGTTATGGACGTACTGTTCGCTGTTGAGGGTTTCTTGGTCTTCCATCTCTTGTGCATCCCTTTCATCGTTATTTATGTTTTTGTTCTTCTTCATTATTAAATTATTTTTGCTTGATCAGTGGTGTCTGTCTGTTTCTAGCTAGCTCAGCTTTCCATCTATTCAAGCTATTTCTGTCAAATTTATCTTCCGAAACTACTTTTTTATTAAAGGGATATATTCCCCATCTTTCGAAACCCGTTCATTAAAATTCTGGTCTCAAGTTCTGCCAAGTTGTTCCGACAAGTTGCGAAAACATTTTCTTGGAATTTAAGACCTGAATGTGTTCGTTGCCACTTGGTCAATTCCTCATCCCACTTAGACTTGAACGACTTAACACGTTGACGACCGCGTCTTAATCGTTGAAACCTCTCTGGGTACCACAGCTTAGTTTTGGGATTTTCTGCTCTTTATCTCCTTTGGAAATCTATGTACAGTTCTGAAAAGCCATTTTTACCAAAATTGTTGGAAAAAACGCAGGTCCAGTTTACTGGACACCGGGCTCAGCAGAGAGACTCTGTCCACTTATACCGGCCGTCCAGTTAACTGGACATCTGTATTTAGGTTAGAAATATGTATTGTGAAAAAAAAACAATACAAAAATGTACGTAATAATATAAAGAATGAGTACATAAATGAGTAGACAAAACTATAACCTAACGCTTAACTATTATTAGTATAATCTTCGTGCCACATTCTAAAGCAAGGGTGGACGCACAAGCCTGGTGACTGAGGACACTGAGTGCAATAATATCTTGTTTTTCGGCGAGTATTTGCTTTTGAGCATTGACGACATCTTCGCATGGTTGACTTTTCTTTTGCAGTCGGAGGAATAGGTTCTAAGTAATGAAAATTTGTTTTTCTCTTATCTTCTTTCTTCTTTTTCGTATTTTCTCGTACATCTTCTTCTAGTTGTAAGAGGAGATCTGCTATTACACTTTCTCTGAACTGTAGGAGTTTTGTTGTTTTTTCATTTCTCTTTGCTTTGTAAACATAAAAGCATTCCACATGGAAATATCAATCAAATGGAAAAATAACTTTCGATACCACCTCAAAGTTTTCCGTGGTGTTGAATAATAGGTCATTATTTGATCGGCTCGATCAATACAGACATGTACTTGTTATAATCAACAACACACTCTGGTTTCATTTTCTTCAATCCTCGTGTATTTGTTGTTTCAACCATTTGTGTTTGTGTTTAGTAGAGATCATGGAAACGTATCTCTTGTCTCGCCAATTTGTTACTAGTACGGGCCCTTTCCTTTTCCAAGCAGAATCTCCTTTTTTGAGTTTTATTTCGAAGAGTTTTTAGGATTTCCTTTTCGATTTTGTCTTAATGTCCCAATCAAAAACGTTTGTTTTTTGTATAAATACTCAGCTAAAGCAACGCTGGTATAGTAATTATCCAAATAAACTGCATGTCCTTTATTCAAGTAATCTTTCAAAAGTTCTGTGGTAATAGAGAATGTGTGTGACTGACCATCATTATAACAAGTACCTTTACCAGTATATAAAATGATATTTAGAATAAATCCATCATATGTAGTCAATTCATATACTAGTTTCAACCCATACTTATGCCTTTTATTAGAAATATATTGACGAAAGATCAATCGTCCTCGTCAGAGAATCATGGATTCGTCAATTGCAAGTTGTTGGATAGGCGAAATGATACTTTTGATATTTTGCAGTACTTTGTCTAATATTGGTTTTATCTTGTATAATCGATTTGATCTATCTACATCATTGTGATTTACAAATCTCAACATACGCAAAATCGATTTCTCGACGTGGATTTACCAAATACTGGATGAAAATATAATGAATTTGTGCTCCACTGTTTGTACATTGCCGGAAAATGTATGGTACCCGACAAGAGGCAAAGTCCAATAAATGAATTAATTTCTGCTACAGTTACATCAACCTATTTCTTTACCTTCTTGGCTCTTGTGTTTGCTGCTGCAGGTTGTGTTGACTGGTGGGCTTTGTTATTAGTTTCAGCGACTATTATATTTACTATTTCTTCATCAAAGAAGAGTTGAAAATAATCAATGGGTTTGGCATCATCGTCCAAATTTGTATTCAAGACACCAGTAAAAAGTATTGTTGGTGGGTTAATTTCAGTGTCTGTCCAATCAGAATCGTTCAATGCAGCTTCAGGGGATTCTGGCATTTTATCATCCAAATCGCTCACATCATCCAAAATACATTCTAAATCACTACATTCAAGCTGAACATTCATTACTTCATCACACAGAGTACGCGAACTAGTATCTATGTGCCCCTTTTTTATAACTTACCTTGGATGACTCACACGTCTCCGACTAGCTCAATGTACGGTTTTTATAATAATAATAATAATATAATAATAATAATATTTATTGTTCCCTTCATACAACGAACATTATTTTTTAAGTATAATAGTAGGAGATAATAACTAAGGAGCTGTATGTGTGACAAAACACCGAGCCTTCATGAGGCATGGGGAACATCGGTACTCGCATAGAATTCTGATAGATTATAAAAGCATTTGCTTGTTAGCCAGTATTTAAGTTGACGTTTAAAAATGTTTTTATTGTTAATTGTTTTTATATTGTTAGGTAGGTTATTGAACAATTTTATACCTGTGTAGACAGGGCTATTCTGAATCATTGTAAGGTGTACTTTTGGTAATCTTAATTGATTTTTTGTTCTTACATCGTGAACGTGCACGTCCGATGGTGTTGTTAGAGCCAACCGATTGTCATAAATTATAATACATAATTTTAAAATATATAGATTGTAAAGAGTCAATATTTTATTTTTTACAAAAACCTCTCGACACGAATCTCTCATTTTTAGTCCAAAAATAGCTCGGACTGCATATTTTTGAAGTTTTAATATTATTGTTGCATTACCAGACCTACCCCAGAATTCTATGCCATAACTCATTAGGCTATGAAAATAGGAATAATATACAGTAATAGCTGCATTAATCCCTATTCTTTCTCTAATTTTTCGAATAGCGTATATGGCACTAGAGAGCTTTTTTTGCAACTCCGCTATGTGGAAGGACCAATCAAACGTAGCGTCTATCCATAAACCAAGAAATTTTGTTTGTTCAGTAGTGTTTATATTTATGTCATTTATACTTAAAGGAATGTCATTATAATTACTTTTGGTATTCGTTCTAAAATTAAGTTTTACTGTTTTATCAGAATTAAGCAATAATTTATTACTTGACAACCATTCTAACACATTTTGCATAACGTGATTAGTTTCCTGTAATAATGTTTGGAGATCATTTTGTTTGATAAGTAGACTAGTGTCATCTGCAAACAGAACAAAGCTAGCATTTGGCACACATTTTGGTAGATCATTAATATAAAGTAAAAACAGGATAGGCCCCAAAATGCTGCCTTGTGGAACACCTCTTTTTATTATTGATATATTTGATTGTTCTTTTGTTAAATTATTATTGTTATCGTGATAATTAATTTGAACAGCGTGTGTTCTGTTAGCGAGATACGATTTAAACCAGTTATGGGGAATACCGCGTATGCCATAATATTCGAGTTTATGTAAGAGGAGATCATGGCCTACACAGTCGAATGCTTTCGATATATCACAAAATACTCCTAAACACAGCATCCTTTCTGATAGTCCTTTAAAAACGTTTTCAATATATTCATATATGGCTTTAGTAGTACTTTTGTGATCTCTAATTTTATTAGGGTTTAACCAATGTGGGCTTTTTAGTTCGCTTCACTTTCACATAAAGATAATAGTTCATTAATCAACAGAAATGGGCGCCATAACTTTATTATAAAGTGTTAATTTTAAGATGTTTACAATAATTGGGTATTCTTTCTTACAATTCACTGATTATATGTTATTTGTTAAGGTTTATGCCTTTTTAATTTTGACAAATGTTATGCAATTCCTTACTAATCCTAATTTACCATGACAAGTTAGAATTTGTTCTAATTAAACGTATGCATTAATTAATCTATAAGTATCCAGGAGATTTCTTATACATATTTAACTAATAACCTCTTGAGTAGTAAGATTAAAATATAAAGAGCTCTCTATACCCTAGTATTTCTCATTCGAATTCCTTAATCACAATTAATGATCGGTGTTTAGTTTAGCTGATATCATTCCAGGGAGTATAAGAAAAATCCCGTATGATCAAAAGCTTGTTATTTGACAAGTGATTGAAATACTAACTTGACAGCTGCAAACCAATTCAAGTCCCATTCAGGATCAACACTAGGTAAGTAACAATTCTTTTACTTTGAAACTAATCTGTTATCGATTATCATTAAGGCTTCTAAGGAGTCATGTTCGCAACCAATTATACAGTGCTAAATTATTCCAAAAAAGACGAAACTTGTTTTCACTTTCTTGACTTCAGCAATAAATTCTAAGTAGGCCTCCCTGCAGTAAAGGATTCTTAAAATCAATCAAATTTGACCTTTATGAAGTTATTCGATCTAAAGGACTCAGATAATTAATTATTACGATTTTCCTATTATTATTTCATGACAAATATTTTAAAACCTAGTCTTCTTTAAAAAATTTTACATACTAGTCAAATTCTATATCTATTATTAAACAAAAAGTTCATCGAGAAATACTGTATCTCTTTGTTAGGCCTCACAATTTTGTTGAAAAAATTATTTTAGATTATTTTATTTGCCTATTCTACGGCCTACCTCGTTGTCGGTTAGGCAACTAATATAACAAGCCGCCGTGAAACGTTCTACCTGCAGAGGGATTATGAGCTAATTGACATAATCTGTTAAAGTGATACTTATCTTGTAGTGTTTTTAAAAGTAAATGCTTGATTTTGCTTGAAATATAAAAATAGATTAGTGGGTTAAATGGCCCCATTAGTTTTTTAGGTTCTCATGTGCTCTAAAAGCCCCAACTAATAACAGACCGTTGGTTGGTGATATTAATTTTTAATAAAAAATCAATACTTTCCAAAAACTAGTTGACAAGAAAGGTTAATTCTGCACATATTTAGACTGACAATAAATATCGACAAACATTTTAAAATTTTCACCCACAATTTCTGTGTGTATGTTAAGGATGATGTAATGCAAGTCATTAATAGAGAGGCAAACCACAACATGGCAGAAACTTATAAGTCGCTTTCTCTTTCTGGTTTCTAGAAAACGTCTTATCAACTAATAGTAGGGAGGCCAAGAGAATTAATAATTATTTTCGTGGGACTGAGTAGGTTTATACCGACAAGTGATACCATCGTAATTAGCGGTGTTTACTTAGTAGAGAAACTCCTGTTGTCGCTTTCTTAGGCTGTGGAGTGAGGAGCTATGACGTCACAAAGGTGGTAAAATGGTAGGTTTCAACAGTTTTTTTGCAAATATCTCGTTACCTGTGAAGTTTACTGTAAACTTTACCTTATACAAAATTAATCTACATTTAATTTACAATAAAAATGGTCTTATGCATTTTTTTGTACTCATGACTTCAAAATTCATATTTCCCGGTCATTCCCGATGCGCCGAAACTTACTTTTCCCGCACTGCGGTGTTTTTTACTTTCCAACAAAAACTAGGGGAATTTGTTTTTTGTAAATTTTTATAATAAACGGGGCTGCGCGCGCTATTGCTCGGTCTAGTCTATTCAATTTATCACCAGGTTTTTGGCCTATTACGTTGGTCCATCTCCAAGGGGGCCCTCGGGGATTCGCCCCTTTCCAAGGGGGCCCTTGGGGCTCCGCCCATCTCCAAGGGGGCCCTCGGGCTCCGCCCATCTCCAAGGGGGTCCTCGGGGCTCCGCCCCTCTTTAAGGGGGCCCTAGGGGCTTCGCCCATCTCCAAGGGGGCCTTCGGGGCTCCGCCCCTTTTTCAAGGGGGCCCTCGGGGCTTCGCCCCTCCCCAGGGGGGCCCTAGGGGCTTCGTTACTCTCCAAGGGGGCCCTCGGGGCTCCGCTCATATCAAAGGGGGCTCTCGGGGCTCGGCCCCTCTCCAAGGGGGCCTTCGGGACACACACGTGTGGATCGTTCTGCTTTATTATACAGAGGATTGTCCCTCGTTGGTTTAATTGAGCCTGCAAACACCAGAGGCGCTGTAAACGTCGACAAAAGCTAACAGGTGCGTAGATAAAAGTTTAGTGATTTGTGCTGTCAACTCAGTAAATTAGTAAAACACTAAATAATAATTTTTTTATTTTTTAAAATATTTTCAGTTATTCGTTACAAAAAACATTGTACAGTCGTGTGCAAATAAATCTGGGACAGTGTTCTTTTCACATGCAGATTCAGTTAAGAATTTGAAGAATATTTCCATGGATTTCCTCTTATCAGAGAGAGTTACGGGTTTCAGTACCTGTTAAAGTTTAATGTAACTCTTTCTGATCGCAGGAAATCCATGGAGATATTCTTCAATTCTTAACTGAATCTGCATGTGAAAAAACACTGTCCCAGATTTATTTGCACACGACTGTACCTAACTCCTTCGGGAAGAATTTTCCCGAATTCGCAATACATGCAGCACTCCCTTCGGTCGTGCTGCAAACAAAGTGCTCATTCGGGAAAATTACCTTCCCGAACTTGTTAGGTAAATAACTATTGCAGTCCAGTAAAGGATTACAGAGATATGGAGGGTGTAAAAATGTAACTTTTTCTGTTTGGCAAAAATTCAAAAATTACGTCTATGAACTTGTAATATTCGCTCCAAGTGTATTACATAAAGGGTTCAAGGAAGTGGGGAGGCGAGATGGTTATGGTGAAGCACCCAGCACCAAAGACGACATACTCATACATTTGCGCAGATCATCCACTACTAAACATGTTGAAGTGAAAGTGGAAGATGGAATTAATGTCACTCTTGTACAAGCAAAATTTCTAACTAATACTAAAAATTCAGGCAGAAGGTGGTGCTGACATCAAGATCGTTTTTCAGCAATTGGCGAATCAAAGAAGGAAACAGAGGCTATCGTAATTGGCAATGACACCGATTTATTGGTCTTGTTGGTTGTTCATGCTCCAGCCAACAAACAGTTGAAGATGATTGTACCGAAGAAAGGTAACCAAGAAGAAAAAGTTTACTGCACTGGTGCATACAGCGTGGTATCGGGGAAATGAAGGATGTTCTCTTGACAGCTTACACTTTCGCCGGATGTGATACCGTTTCTTCAATTTACAGAAAAAGTGCAAAGTGACAAGGAGCTTTACATAAAGGTGTTGACTTTTAACAACACAAATGCAAACCCAGATGCGCTAGCTGATGCTGGAACCATTTCTTCCTTTCGATATTTGCATCAACAAATGCAGATAATTTGGATACTCTGCGCCTTCAATGTTACTTGCAGACCATCGCAAAGGAGCCTGTACACACAAATTTGAGGTTGGCTGTACTTTCCCCTACTTTAGCACCTGGACAACAACACTCTTATAGAGTTTACCATCAAGTGTAGCAATGGCTCAATGTCAAGAAAGATTTACTAAAATGGGGTTGGAAAAGGATTGGTAGTTATTTGCGTTCAGTTGCAACCACAAAGGTAGCTGATCCCGAAAAATTGCTCTCCCTCATTGTTTGCACTTGTAATACGGGGTGTGTCAGAAACTGTGAGCGTCGTCAGAGTGGCTAGAAATGCTTAAATATGTGCAAGAATTGCTCCGGACATGGTGCACCAACAGAGATGCGCTATTATTGACGACGGCATCGATGAAGATAATCTTCAACATGAAAAAGAGCTTAACGATTTTTAGGTTACTGATTGCTGTAATTTATTATTATGTAACTACATGTACGTTGTAAATACCACTTTCCTTTGAAGAACATTGAATTTACTGAAAAGCATGTATTGTGAAGAAACAAAAATTCCATTATTTTTTGTATTAAAGCTTATTAGATAAAGTTTGTAGTCAACCTTGTTTCAATGCTATCCACATGATTTTATATTTTTAGGAAAATATGACAAAAGATGGAGGTAATTTAAGTAGCTTTAATTATAAAAGCTCAAATGGAAAAGAGGAAAACGATATGATGAATTATCTAAAAGGAAAAATAGGCAAAATGAAGATAACAATGACAAAGGAGGGGAGCAATGTAGATATATTGTCAGATTCATACACATAGGCGACATACATACACACATACAAATGTTCCTATGTTAATGATGCGTTACTAAGTACTTTTTATAACGAAACATACTCATTTTCAAGTGATTTCGATGAATCCCAACCTAACTAGAAAATAATTACATCATTGCCCCCTCAATATCTCCGTAACTCTTGTCTAGAAGTCAAAAATGCATAAGACCATTTTTATTGTAAATTAAATATAGATTAATTTTGTATAAGATAAATTTTGCGCTAAACCTCATAGTTAACGAGATATTCTCGAAAAACTGTTGAAACCTACCATTTTACAACCTTTCTAGCTTTTCACCCCCCTCCCGTCTAAACCCGACGCGCAATGTTGTGCAACTTTTTACCACTTACTAAGAGAAGGGTACTAAACAGTTTGCTGCTGGGTAGAACTTTCTTTTTGGATGTTTGGGTTAAACCCTGGTTTTCTATACTATAACCTGGAACCAACAATGGCGTCTTTGTGACGTCATAGCTCCACACTCCACAGGCTGAGAAAGCGACAACATGATTTTTCATACTCAGGAAACACCACCGAATAAGAAGATACCACTTGTCGGTATAAACCTACTCAGTCCCACGAAAATCCTTATTTGACGAGTTAATTTAGTTTGGCCTCTCTATTATAAGCCCATCTTTTTCTGAGATAGTGATGCACTTGCTGTTATCTTAGTATCAGATCACAGTTGAAGTAAGGAATAACAATAGAATTTTGATTTATAGTAAAAACGTTTTAACATAACCCAATGCGTGGAGGTAAAGACATGTTTGGATTATAATAAACATAGGTATATACCACGAGATCGCAGAAAAAAAATTCATATAGAAACCAATGCGTAAAGTAAAAATTAAAAGCATGTACGTATAATGTATGTAATTTATTGTAATGTATACTACAAATGTAATGTATAAAACAAAAATATAATATATATTGTAACGGTGCACACCCTGGTTACCTTTTGCTTGTTTATAGGCCTACGTTGTGTGATTTTTTTCTGTTTTCGGCGGGTGCTTCGACGACAGTTACAGTTACTTTAACTAGGCTTCCGTATTTACTGTTTTCACTCCGTTCGTATAGGGGCTGGCGACCTCCAGCTTTTACATCAAAGAAAACAACAACATGTCAAGCGATGGTTATTTATTAGGACAAAGTAAACAGTACACTGCGCTTACAATTATTTGCCTAACGCCAATGGGCCGTTTGCCGGCCGTAAACTTGTTACGAAGTGCCTGGTGGTGTTAGTGTGGTAGTAGAGAGACAAGGAGTTGTTACGCAACGCTCACTTACAAACAAGACCCAAGAGGAGGCCTTGCAGTGCCAGTTTGCATGCTAACGAGAGAAGTGAAGGCAAAGAGTTGTTAAACAACGCCCACCTGCAAACAAGGCCCAAAGGAGAGGCCTTGCGGTGCCAGTTGGTGTGCTAACGAGAGAAGTAAAGGCAAAGAGTTGTTAAGCAACGCTCACTTACAAACAAGACCAAAGAGGAGGCCTTGCCGTGCCAGTTTGCGTGCCAACGAGAGAAGTAAAGACAAGAGTTGGTGTCTAACGTTCACCGATTAACGAAAGTCCGAACTGGACTTCGCGATACCAGTGGCGCTACACCAAATAGAGTAAGGTGTTAATTAAGTGCGGAGTTGTGATGTTTTGTGTTACTAGTCGAACTAGCATCGGCCCCAGGCTTCGTGCTTCTTCTGCTACCCTTTCCTTCTGTGCTGAGTGTTTTATGCAATCTTCCGCGGCCCCTCCATCCGTTGTCCTGGGCGCTCCGCCAATGCGAAGTAAATTCTGGATTTCGTGGCTATAAGCGCGATTTTAATTGGTTATTTTCCTTCCAAAACTCACGACGGCCCTTAATCCTTTCTGTTGTGGTTTAAATGCTTCTCACGACCCCCTTGACATGTGTTTCCTTTGACCGAAAACGTACACTCATAAATTTCACGAACTAATTTAGTCGGCGGTTTCTAAGCTTTTTGACCCTTAAGTTTGCCTCGAACCCCGGGTCATAGATCTAATATAGGAATTTTCGATTATGGGCCCGGGGCGCGATCAACAGCTGTGAAGGAATTGTGTTACAACTTGCAAAACAAAACGAAAGCTTCCGTTATGTCATATAATTCCAACTAATTTTATACATAAAAGATATCTATAAACTACGGATTATCATTATCCTAGAACTAAAAAATGCCTGAAATAAAATGAATGTCTTTCCTAAATAAAATGCCTGGAATAAAATAAATGTCTCCTAAATAAAATGCCTGAAATAAAACAAACGTACTTCCTAAAATAAGCTAGATAAAATTTTAAATAACGTGTCTGTAAATACGCGACCCTCACAGTGTCCCCTAAAGGTTTTTGTGGGGCCTCGCAGAGTTCACCACGGAAACTTTTATTGTTGGGTCGCGTACCTCAACAATGCGCACTTCACTGCACTATGCTGGCCTGTGGGCACCGGCGTTTCTCCCTACACCGCTGTATGAAACGCTTACGGGCTAGGCGCCTTGGTGTGGCCCCCCGTGCTGTTGGTGCCGTCGGTTTTTCGTAGGACCGTCTGGGCTGTGCGTCTTGCCCCACGTCCGGGTTGTCCCTGCTGGTGCCGTCCGGCTCCGGGTTCCCGTCGCCGCTGTCCGGTTCGGGGTGATGTCCGTCCTGTGTCGCTTACCTTGGCTCTGCTCCCTGCCTCTGGGTTGTTGTACTCTCCGTCGGTGGTGGTCTTGGCTGCTCTTGCTGCTCCATACCGGGGCCTCCCGTGCTACCCTGGGGTCGTAGTCCCATCACTAGGGCGTTGCTTGACCTACTCGGGGGTCTCTTCGCCGGTGGCAGGCCCGTTTTGGCACACGCCCTTCGTGATCCAGGTTTTGGCTCGGTTGTCGTATTTTTGTAAGCGTCCTTCGCCATCCTAGCGGAAAGGCCCCTTGGGGTAGGTGGCCTACTTTCAGCAAACAGTACCCCCCAGTCGAGGACGTCATCGTGGCTCCCCCATTCGTCGACCAGGTGCTGGACCTCCATGGCGATGCTAAGGGCCGCAGGCTTATCCTCCCTATCGGTAAGGGCTACACCCGAGGTACCCTGCGGAGGGCACTTGACCCGACACTGACCTGGAGCCGACTGTTCTGAGGGCCAAGCGGCCGCAAGCTCGTATCTGGGCTTGCCATAAATTAACAGGTTGACAGCCCTTGCAGCCAGGACGGCGTTCGTGTAGAACCGTTTGAGGTTTTTCACGTTATACGATCCCTTCTTATGACCGCTCTCGATGTGTACTATGGTGTAAACATTGTTACCCAAGTCGCGCGATACCTTGAATGGACCCTCATATAGCAAGTGGAATTTGGCCGTTACTTTCTTATTGCTATTTGAAATTGGGTTAGACTTGAGCAGTACCAAATCTCCCTCCGCAAAACGAATGTCCTTGGACTTTTTATTGAATACTTTTCTCCGCATTTCCGCGCTGCTCAGCAAGTTTTTCCTGGCTGCTTCATGTATTTGATTCAATGTCAGCTCGCGGCGCGGTGGAAGGAACCTCCTGAGTAGGCGGTCCAGTTGCAGCTGTGGTTGTTTCCCGTGTATGACCTCGTATGGTGAATAGCCAGTGCTAAAATGCGGCGCGGCATTAAAGCAACTTTCAATGTTTTTCAACTGCCAGGCCCAAGTAGTGTGTTTTTGGTGGCAGTAAGCGCGGAACATGCGGCCAAGCTCCCTATTCACGCGTTCGACCGGGTTAGAAGCCGGGTGCCTTATCGAGGAATGTGTAGTCCTAATACCCGCCTGTTGCAATTGATCATACCATTTACGTGAGGTGAACTGTGAACCATGGTCGGTTAGGATCGTCGCGGGTTTTATTACTTGGGAGGATTGTTCCAATATGCAATTGGCAGCTGCCCTCGAGATGGCCCGGTGTTAAACGGCTTATTATAATTATAGAAGGGCCGTCCGCTACTGAGTACGCCTCTGTAGCGGTACCTTGCTTCGCCGGCATTCGGGAATTTTAGCGCCACCCTCATCGGTCTCGGCTCGATGGTGGCGCTAAGATCTCCGGCGCGGCTACTGGAATTCTTTAATGGGCCACCCTGGGCGAGACTGGTTCGTTTTGTCCAGCCCGCTTCCCGTTTCCCGGCTGTTGAACCGGAGAGACGCGTGCTTGCGTAACGGGGCTTTGTAGATCCTCGGCCCTTGCCCATCTTGTTGTGGCCCGTGGCCGTCGACCCCGTCTGTTCGCAAAATGTTGCCAGTGGCCGAACTTGGGCTTGTAGTAAAGGCTCGCGGCAGGTGGGTATACTTCGATAGCATTTACATCGCGTCCGTGTTGGAGGCGATTAATATTTGAGCTCGCGGTGTGGTCATCCTTAATCGCATCTTGCCTCCGTAGAAAGTCGGCGGTCTCCCCTATGTTCCGCCCTGATTGCAACTGATAAAGTGCGCGTATATGTTCGGGAAAATGATGCATGATGTCGGCCACTAATATTACCTCGGCGATCGGCTGTATCAAACGTCGCGTTTGGCTAACAAAAAAGGCAAAATGTGCTAGCATTGTTTGTTTTGCCCTCGGATCCCAGCGCGCTGTATTGATTTGATTTCGAATTTTGAGTTGCTCGCGTTCGCCCCAGAACGTGTGGAGGAAGTCACGCCTGAAGTCCTCGAAAGTATCCCAGCTGTCTGCATACAGTGTTTTCCAAAAGCGGGCGCCGCCGTGCAAGCTTTCGAGCGCCATTTGCAGCTGCTCTCGACCGTTTAGTTTCAGACGCCGACAATAAATTTGCAGTTCGTCTAGGAAGTCGAGGGGGTTCTTGGAAATGTCGCTAAATACGGGCTTCTCGGGGAGCGTCGCCAACAGCAGTGAGCGTTCCCAGGCATACGCCGGGACTTCCGCACACGCTGCAGTGGCGTTATTCGCCATATGCGGCTCCTTGACATTATTTTGCTTCTCGGGCTGGCTTTGTTGTACTATGTTCGCGCCAGTCAGATTAGTACCGGCGCTTTCTTGACCCCCCCCTCGTATGTGAGGCGGCCGTGCTGCAACCGGAGCCCTCCGCGGCCTTTATTTCATTTAAAGAACTCATCACTCCGGTCATGAATTCATTTAAATTTTGATTTCTTTCTTGTTCCAAGGCGCGTTGGGCCCGGCTCCAATAAAAGAACCAAGTCGGCACCAATAGTGTTTCCGGCGTCGGTACTTCATGTTTCTCTATTTCAGCACTTTCGCCGGCTGTATCGGCCGGCATTATATCTGGCTCGATATCTCGCGCCTCCAAGTTTCCATCGCCACTATTTGACATTGTTGATTTCAGCTTTCGGCCCCCTGTTCTTACTCCCCTATCCTGGTCACGGCACCACTTTTCTGTAACGGTGCACACCCTGGTTACCTGTTGCTTGTTTATAGGCCTACGTTGTGTGCTTTTTTTCTGTTTTCGGCGGGTGCTTCGACGACAGTTACAGTTACTTTAACTAGGCTTCCGTATTTACTGTTTTCACTCCGTTCGTATAGGGGCTGGCGACCTCCAGCTTTTACATCAAAGAAAACAACATGTTAAGCGATGGTTATTTATTAGGACAAAGTAAACAGTACACTGCGCTTACAATTATTTGCCTAACGCCAATGGGCCGTTTGCCGGCCGTAAACTTGTTACGAAGTGCCTGGTGGTGTTAGTGTGGTAGTAGAGAGACAAGGAGTTGTTACGCAACGCTCACTTACAAACAAGACCAAAGAGGAGGCCTTGCAGTGCCAGTTTGCATGCTAACGAGAGAAGTGAAGGCAGAGAGTTGTTAAACAACGCCCACCTGCAAACAAGGCCCAAAGGAGAGGCCTTGCGGTGCCAGTTGGTGTGCTAACGAGAGAAGTAAAGGCAAAGAGTTGTTAAGCAACGCTCACTTACAAACAAGACCAAAGAGGAGGCCTTGCCGTGCCAGTTTGCGTGCCAACGAGAGAAGTAAAGACAAGAGTTGGTGTCTAACGTTCACCGATTAACGAAAGTCCGAACTGGACTTCGCGATACCAGTGGCGCTACACCAAATAGAGTAAGGTGTTAATTAAGTGCGGAGTTGTCGTGATGTTTTGTGTTACTGGACGAACTAGCATCGGCCCCAGGCTTCGTGCTTCTTCTGCTAACCTTTCCTTCTGTGCTGAGTGTTTTATGCAATCTTCCGCGGCCCCTCCATCCGTTGTCCTGGGCGCTCCGCCAATGCGAAGTAAATTCTGGATTTCGTGGCTATAAGCGCGATTTTAATTGGTTATTTTCCTTCCAAAACTCACGACGGCCCTTAATCCTTTCTGTTGTGGTTTAAATGCTTCTCACGACCCCCTTGACATGTGTTTCCTTTGACCGAAAACGTACACTCATAAATTTCACGAACTAATTTAGTCGGCGGTTTCTAAGCTTTTTGACCCTTAAGTTTGCCTCGAACCCCGGGTCATAAATCTAATATAGGAATTTTCGATTATGGGCCCGGGGCGCGATCAACAGCTGTGAAGGAATTGTGTTACAACTTGCAAAACAAAACGAAAGCTTCCGTTATGTCATATAATTCCAACTAATTTTATACATAAAAGATATCTATAAACTACGGATTATCATTATCCTAGAACCAAAAAATGCCTGAAATAAAATGAATGTCTTTCCTAAATAAAATGCCTGGAATAAAATAAATGTCTCCTAAATAAAATGCCTGAAATAAAACAAACGTACTTCCTAAAATAAGCTAGATAAAATTTTAAATAACGTGTCTGTAAATACGCGACCCTTCACAATATAATATGATTGGTCCTAGATACCGAAAGGTAGATGAGGCTATAGATCATGAATGAATGAATGAATATAAATTGAGATTTGGCACGTAAGTAGTCATTTGAATAAAAATGCGATAAGCTCTTAATAGTATCGGGCCACTAATTTAGCTCATGTAAACATCTCGTATACATTGCTGACGACACCTTCTGAAGTCGATTAACTCGGGTAAGAACGATTGCATATAAAATTCGCTAAGCTTCTTTACCATTTGTTCTTTCCATCTGTCATCTCTATAAC
This sequence comes from Agriotes lineatus, assembly GCA_940337035.1. Lineage (NCBI taxonomy): Eukaryota > Metazoa > Arthropoda > Insecta > Coleoptera > Elateridae > Agriotes > Agriotes lineatus. The sequence continues at coordinate 270,344 of CALNHX010000182.1, read as the reverse complement.
ATATAGAACAAACGTTAACTATAAAATAAATACACTATTTAACTATATTTTTTTTAAATCCAGTTCATATTATAGTTCTGGAAACACACCAGGATAAAATTGTTTCTTTGTTTATTTACAATAATACCGATGAGACAGAAAAATTAAAAACGGTATGTCTAATTTTGATTTAAACATTTGAATTGCCGAAACGCCACATTTTTATTAATAAATATATGACATGAAAATTCAAGTACGTGTGATTTAAAATTTACCTTTTAATCTCTTCTACGTGTAATCCTCCCTTGGTATAGATCACAAAATAACAGAGTTCTCGCTTGGTTATATGCAATAAACCATGCACTTGGTAATAATAATTGTGATTCCGTTTCAGAAGAATTCCGTTATTCTCTACAGTACAGTAATGTCAGTAATCTATTTTCCGCTGATAACTGCATCGAGGGGCGAAATATTTCCACTCCAATATTTTTGCCCTCTATTCTCAAAAATATCAAATTTAGTTTTTCGAATAGTAAACCCTCTATATTTCTAAGTAAATCGATAGGAAATTAAATTATTAATAAGATGCTCATATGAATTTTTGTTTTTGTTTTAATCACAAAGAATTAATGGTTATAATTACACAATGACGTAACGTAACAAAATCGAAACTATTTTTTTGTCGCAATCATTAACACACCGTATAACATTAGTCAGTTGGACTAGAAACGGCTTATTATAACACTAATATAAAAAGTAATTATGTTTGACGTAAGAAATGACATTAGGTACTTATTTGTCAAATTGAAGCATAAGAATATCAAATCAATACAAACATTAAATAAATCTGGAAGAACGAGCTTTACCGAGTTCATCTACCCCGATCTATTATAAATAACAATTTTCAAATTTTCCAAACGTTCAACTGGAAAATGATATGTCTGTCATGGTATCGCGAGATAATGTTTTTTAAAATTGTCATTTAAAAAAGTAGGTGGGCTTTTTTAAATTAATTTCAGTGTGTGAAGTGCCACTTTTTTTCACTCAGTGAAAAAAGTGACACTTTGCTTTGAATTTATAAATGAACGATTTTAAATAGACGTTTCCTTAGTTACCAGAGCTGACCAACGCACTTGACTAAAATGAAGGCAAATACAATTCTATACAAAGAGACTTGAATATGAATATTTAATGAATAACTATTAGAGCACAAGTGTTAGAAGTGCAACTTTTTTCATAAGTGTGGAGGGTTATTAAACGAGGCGCAGCCGAGTTTAATATTCCACACGCTTGAAAAATAAGCTCGCTAACACGAGTTGTCCATAAGATTTTTTAAGATTGTTTAAAATTTCATTATACATTCAAATCCAAGCCTATTTTGTATAGAATTTTAGTTGCATTCATTTTAGTCACGTGCTTTGGTCAGTTCCGGTAACTAAGGAAACCTCTATTTAAAATCGTTCATTCCTAAATTAAAAGCAAAGTGTCACTTTTTTTCACTGAGTGAAAAAACACACACACCGAAATTAATTTGAAATTAATTTGAAAAAGCCTACATTTTTAAATGAAATTTTAAAAATAACCATTTATGGCTGCTGCTTTTTGATATATTGTTATTATCAACGCCAGGTTTAATTTTATTGAAAAGTTTGCAATTCAAACACCATGCATCTGAATATAAACATGTACATGTTGAAATCCAACAATAATGAATAATGAAAAACGGAACATAATTAGTTGATGAATCAGACAATATTATTGTGAGCTAACAAGTGATTTATTAAAATTGATTTACTTGATTAATCATTTTATAAATTATTGTCGATTCTTACGGAATTTTAGTACATGCAAAATGAATTCAACTCTGTTACTATTAGGCCAAAAAAATATTATTTTTTATTATCATGCAGTCGTAATGATCGTAGATACCTACAAAAATTTCAGAAACTGTATTTTATTCAATTTTGACAGTTTAAAGTGACATTATTAACTCTATAACAACCTTCATAAACAGTCTATGATTCACAAGTGAAAGAAAAGTGTTTTAATTCACTAGAGAATTAAAAAAGTGTCAATGAAGAACAATATATTTTTATTATTGCTACAAATATTTACATTAAATGATTCTTTCTCTTGGTAGTGTGTCAAAATTGAATAAAAACATATATACGCCACGTAAATTAAACATTTATTAACTCAGAGATATGATTTCACTCGCACTACGTGCTCGTAAGTTCAACATTTTTTCGTGAATAAACATATGTTTAATTCACTTGGTGTATAATATTTATTATTGTATTAGTTGATTTGATTTATTCCAATAAATAATACACAGAAATAATACATAGAAAAAGAGTACAAGAGACAAAACCATATTATAATTAAACAACATTAGTAAACATCTTTCAGTGTTTCAAAATATGAATTTGTTAATATATTGGTATTGCATTTAGCTATGGAGAATGTATATTGTATACTTATTCACGACACTGCCTGCCAATTGCTAGAAAAACTATTTTTGAAACATTCCGGTGATCGGCAAACTAATCCTTTTCCAAGAAAGGTCATTATCGTTTAGGAATGCACGTACCTAGTGTGAGTCCAACCGCCGAGTTATAAGAGTAAGGTTGGTTGCTTATTTAAAGTTAAGTAGGAGTAATCACAAGTTCAAGTCTCTCTCCTTATGAGCCTTAAGGCTTATGCCGTTATTTAACTATATTCAAGCTATGACGTTGGTCTAATTCTAATTAACAATATCTAATTCTTTCAGGATTAACATACGGTTAATGCAGAGAACCATTGAATTCGGACCTCTTCATCTTCCAATATCAACAGAGAAGAACCCCTCATCTAACCAAAGAAATGGTCTTTGACTGGTGAGTGATTTCCTAACTTGTTAGCAGTTTCTAACTAAGTTCTCCTTTCTCTCTTTATCAACTTGGAGCACATCAATACCCTCTTCCATGGTGAAGATATAATCAACCAGGAGATGCGAACTAGTGAAAAAGCCTAAGAGCTGGTAGCTATCGAGGAGTCTCTAAGAGCTGAATAAAGGAAAACCCTCTATTATGTTTTGTATGTATTAGCTTGTTAGTTACCTACCAGTTAAGTAATAACTGCCCTTTTCAGAAAGAAAATGTTTGTGTGATTTATCCTATCTGCCTGAAAAATTATTATGTTTTAATAATATGCTGGATTGAGTAAATAAAGCCTTACTATTGTCTGCGTGTATCCTTTTTAAGCTAGGACTTTTAATTTGTTTCGATTCTACACAGAGAAGCGTCCTTTTGCTTTTTCAACCAAAAAGGAAGTAGCAAATTTTGTTATTTATTGTTTTTTAATAATTTAACCATGAGCCTTCTATTACGTCTGCTTTAGATTTATAAAAAGGGTAGGCAACCCCTTATACTGTTAATGCACTTTAAGTTGCCTATCTATTAAGTTTAACTAATACCGAACGGTATCATTGTAGAAGCTAAGATATGTACTGCTACATCTAGTGAAGGTACATAATCTTTATCTCTTATACTATCATCACTAGAATAGTCATCGTCATCAGAAATACTTTCTAATTCTGAAAGATGTTCAGCATAATGCTCTACATCATTACGACGAAGAGGTTTGAATCTGTCGGTTGTATTCCTTTTACGTACATTTCTAGATCTGCTAGGACTAACACAAAATAATCTATCAACTAAATTATTTCTAAACTAAAGTAACTTACCCAGGAATTGCTAGATCTTCATTTAAAATCATTATAAACAACACTATCCTTTATATAAGAAAACACAATACACAATATACAAAATCTGTGACACAGCACAAACAAATGCAACCCAGTAATGATAAAAATTTACTGATACAGATATAATTTGATACCTTAATTTTTACGATATACATCGGGGAAGTCCGTGATAAAACATGAATATAAACAATACTTAGTTTATAAGCAGGTTTCTACTAAATAATAGCAGAGAATTTGAATACAAATCGCAGAAGAGAGTATTTGTAGCGCCACCTATCGTCGGGTAGTAAATTGAATATCTTTAATCGAATCTGTTTAATTTTTTTACAGAACCATACCAAGATACCATATTACTATTTTAGACTTCAATCTTGGCACCACACAAATTATAAATAGCATTTAAAGCCGTAAGAAAGATCGTCCAGTAAACTGGACGCGGTACACGAAAAGAAACCACGATGTCCAGTATACTGGGCGGCGGTCGTCAACGTGTTAAACACCGCCAAATCAAGTGGTTGTAATAAGTGCGTGCTGTGTGGCGGCAATTTTAAAATTGTAATGTTCTGAGATTGGGAAAAGGTGATAACATCAAAATTGATATGAGTTTTGTGGCCATCAAGAATAAGTAGAACTGGACGAACATCGCCGATTGCTTTTAAAAGTGTGGTTTTCAAAAAATTCAAGAACACTTGACTCTCCATCCATCCATTATTGGTGGCTGCACAATTAATGTCAGGAAAACAATCGGCCCCTTCATCTGCCAGCCACTTATCCCAAACGTATTTGCCCTTGTATATTATTAAAGGTGGGGCTTTCTTTCCACTTGCACTGACTGTTGACAAGATGTTAATGTTTTCACGTCCAGAAGTGGTAGTGACGCGTTTAAATGGAAGGCCTTTTGATTTGGATGGATCGATCGACAGGCTGGTTTCGCCCCGATTCCATATTTGATCAGGTTTATCAAAAAGTTTTAAATCATTAGGCGTGTTCTTTAACAATTCAAAATAATTGTAGATGATAAATGAGTCGATACCTTTTTTCTTGCGTACTCCACTGATTGAGGTTTCTTTATTGGCAGATTGTGTCGTTTTTGAAATTTATAAACCATTGATGTCCAGGCACATTGTTTCTAAACGGCGTTGATATATTATTATTTGTCACATAGTTTCTTCTCATCCTCAAATGGAATACTTGTATCTCTTCCCTGCGTAGCACTTTTTTCTTCCTCTTTTACCAGCAACGTAACAGTGTGACGTGGATTTTGGAATGTTGTAAACAATATGGGCCCTATGTATAGTTAAGATATTTGCTTTAAATTCTGCAACAGTTCGCAGCAGATCGTCCTTGCTGTACTGGGTACCACGTTGGGTTTTTCGGACGTATTTGCGTACCATTCTGAAAAGAGGATAATCTCTTATACAGGTTCACACTTGCATCAACATTTTCCAGAATTTCGTACGCACTTGCCTCACTAGGCGAAATTTAGTGAGGCAAGTGCAACCCTTGACAAATGATGAGGTTAAGTTTTGTAGATCGCGTCAATGTTGATATTAAATGAAAATATAGACAATCTTACAGGGATAAGTAGTAAAACATTGTTTGATACTTACTTATTGGCATCCAAAACAACAGAAAACAAATTAATCAACCGACTCAACACAACGAGAAAACGCTCCTGTCAAATTCTGTCGACGGCATTGCTGCCATCTTACGGAAACCATCCAACCTTATACATGGATCTGTAAGATACGCGGTTTTTCTTTATTACCGACTATATTTCATGACGAAAACTACCGGGTGTGTATTGTTTTATAATACCTAAGCAAATTCGACAACACTATTGTATGTAATTTGAGTCGGAGATTGCGAAAAACATAAAATATATAGGGTGATTGATTTAAAAAATCAAAGTTATTTTTATTTCCGCTAAAACCGGAAGTCGGCCATTCTGATTATACTTTTATGTCAATCCGAAATTATGTATAGTATCCTTCTATCAAATTTTATCCAAATTCATTCATAAGTAACGAAGATAGAGGCATGACCCTGGTCTCTTTGTCACCTGGTATATCTACAGTTCATACCTTAGAGTATAGAGTGGGGAAGAGGTAGCATAGAATGAGTTTATGGGCGAGGGGTGTGAAGCCACGCAGTGGAAGGGGAAAATATGCAGGGCAGTTAGGCAACCTTCAGAAGATGAACACTTTTTGAAGTTTGCATTTATTTAATATAGATACCTTTACCATATTACTATTAGAAAATTGTTATATTCACAAAATATTCTACAATTAATTAGCAAAACAACCACATTACTATTAGAAAATAAGTAATTATTCATAAAATATTTTAAAATTAATTAGAAAAACAATATTTTTGTATGAACCACTAATATATTTATTATCAGGCAAACTAATAAAATGGGGTATTTAAAATTACAGATTTCTAGATTAGTGTTTACTGTAGTTTGCTTAAAATAAGGAAAAAAATAATAGTTTATTCTCCAGTAAACTGAACTAGTTTGTTGAAATATTGTCGCTTTGTGCCAGTGTGATCTACTGCATATTTTGCGATGTAACGCAGAGGAATATAAAAATATTTTTCTGCAATTGCTCTAATTAATTGAACAATATGATTTTCAGTGACACTATGATCATATAAATGTTTTTGCAGTGAAGTAAAAACTGGCAGTTGCAGATAATGGTGCACGACATTCCCTACCAATACTAAAGTAGAGAAATTTTTCAATAATCTGTTTCCAGTACTTTCTGCTAATGCTCGTTTTATAAGTTTCTTCGACTGGAAGCAAATATTTAAAACATCTTCAGAAGAATAAATGAAACCTCCCTGATCTCTCAATATAATCAACACAGCTGATATTTTCCTGCTGTCTGTTAACGCCGCTATGCAGGTTTCACATTTTAGCTATTTGAGCAAACATAGTACAACATAACCACTAATATAAGTAATAATTTGTTTGCTAAATTCAGACAGGTTTTGAAGACTGAATGAGTAAGAATGCTCGATATCAATATCACGACTCGTAGATGCTTCACCTGAAAATTATTTATTATTTACAATATGTCACACATTTAAAAATCCACATATGAAATACAGGTAGTTTAACAAAATTATATTACCCAGCATGGAGTTGAACGATGAATTAATAATTTCCACTGCGTTTGTAGAAGGTGTAGAGCTTCTGCAGTGCAAAATGCTAATGTTTTCCAAAGGCAAACAATTACCACTACCCGAGTCTTTCAATTCAGTGTGGATCAAAAACCTTTTAAATGCAGCCATAAACTGTCGAGCAGTAGGATTGTTATTGTATCCACCACGGGCTCGTACACAACCAAAAAACAGTTCCACATGATCTTGGCTGAGCTTATATGTGGGTATGTAATACAACGAATTTCTTTCTTGTAATACTAGATTTCGAACTGGAAGTGAAGTTGTAAAGTTATTCTAGTTGCTTCTTGCGTTAGAGGTAAAGTGTTTTTGAAATAATTAAAGCATTATGTAATGAATACAGTCAGATGTGGAGTATTAATAATTACATTTCGTAACTGACCTTGACTACTGTCATTCGCAAACATTCGCCCGCGCAGCATGGCCTACTGTTTATTATGACATAAATTATAAGTATCGTAGATGCAAACCTTTGTTAAATCGATATTTATGGATTAATAACAGTAAAATTAAGGTCGTAGATAAAATATTGTATGCAACGCCTGCTAAACGTCGTTTATGCACGAGACATGTTATGAAACTCAGCCTTCGGCTTCGTTTCATAATTTTCATGTCTCGTGCATAAACGTCAACTTTTAGCACTTCTTGCATAAATAGCTATTTCCTGTTTGAATGAGTCATCTTTTCTCCATTGCCTACACATTTAAGATCATATACAGGGTGTCCCAAAGAGAATGGGACACCGATTAGTCATAGATTACTTACGTCATAAGAAATCGATTAAACCTAATATACCTTTGTACAAAGTCCCTTCAGTAAGAAGTTATAGGGCCTTGAAGTTCAATTTTTTATATTAATTGTTTGTTACAGCTGTATTATTTGAATCATTAAAAAATGAAAAAACATGACAATTGTATATCATATTTCTTCAGTAGAAGAGTTTTGCAGCTAATTTTGTTATTAATTTCAATCGTTACTAATAGTTTTATGTGAATTTATTAGTTGTGTCATAAGATATTGGATATTTTCAATTAAAATCAATTTAAAGCAACGTTTCGCTATTTAATATAGCTTCTTCAGACTTTAAATAAATACTTTAATAACAAATTAAAATTTTAGGACTAACACAGTTAAAAGGCACATGTTTTCGTATAATCTAAAAATTAAGAACACATTATAAGTTAGATTTGTGAAACAATAAATTCCTCTGTTATTATTACCTTTGGTTTTATTTTTTGTTTTTTTTTAAATTTATTTATAATCCCATTACCAAGGGCTTGGTGTTATATTATTTATTTCTGTTTTGATGTGGTTTAAGTAGGGTGTAATTGGATTTCACCAGTAATTTGTAGTCAACTAAAAGGAAGAAAAACTTTTTTAATTAAAAGTTCTTAGGTCACCTTAAATGAATGAAAACTTACAAGGTATACTATGTGTTTTAGCATCTTTTTCCTTAATCCTTTTTCCTTTTTTTCCCCCTCTTTTTCTTTCTTTGGTATGCTGCGGAAATGTTTTATGTTTTATTTTTGGTGTTTTTTTATCAGGTATTACTGTAAACATAAAATGTTTGAATGTTAACTTAGGATAGGTGTCTAATGTTTACCAATAGTAGGGGAGACTGTTGTACCTAGGAACGGTTTTTATTTTTTTTATTTACGACTAACTACAGTTAGATTTTTATTTTTTTTAAACTTAATGTAACAAGTATTTGTCCCTTTATAGTATCCCTAACTAAAATCAACCAAAAATAATTTTGATTCGAAATTACTGAGTCTTAAAAAAAGGCAACCTGTTCCAAGGTACAATATGCTCTTGTACCTTGAAACAAAAGGAGAATAAGGATTTTAAATTAAGATTCACCCAATACAACGTTTATTAACTACGCAAAAATTAACAGAAATACAATATTAACATTGAAAATAAAGTTACTTAAAAAAAATAGTTTTAAATGGTTTTTTATTATTTATTGCAACATAAATCGCAAACGTAAGTTTTCCACTCGTTACCACTGATACCAGCACATAGGTTATGAACCCATCGACAACATGTCACGCAACGCCACCACTTTTCTCCAGATTTATCTGCAGCCATAGAATTGTCGCAAAAAATACAAGCCTCGTCTGCACTGCCTTCATCATCAGTGGATACCAGGGAAATATCGCTGCTTTCTGAGGAAGATCTGGTGGAGTTGGCGCTTTTCTTTTTTTCCTTTATTACACTCTGTTTTCTTTGGTAAAGAAGGCATCACTTTTGTAATCATTTCTTGCCCTTCAAGCCAAAATTTAAGTCCTTTGTTACTGCTTGCGTTTTTTTATTCGCTTTCATTTTCTGAATTTCACGTTTTTCCAGAATATCTGTTGCTATCATTGTCCTTCCGGTTCGTCTTCCCCTTCTTGACGTTTTTCTGGCTGTAGCTTTCGGAAATGGTTGCACTTCTTGTGGTGATACAAACATTGTCTCTTGAAGTTTGTTCTTCGGGGTTGAACATTTTGCCTGACTTAAATTTGAAGGCCCTGGTTTTGGACTGGTATCTGATTTGGAGTCCTCGGTTCTGGACGTGTAGTTGAAGGTTCCGGTTCTAAACAATTTTTAGTCGGTTGCTGATTTTCTAAGCCACGGTCGGATGCATATGAACCCAAGAAATCCTCTTCGGAAAAATTTTCACTGTTTAAGGGAAAGATTCCCGATGTTCTAAAACCACTCAAAATATTTTTCGGGGTAAAGGCTCGAGGAAAAGCAGTTCCTAAAACCCCAGCCACTGAATAGATATCAAATGTTTTTCCTCCATTGTTAAAAAGCCACGCGTCCACACCTTGACTATAAAATGTTTTAAGTGGACCGTAAATGGTGAGGTCAAGTGGTTGCAGCTTATGCGACGTGTGAGGTGGGAATGTGACCATCACAATTCCGGCGTTGGAAGCCTTTTCTACAGCCTCGAAGGAGAGATGGGTTTTTTGATTGTCTAAAACTAGTAGGACTCGCTCTTCCTTCGAACATTTTACAGTATTAAGGAAGTGATTCAGAAATTTAAGAAACATTTGTTCATTGGACCAACCTGACGGTGTTGCAGCGCCAATGGTTCCAGGGGGTGCTCCAAATGTCATCCTATCCTTGAAAAAAAAAACACGTGGAAATATCAGCGTGGGAGCAATATAATTTCCAGTAGCATTCACAGCTGCTATCATGGTAACGAGTGATCCTCTTTCAGCCGAAGTAGCACTACCTAGCTGTTTAATACCCTTAGGTGCCACAATTTTTGACTGCGACTGGACGGTGCTTAGTCCCGTCTCGTCCAGATTCCAAATTCTGTTTGGAGGGATTGGTCCAAATCTATTGTGAACATCTTTAATGTTGTTAAAAAATTATTTACATTCGTTCAGTTGAAACTTGTTGCTCGACTCAAACTAGTTGCTTCAGGTTTCCGAATTGACAATTCATTATGCCTTTTAAGGAATCCACGCATCCATTCTTCGCCAGCAATTTGATGTTGATCCCAGCAAGCTGGGTATTTCTTTTTATTAGCTACAGCGTATCTATAAGCTAGCTACCGCACGCCTTTCTTCGTCAACCCGTATTGCATCTGAGCAACCTTTTTTATATATTCTGCAAGGAACACTTCCTCTCTTTCATTAAAAACCAGTTTCACAGCATAATTTGATGAATAGTTATAATTGTCAACCTCATCATTTTTGAATTTTTTAGATTCTCTTGAAAGCATAGCAAGGGTAACATTAAAAACTTTAACAGCCTCCCTATAAGTCAACTTTTTTTTAGGATCTGGGTGATTTACTGCATTTTTTAAGACAGTCGAATCTACTGAAACCATCTTTTTACCAGTCTTGCTACGTGTAATTGTTGCCTGAAGTTGAATAATTTCTTAATTTTTTTGGTTTTTAGATTTATAAAACATAGTAATACACTGACACCTTTTGAGTTTCCACGAGCTACCTCGCCACACGTTAATTTAATATTTTAACACATTTGATGTAGAACCTATCTGTTTCACGTTTGACAGTTTTATTTGAAATACTTTTAATTACGTGTTCATTAAGACTTCTCTTAAAGTACTAATTGACTTTCTTTCTTTTTCCCCCAGTGATGTTTAGTTGTTCTTCTTGTTTTTATTTGTTTAAAAACTTGTTGTTATTAATTAATATGGGATGGGAAGTCTACTCATTCGAAAAGTCTAAAAGTTACATTTATTGAATAATAGATAATTTTTAAATAGATTACAGAAATACAGACCTGTCAAGGTTAAATAATAAGTTTGGCACTAGTTTTTGATGGTTTTTTGTTAATAATATAAACTTTTTGGGTTTACTTGTATTTTTCAAAGTGGAGCTTGGCCACCTTTGTTTAGGCTAGTCATACTTTGCAATTTGTATTTTTATTTTTTTGTCCATTTCCACGAATGTAGACATGTCGATTTCAATTTTAGTATACGTGCTTACTATTATGTAGTGCGCTAATAGGAAGAATTTCATAAACTAGACTTGACTGTGAAATTTTCTAAATTCTAGGTTATTATCTGAAAGAGAATTAAAATACACAAAAATAATGTACTATTAGTTCATAAGCGTAAGAGCAACCGTTTACCTTAAAATACCTATCAAAGGTTTTTGGTCGCCATTAAGACGTGCAATTATCAGGTAGGCATGATCGCAATGGATAATGATTGTAATCTAGTAAACCACAACAAGAAATCAATTAATGACTTTGGTGACATGAGTTTTTTTTGTCTTTTGTGCTTACGAAAATGCTGCGACATAACGAACCTTTCAGCATTGGAGAATTCTTTATGTAGCGGCATTTTTTTAAATATAGAAGAACAAATTCTTATGTCACTAATGTCATTAATTGATTTATCATTGTTTTTTATTAGATTGATGACAATTGTTTTTGTGATCATGGCTACTTGATAATTGCATGTTTTAATGACAATCAAAAACCTTTGATAGGAATTTTAAGGTAAACGGTTGATCTTACGCTTTTGAACTAATAGTACATGATTTTTGTGTATTTTTTAAATTCTCTTTCTGATAATAACCTAAAATTTAAAAAATGTTACAGATAACGAAGTTAGAGTTAAACAAAGTTTTCCAATATAGGTAAAGTGCTTCTTACAGTCAAGTCTAATTTATGAAAAAATTGTTATTAGTGCAGTATATAATAGTAAGTATGTCTACCAAAATTCAAATCGATATCTCTACATTTGTGGAAATTAACAAAAAAGTAAAAAATTAAAAATTGAACTTCAAGGCCCTATAACTTCTTACTGAAGGGACTTTGTACTACGGTATATTAGGTTTAATTGATTTATTATAACGGAAGGAATCTATGACTAATCGGTGGCCCATTCTTTTTGGGACACCCTGTATATATTATTGGCACCGTTCAAGGGTAGCAAAAACTTTGTCGCAGTTATTCTGATTTATGCGTTTCTTTAAATCAAACTGTTTAATACTTCTGCTATTTAATATATTAAATAAGTCGTTAAACGCTGTAATAAACTGTGAAGTGGTTTGACAGTCTTTGAACTCTTTCAGCTGAAGTAGTATGTCACTGCAAATTTGAAATGCCACTGCAACCGAATGTGACATCAACTGTGTGGCTAATCGCACCTTCATTTGTTGTTTCTGGAAGTTTACATGATTTCCTCGAACATTATTAGCTAAATGAAGTCCTTCTGATTGCTGAAGAGCATGAAGTTTTTCAAAGTATTTCCACAAAATTGGATTATTGTCACTATCAAATATTGGGACAAACATTTTAAAGTGCTGCCGCTAAGTGGTAAAGTTCGAAATTACTAATTTCGGGATAAATAATGGCGACCGAAAGCAGTTTAAGTGCCCGTTCTACAAAAAAAAAAAAATAAAGTAATAGTTACTGTTGCGTGTCGCAGTGTAAAAATTATTACACGGACAATGTTTCGATGCACCGTTTCCCGCGCAATAATAAAAATTTGTGCAAAACATGGGAAATACGACTAAAAATAGGGAAACCCATGTCGGCCCATATGATAGTTTGCAGCAAGCATTTTGTGAAGGAAGATTTTATATTACCCGGTAAGTAGGACTTGTTAGTTTGTATTTTCACTGGCTTGAAATAATCATAAATATGCTGCTTTAAAAATGTATGCTAATTAAGCAAGTGTCACTTGATGTTAAACATCTTCAGCTTAGTCCATTAGTTTCATAATTTAGGAGTTTCAATATGATTGTTTACTTGTAGATTATGTCAACAAGCGCAGATGCCTGAAGAAAACTGCAATTCCTTCCCAAAATTTGCCCCGTGGAAGTGTCGGCAAACCGTCATCATTTAAAACGGTCCAAAGCAAACAGGCGTGTTTGAATAGGTTCCAAAAGAGGAAAACGGAGCAACTCACAAATCGTGTTACTACCGTTATGGAGGAACCAGAACACACAGGCCAGTCAACCAGCGAACAACCCAAGATGGAAGCAGCTAATGCTCTGTTAAGAGTTACGCAATGTGCAGATTAGCAGTAATAAACTGCATGAAGACAAATCTGTGCACGTGAACACATTTGTAGATAAGTGCTTGAAGTTTGACATTGCCGATATTATAAATAATGAATATAGGGTAAAATGTTGTTCAGGCATAAATAATGTAGCCTTTTTTAACGTAATTGTTAATGCGGTTTCTAAACTATCACCGTCATCAACAAAGTGCTGCATTAGAAAGAAGGTTTTATTAACTACAATGAAAATTGGGGCTTACATTGAGATTTTTGGCAATTCTTTTTAATGTTTCTGAATCGTCTGCCAGAAAATATTTCATTAGCATGTATAAAATTATGGGAGCTTTATTTAAAACAGTTGTAAAGTTCCCATCCAAAGAAGAAATTGTGCGCAATTTACCAAAATGTTTCAGCAACTTTTTCAATTGCCGCCTTGTATTAGATTGCACAGAAATTGTTATCGAAAAAAGCAAGTGTGCATCATGTCGCCTGAGGAGCTATTCTTTTTACAAAAAAAAACCATACCTACAAGATTTTAATAGGGGTTGCTCCATCAGGTTTAATTACCTACGTCAGTAAGACTTATTGCGGAAGGGCATCTGATAAGGCAATCTTTAACAAAGAGAACCTTATTGAAAGGTTTTTGCCAGGCCAGGATGCAATTATGGTGGATAAAGGATTTTGACATTGCATCTAAATGCGAACAAAACTTGATCCACTTGAAAATTTCCCCATTTTTAGGAAAAGGCATAAAACAATTTACCAAAGATGAAGCAACGAAGACTGCGGAAATTGCACGTGCTCGTGTCCATGTGGAACGTAACATAGGCTGCTTTTTCCTATTCTTCCTTACGTCGTCTACATAATGATAATTGTTGCCGGATTAGTAAATTTATCGGAACCTATCTTGGCTTCAATAAATTTTAAAAATATAATTAGAATGTTTAGTGTATATACGTAATATAATGTAGATAAGTTAGTTTTAAATTTTTATGTGTAGTGTATCTATGTAAAATAGTGTAGATTATTACACTCAATTGTCACATGACTGATATCGTCCAATGCGAACCCTGCATTTTTTAAAAATTGACCAATCCTGAACTGATTACCTGATAAGCTCCTTAAGGAAACTTATCAACTGATAATCTCCCTAGTGCTAATTATCGCCCCATAGATGGTGACATAATTAAAAATAGAAATGAAACAAACAAGCAATTTGAGTTTTTTGGCATTATTAGATCAATTTTAAATCATAATTCGTATACAGGGTTTGTGTAATAATCTTTAAAATATAAATGCAGGCGACATACTTACATATAATTTTGCCCGTGCCAAGAGTAATCATGCTGGTTGCCCTGAGAAAACTGCCCTCAGGATAGTTTTCATTGCAACCAGCACTCGACCCTTGGCGTGTGCAAAATATCTCGCTCTTGTAATATTACTATTGATAAGTCATTTTTAACTTTTTTAAGCATAAAGGTTGTTGTATAGGATTGTATTTTATATTATTTTTAATATAAACATTTGTTAATAAGTTTATATTATAAAGTTTATCATTGAATTTTCTCCTGTGTAATTATTTCCCAGCAGTAGGTACTCTAACTGAATGTTTATACATTATCGTGGATAGTGTAAGTTCAACAAAATTTTTAAAATCCCCTAACCAAGCAGATATTTAACAAACGCTAAATACGTATTTCGACAGCTAACTTTCAAGTTAATCTCTCCTCAAGGCTACCGAAGATGACAGCTTAGCTGTTGGAATACGTATTTAGAGATTGTTAAATATATATGTGGTTAGGGGTTTTTAACGAATTTTCACATTCAAACTACATGCTCCAGCAGCGTTTTACTTATGTGTATGTTCGGTTAGGTATTCAATTGTTGAAAACAAAAATTAAAAAGAAACCTGTTGCACGTAGCCATGGTCAAATGGTATCTTGGCAGTAGTTACCTCTTAAATATTATTTCCGTTGATTTATGGGCTTCGTTAATGCCGAGAGGTTAACCACTAAGGAAAAAATGTGACAAGATTGCGAAATTTAATGGATTTCTAGGGATTTCCACTGATTGCGGAGAGTTTTCTAAGATCGCGGGGATTTCGAAAGATTGCCAAAGATTGTGGAGATTTCCAAAGAATGCGAAAGATTTCCAATTATTGCGTGAGACTGCTAAATAATTTCCACAACTATTTTGAAGATTAAAAAAAAACAAAGTAGTGTCGAAAATAAGGGGACATAAATAAGTAGCTGTATAGTCATACAGATTTAAAAGAGTATATTATGGGACAAGTGGTTGAAATAAAATTTCAACGTTGAGAGTGGGTTTTTTCAACGAGCGAAGCGAGTTGAAAAAAGTAACTCGAGACGTTGAAATTTTATCAGCCACGAGTTGCATATACTATTTTTTCTACGCATTTTTACTCATTTAACAAATTAATGCACTTTAGAAAAAAGTAAACATAAAGTGACATTTCTCTTGTCACCAATTGAATGTCAAACAGTTTGAAATCCCGGTAGTCCGAGCATTTCAATCTCTAGTGGTTGAAATGCAATTTCAACCACCGGAATCAATGTCAAAATGACTGATTTCAATGTCATGAGTAGAAAAAAGAATTAATCAGTGTCGGGATTATAAAGATAATCTGACAAAATGCGACAGTAAAAAATTTATTTAGTCGAAGTATGTATTTATTCATTGTTGATCTAACATTTTAATAAAGTAACAGGTCTTTCTACGTATATTAATATTCTATTAAATATAAACAATAAAAAACAAACTCTTTCTTAGTATCTAATAGTTACTATACTAACGGATTAGCATGTAGGTACTTTGGCACATACTTAAAAAACAGTAATGATAAATAAAAACAGCTCCGTTTTTGTAGTAAATTAATTAAAAATTAAAAATATTGTACACAGAAAATTATAAACTAGAAACGTGTAAGCATACAAACGAAAATATATAACTACTCTAAAAATAAAAAATATAATTTAGTTTCTTAAACTTAGTACCCTCAAAATAAACATCTTAAGAAAAATCAATTGATCCAGCCTGTACACCTTTAACACGCATAGGCATAAACAAGCTCTGAAGAATTCCGCTAGAGATAGTTTTTTAGTTTTTTCTTAGCAACCTTAAATTGCATCTCTATTTCTACTTTAAGGTGCATTTTTTAAATAAAATGGCTCATTTCTCAACAGTGATATTGAGCCACAAAGTATAAATTTGTTTTTCACAATTTCGATGTTTTAATCTTTTTCTTTTGGCCACACATAGCTGTCCAATACCGGCTTAAGAAATTTTATTCTACTGGTGTCATGGTCGATTCTCTCAATTCCAATGTACCAGGACCTAAGGTTACATACTGCATAATGTTGTTCTACGCATACACTAATTTTGTTTTCAGATGCTGCTTCCTCTCTTGTGTCTTCCGCGAGGTCTTCTTCAAAACTCTCGTATTCCAGCTCCGAGTAACCTTCACTTTCGGTTTCTGTTTCCGGTTCATTTATTTCAATCGTTTTAGTGTGGATGGTTAGGCTGCGGTACTTGCGAGTTTCTCTTTTTGAGAGGCACCGTAAACGGCACCCATACTTTAGCATCGAAGAAGACGGTCGCTGGAGAGTCGCCCCGATCTGTTGGAAAACAGCCAACAAAGCATATATTTTTTAACTACCATCTCTTTCTTGTTGACAGTAATATTAAGAACAGATTGGTCTGTATTTTGTTTTTGTTTTTTTCCTCTATAGTTCCGAATATTTAGGTCAACGAGGTCGTCTAGATTTTCACAAATAGTCCTTTCTTTTTCTAGATCTTCTCGATCTGCCTCATTTATTATTTGTACCTCTACATCCTTGTTAGACTTGTCTATTTCAGTTTCTAAGAAGTTTTCTTCAATGGGTACGTTATAATTCTGCAACTCGGGGATAGGAACGTCTTGAAGAGCTGCTTCTTTCAACTCTTCCGGAAGATTCATGCCCAAGGCCTCAGAATCTACGAGAACGTCTTTTGGCTTTTAGTATAACACCGTGGAGCTCATCTATAGTAGGAAGATCTGTTTCAACATTCAGCACATTATTTGTTCCACGTCTTAGGCTATTTCCACGTGGGAAAATAAACTTATTCCCTAAAAAGGAATGCTATAAAACACAATAGTATATATTAAGGACCTAAACCTACATGAATCACTGATTATGGTGTGTATCGCCTGGATTCGATGCCGTCTTTGTAGTAAATCAAGCATATCAAAGTTTACTGCAGTGGACAAAGTTGATGTCATTGGACTTTCCTAAAAAACTTCTCGCATGGTTAGCTACTCCATAACCATGGAGAAACAGGTTCCGAAGTGAATCTATGGCGTTTAATTAATGCCAGTAAACCATGTGCATTTAATTCGATGCATGTGTACGAGGCTTGTTTAAATAAAGACCGAACTTTCGCCATAAAATCTTTATTACAATACTTAAAATTTTACACATGTTTGTCTCCTTCAAAGTACTCCCCCTTGCTTGCTATGCATCGGTCCCATCGTTTTTTCCATTGTTCGTATGCTCCCTGGAACTCGTTTGGTGTGATGTCTCGTAGCTGTGCCTGCGTTTTCTCTTGAATTTCTTCTACACTTTGAAAACGACGTCCTTTCAACGTGGATTTTAGTTTGGGAAATAGGAAAAAGTCTGCTGGAGCCATATCTGGAGAGTACGGAGGATGGGGAAGAACGGCTGTTCCATTATTGGTCAAAAATTGACCAACAAGCAGAGACGAGTGACTGGGCGCGTTGTCATGGTGTAAAATCCAGTTCTTGTTTTTCCACAGTTCATGCCTCTTCCGTCGCACATCTTCCCGTAAACGCTTTAAAACTTTCACGTAGAACTCTTTGTTGACTGTCCGACCTTGTGGCAAGAATTCGTGATGAACAACTCCACGACAGTCAAAGAAAACAATCAACATCGACTTCATGTTTGAGCGACTCATGCGTGCTTTCATCGGACGTGGCGAATGTTGACCAACCCATTATGACGGTTGTGCCTTCGTTTCAACGTTATATCCGTAAACCCAAGTTTCGTCACCTCTGATGATAGTTTTCATAAAGTTTTCGTCACTGTTAGCACGATGAAGCAGTTCTTGGCTAATGTTGACACGGCTTTCTTTTTGCTCGCTTGTGAGCAGTCGTGGCACCATTTTTGCTGCGACTCGATGCATGCCAAGTTTTTCTGTCAAAATTTCGTGACACGACCCAATGCTGATTCTGACTTCTTCTGTAACCTCCCGCACAGTTAAACGGCGATTTCCACGAATCACAGCTCGAACAGCATCAATGTTTTCATTGTTTGTTGACGTCGAGGGTCGTCCTGATCTTGGATTTTCGTCGTTCGATGATCTGCCCGATTTGAAACGCGTAAACCACTCGTAACATTGTGTACGGCTCATACAATCCTCCTTATGGGCTTGCTGAGGCAATGCCCATGTTTCAGAAAAAGATTTACCGATGTTAAAGCAAAATTTAATGTTACAACGTTGCTCCACAAAGTCCTTCATTTTCACTTTCTCACTACTTAGCAGAGCGCTGACTGCGCGTGTTCACTTGACCGGCTCTGTTCGCCAACTGATCAAACTACCGCAATGCGGCAAGTGTCTCGTTTTGTTTCGAAAGAATGCCGCCAGGTTTAGCATGGCGCGCGAATTCAAATTGTACACGGTTCGGACGCAATTTCAAAAGTTCGGTCTTTATTTGAACAAGCCTCGTATGTATTCAGCGTTATCCAGTTTTTGGAGAGAGTGTAGTCTTTTTGTTCTTTAATCCATGCTCTCCTCTCAGTCTCATAAAAAAGGTTGTGTACCAAACAAAGTATACTCTTTCTTCAATAGTTGGTTAAGGAACGAGTCCATAATATATCTTGTTATAACTAGAAATCGAGTAGTAGCCCTGGATATATCGTTGTTTAATAAGAGGTGTGTTACACAAGGCGATGGCATTTTATCGATTGCTCCATTTCATTTTATCTGCGCCTAGAAAAGTGTAAATATTAGTTATCATATTATAATTTAATAGTAATTTACGTTACGAGAAAGTGTTTTGCAGGTCTCCCCAAGCTTCCAGGACTCGCCTGCGGCTCGCCCTGGAATCTGCTTGGTTCGACCTGCAAAACACTACTTTCCGGTCGTGTACCGTACAATATTTTTTTACGACATCCGAGTCCATACTTTTAATCTTGCGAATTCACTTTTGAAAAGTCAAAAAAATTATCAGTATCTATTATTTGACTTATCCAAACAATAGCACACACCTGATTCCATAGCAACGAAGGTGTCAGGGACCGGCAAAAGCTTTTACCGGTCCCTGACGCCGGTTTTCCGATCTTGACCGGCAAAACGTTAGTTTCTGGCGAAAAAAATTCTCCAGAAACTACATATTTTCTGGTCGGTCGTAAAAAAAAATCCAATCCAAAAATGCGACGCAGCTGGCGTAAATGTATTTACTATCACAAATATACGTTCCACCCTCTGATATACCCATAAAAAACCAATACATTAAGTTTTCCTTACCATCCAAAAAACTTGGACACAAAGAATGTTTATCCTTGGAAACATTTTTAATTAAGTCTGCCAGATTTCCGTAATTTCCCATCTTCAAAACGATATTGGGGTTTAAAAGTCGTGTTTTAAGTTTAGTACCTATATGTCCAGTATCTTGTAACATGGCTGGATCACTCGTAAAAAACGTTGCCTAGATTGAGATCTTTCATAATACTATCATAATAATAGTTTACGTAACAAATCCGGAAAGTCCTGTAAATGGCATTTTTGGGTGGGTTACGTACATTTTTAGGCGCCCGCGTTTCTTAATTCTACGTAAAGCATTATACCTTCGTTAAAATTTGGAGATCAAAATATTAATTTACCAAAATAATCACGTAATGAATTTTACCGGACTAGTCCAGCCTAAAAATGTAATAGTAATAAATGATTTTCAGGACGGGTACCTAATAAGCTGACCGTTATTACCTTAAAGTATGGCGAAAACGGCAGATTTTGTTCTTCAGAAGTTAGTAGTCCCGCCATGATTTTCATAGCCTTTAAGCAGCGGCTATCTCCGTCGGAGGAAAATCCTACTATCGCAATACCTTGCTGCTGTGCCTCCTTGATTAGATAGTCCATCTCAACAAGACGTCTTCGGCGCTGGATGAATTATTGCTTCCAAATATCGCTAAGCAAAGTGCTGGTGCACCATCCACAATTGGTTGTGCCATATAAACATACGCGTTTTTAGCTGGATCACCATTCTTAATTATATTTTTGATATCGGAAACTGAATTAATTTCGTTCTGATCGGTTATTGGAAAGCCGGTTTCAGTAGAATTTGCAAGGACATACCCGACTAACTGGTTAGTTAGAGGATCATAACGTGGTCTTATTACTATTGCAGTCTGATCTTCTGAAATAAAGACATATGCAGGATAGTTCCTTTTCTCTATAAATGATTTTAATTGCTTCATAGCCAGTTCTCCTTCCTATGAGTACAAGCATAACTTGTTTAGCTCTTCTGGATAGCGATTTGCAGCTGGAGTCTTCCCTGGTATGTTTTTGGCAACTGATGCTTTAACCATTTCGAAGAATGATTCTGGGGTTTCTGCATTGACAATAGGTGCATCTATATTTTCCGATAAAATATTAACTGGGGTATTTCCAACACCTTTTTGTCACCATCAACTATATAAAATAATGGTATTTCTTTGGCAAATATTCCAAAAAAATCATC
Source organism: Agriotes lineatus (assembly GCA_940337035.1). Taxonomy (NCBI): domain Eukaryota; kingdom Metazoa; phylum Arthropoda; class Insecta; order Coleoptera; family Elateridae; genus Agriotes; species Agriotes lineatus. The sequence goes on along the minus strand of CALNHX010000182.1, from coordinate 249,200 downwards.
TCTTTATTCTTCAGTAGTTAATATCGCAGGTAAAATATTTCGTGCAAGCTCTTCAAGGTTTTTAACTTCATCATCTCCAATTAAACATATAGCTTCGTAATTTGCGTAACCATTGTAGGCCAAGAGGTCGCTAAGATATGTTGGAAAATAACTTTCCATTTCCAATTCGTTTAGAATGTCCACAATTTTTCTTCTATTTTCTTCCAAGCGGTGCATTTCTCTAATCAAAATCCGTAAAAATAAAAATTATTACAATCCATTCGTGATATGCAATCAGGGATGCAATACTGAGTGAGCCATCAAAACCAACCTAATTTTGGTTATACCATTTTTCCAAACAGATTTAAGCGAATGACAATTGTATATGCAGTGTAAATTGTAAAAATGTCAAAATACAAAATAGTGGACTAGGGTAGATGCGCCTAATCCCAGCCGGACCTAGTAGTCAGCCACTTTTGATTTAAAATGATTGTAATAGGAATATTCTTTCAATAATTTGTTTGATAATCGCTTTTCCAGTACTCAGTCACCTTTCCCGCCATAACTGTCAATTTGTAAGAATTCTAACCTATAAATATTGCCTAGTGTGACCAAATCACGTGTGCTCTGCTGCCGTGGCTGAGGTATAGCAAGCAAATCTTCGAATTTTGCTTGGGTTCGGGCTTTGCTGTAATAAGGTTGATAGACGTTATATTCATCTTTATAATAAAAGTAAGTGTTTTCCTGGATAAAATACATATTAATCTGAATTTTACCACCAACTGTTGAGGTTAAAATCGCTTACTTGCCAAAATATTAGGGAGGCTGAGAATTGATTATTCAAACATGCCGAAAACCGCTTGTGAGCCATATGGCTGACTACTGGATAATTCACCAAACGTTCGATTTTCAACCATATTTACTACGAAATTAGAGTCGTCTATGCATTCACCGTTCATCTATGAAAAATGATGATCACATTTTGTTATACCAGTAGTCAGCCACATTTTAGTGGAAGGTTTCTTAGCTGGCTGACTTTAGAATAATATACGTTCAGTAGTCAGCCACCTTAGGCTATAGGCGTTTTTAGGTGGTAGACAACAAGACAGTGCATGTTAAGTATTCAGCCACCTTAAAACTGTGTAATTTTTAGGACAATGGGTCGTTACAAAAGCCACACAGTCCACCAATATCCCGAAGAGGCTCTATCTAAGGCGTTGCAGGCAATTCGCGAAGATCACTTGGGCATTAGGGAGGCAAGCCGGAAATATGGGGTACTGCGAGGTACTATACAAGACAGACTTCACGGTCGCGTTAAAGAAGCTCCCCGTAGAATGGGTCCTGGTACAATTCTGACAAATGAAGAGGAAGCTGATTTGGAAAAATGGCTAATTGAGTTAGCAAAATGTGGTTTTCCACAGAAGAAAAACGATCTATTCAATAGTGTTCAGACAATTGTGTCAGCAGGAAACAAGAAAACTCCATTTAAGGACAACAGACCCGGAGAAAAATGGTATAGAGGTTTCATAAGAAGACACCCAAAGTTAGCTTTACGTGAAGCTGAGGGACTTACAAAAGGAAGAAGCATAATAACTGTAGAGTCAATAAAAAAATTGTTCCGTGAATTAAGAGAATTTCTCGAACAGCCTCACGTTTTAGACAGGGGGACCCCTCAAGAATCTTCAACGGGGATGAAACTAGTTTCAGTATGTGTCCCAAATCAGGAAAAGTGTTGGCACCCAAAGGTTACAAGAATATTTACGAAGTGAAAATGGGAAACGAGAAAGTAACTATTACAGTTCTATTAGTGTTTTCGGCAGATGGGAAAACATTGACACCAATGGTTGTTTTTCCATTTGTTAGACCAAATAAAGCTATTTTGGAAAGTGTACCTTCAGGCTGGTTTGTAGGAAAATCCGAAAGTGGGTGGATGAAAAGCGATGCCTTCTTTGAGTACATACCAAACGGATTAGATAAATGATGACAATAAGGTAACAAGACCTATATTACTTTTGGTCGATGGGCATAAATCTCATTTATCTATAGAGCTCAGTTAGTTCTGCCATGAACACGGGATAATTCTATATGCGCTTCCACCCAACACCACGCATATAATGCAACCCGCAGACGTCAGCGTCTTTAAACCCCTAAAAACCAACTGGAAGAAAACTGTCAGGGAGTGGCAAGCAAAACCCGAAAACGTCAACTGTGTGTTAACCAAATGTACATTTTGTCCATTATTAAAACAGGTGCTTCAAGATAAGTCATTGCCCAAAACGATTAGGAGCGGTTTCAGAAAATGTGCTTGTTCCCGTTGGAACCAGAAGCTGTGGATTATTCAAAATGTATCCAGAATCGCTTAGAGAAGTTGCAACATCAAGTACACAGGCAGAATTCTAATATTACAGAACAAGAATTTGAAACTACTGAAACAGTTTTGACAAATTTAAAAGAAAAACTTGAGGAGAAGGGAATTGAAAATATACAATACCTTATTGAACAACTGCAATCAATAAAACGAGAATTGTATCCAAGTTGTGAAACGTTTGAAGTACTAGCTGATGATACACTTAACATGATTGATGACAATGCAATCCCAGAATCCCAGCATAGTTTTTCTGCTTCGGATGTTATTGAATTTGATTTCCATGAATACTCAAATAATAATTTGATAAACGAAGATTATAAAGAGACAGATTTGGATAACAGCACGCCTATTGAACGAAATGATGTTGAGATGAAACCGAAGGAAAACGAACCTGACGAATCTGAACGAAATAACCTTAAACTCCATGAAATTAATTGTTCTACTGGGAATGAACCAAAAATAAAAGAAGCTAGCTTAAGAACATCAAATGACAAAATAACGATTAGGTACTCAAATAATAATTTGACAAACGAAGATTATAAAGAGACAGATTTGGATAACAGCACGCCTATTGAACGACATGATGTTGAGATGAAACCGAAGGAAAACGAACCTGACGAATCTGAACGGAATAACCTTAAACGCAATGAAATTAATTGTTCTACTGGGAATGAACCAAAAATAAAAGAAACTAGCTTAAGAACATCAAATGACAAAATAACGATTATACAGGATATTACAATACTACCAGCTGCTAACCAAAATGAACCAACAAGATATGAAAGTAAGGATTTCATTCAAAAGCATTTGTGTTTTCCAAAACGTTTAACAGCAAAAGGAAAAAGAAAAATTCAAGATAGACTACCAGCTGCAATATCTTCAGTAGCTTTCAGACAGCATATAAAACAAAAACTGGAGATCAAAGAGAAGCTTCATATGAAAAGGAAAAAAGAAAACAAGAGAGGCTTGAACGTGCTGCACAAAAGAAACGAACAACTGCGGAGAAGGAGAAAGCAACACTAAAGGAGACAAGAACAACTAAACGTGATAACATTAATCAGGATGTTGCAACCCTTTCATCGGCTTTAACTGAAAGAGAAGAAGCCATGGAGAAGAAACAAGAAAGTTACAAAAAAAACGTTTGATGTTAGCTCCACACCATCAATGGATTAGTCATTGTCAGTCAGTAAGGTTGAACAAGTATGTATTGTGCAAATTGTGACTTTTATTTAGACAGTGACACAGAAGATAATGAATTAAAAAATATAGGATGCGACACTTGCGCCAAATGGTACCATTTGGAATGCATAACTTTTCAGGGATGTAATTACGATGACATTCAAGACGAGACATTTATTTGTCCATTTTGTAAAATAAATAGTTAAAGATAGAATAATAATTTAGTATTGCTTATTACTCCTGATTACTACCTAATATACCTACCTATTGTGATGTGCCTGACGGCTGGGTCAGTAGTGGCTGACATAAGATTATGAATGGCTGAGTATTGGAAATATGGGGTTTCTTCTATAAATTTGTTTGCTGAATATTATACACTTCTACTAATTACAAAACATGTTATGAATCCGAAAACGTATTGTTCAGGCCACAATAAAGACTAAAACTTTTCTTATTTTGGACAATATTTGTCTTATTGACATGGTTATAAAGTTAATATATGGTGAAAGTGGCTGACTACCGGCGCATTTACCCTACTGCAAACCTGTCATAGCTATAGATCTGACCAGTTTTACTGAATTTCAAACAGCTTCAAACATGCAATATTCTGTGCCCGTGTTAGGTGTGTGTTTGAGTATATTGAAGAAATTAAAGAGGAAATTAAATAGAACCTACCTTTACTTACCTGCTGTTTGTATGTATGCGTATGCACTGTTTTATTGTTGTCTGTTGCACGTAATTTTGACAGCACACCAAAACCTTCCGTCTGTATACTGTACGCGGTCGACAGATGCCGGCGATCAGGTTTCAGTGTGACTACCTAGTCAGCATGCGCACACCGGCCTTTTCCACCACTTATAATACGTTTACGATGTTTTTAGGCTAAAGCAGGCGATGGGATTTTGTGGATTTCGGAGCGATTTCGTGGATTGCGGAGAGATTGCGAAGCGATTGCGTGGATTGCGGTGAGATTGCGAAGAATTTCCGTTGTGATTTCGGGGATTGCGGAGGAATTTGTGACAAGATTGCGGGAAGTGGTTAACTCCTCGGTTAATGCATATAAAATCGTTCATTAATAGCCCTTATTAATGCATGATTTTTTTTATTTTATAAAATCGTTTATTAATGACTCCTATTAATGGATGATTTTCTATTATTAAACGATTTTAGTATGGGTAATCAAACTACCATTAATGTCAAAACTTCAAGTGGCAAGTTTTTGTCATTGAATAAAATTAAATTTCGGGTTACTATTCTAATAAATGAAACATCAGTATGTAGATTAATCTCCACAAAGAATTTATTTTTGTTTGCCATAGAGAAAAACTATATATAATATGTAGCTGTAAAAACTCTATGGATCTTTTCAAAGAAACTTAAAACTACTACAAAGTTGCTCAAAATTATGTACATTTGTATAAAATAAAAATATACAATTCAAAAGATAAATACTTATGTTAATTAACCTTGGACGACGGGGTTAATAAGTGTTAAATAAAATGCAAAATATACAAAGTGTAACGCTTGCACCACTTCAGTAACATGCTCCTTATCCATTTCTACAATAATTCGTAAAAATTCTCGATCACACTAGCTGTACACCAAAAATTCACAATAATTAACATTGATTATTAACATACTTATCTGCACTTCGGTATACCTATGATTTTTTTAAAACGAATATGACCATCAGATACATACAAAAAATGTATTTCATTACTATTAGATAAATTATGTACAGATTTACAAACACCTTTTACGGGGCATTTTACTTCAATTATGGATTCAATTTTCCCATTATTGCAGTAGCTTCTTGTTCTATGTCATATTGCGTGTTAAAATTTCCAATAAATTTGGAATTTCAAATGGCATTTATTTTACTCTGATTGGGAGATTTATTTTTACAGTACGTAAAAAGTTCTCTACTTCGGCTGGCTGTTATCCTAAGCTTTCATGAAGAGTACCATAAGCTGCATTCGCTCTGCCCAACTGTATCTACTGTTATCTTGATTGCATCTTCTAAATTTAAACAGACATTCCTTAGGTCATACTGATTTTCTTGTTGAGAAAATCTAGGGCAACTTTTAATCTTAGCCACAAATGGCGCCGCAATGCATTTTCGAGATTACTAAAACACTTCTGGTTTTCTAAATTATGATTCTCACTAATAGTACCTGCCAATCTGGCATTTCTTAATAAATGAAGGGCAGCTTCAGAATTGGATGCAGCTAGAAAAACTTAACGGCATTTTTTTTTAATATACATTATACCAGCTCAGCTATGGTTGCTATACATGGTAAAGTTAAAATAAATAACATTTCTCATCACGAGTGAGGTCCATGCGGCCTCTAACAATAGTAATTTTAGCACTAAAGAGTTAGTTTGTTATTATTATTTTAGTTGAAACTGTTTTATGAGCACATAATGTCATGGTTGGTAATCAGTTCACTATGAGTAATTTTTATCACTATTATTATTATTATTACTCACTTCTGTTTACTATGGGAATGGGATATTATTCACTATCACTTGTAAGCAGGTCTCGGGCTAGCCTCCTTTTTAATCTGGTATGTAGTGTTTTTGAGCCCAATTGAAAGTACACTGCCCCAGTGCATTGGTCTAGATTGTTGTAAAATTTCCTGGATATTTTGGTAATAAATTCTTGTACAGTGGGCATATTAGCTTCTCTGTGTAGTTGTGTATTTCTAACGAACCATTCAGCATCAGTGATGGTGCGCAATACCTTATTTTGTAGGATTTGTAATTTATTGATGTTTGTTTTGGATGTTGCGCTCCAGACACAGCAACCATAAGTGAATATTGGTCTAATTATGATTGTATATATTAGTATGCCGCAATTTATTCTAAGCGCGGACTTTCTGTTGAGGATTGGATACAGCATGTTCAACCGAGCATACGATTCTGATAATTTCTTGTTGATATGGTTGCTCCAGGTTAGTCTTCGGTCTAGGTATATACCTAGGTATTTAACGGCGCTGTCTCTAGGATTCCAATCGATTGACGTGTTATTAATACTTATTCTTGGTGGATCATTGGGTCTGCGAAGTGTGAATATTTTAGACTCACATTTGGTCGCATTTATTTTAACGCACCATTTTTCAAACCAATTATGTAGTTGATTCACCCCTAGTTGCAAATTGCGTGCTGCTTGATGAATATCACGGTCTTGTGTGATGATGGCGGTGTCATCCGCGTACATGGCAAGGTTTGTGGTTGGTATTGTAGGAATATCGGACATAAATATATTAAAAAGTATTGGGCCCAGTATCGAGCCTTGTGGGACACCGGCCTGAGCTTGTCTAGATGTAGAAAAATATGATCCTACTTTCACTTGAAATGTCCTGTGCGTTAGAAACGACTTGATGGTTTGCATGAGATATGAAGGAATGTTTATTTTTAACATTTTGTATAACAGTCCATTAATCCAGATTCGGTCGAAGGCTTGTGCTACGTCCACAAATGTGATTAGTGTATGCGATTTGTTTTCGAAGCCTTGCTCTATTATCTCAGTGAGTCTTAGTATTTGATGACTTGTAGAGTGATGACTTTTAAACCCGAACTGTATTTGTGGTATATCGTTATCTTCTACGAAACTCATGAGTCGATGCTGAATTATTCGTTCCAGGAGTTTGGACAGTGTGGACAGTAAACTTATTGGTCTATAGCCTGCTGGATCGCTGTGTTTCTTCCCAGGCTTGGGGAACATAAGAATAAGTGCGTGTCTCCATACTTCTGGAAAATGTCCTGTTCTTAGACATGCATTAAAGATCGCTGTCAGATAGGCTATGGATTTATCTGGAAGATTTTTAAGAAGTATGTTCGGTATCATATCGCTTCCAGGGGATTTATTATTTGTCAGCTTTTTAATATACTGCTTCACTTCTGCGGATGAGGTTGGTTCAATGAGCATTGTATTACCGGTGGAATTATTGTTTACTTCTGTCACAATCTGTTGGATGTGTTCTGCGTTGCTTTCCTCATATTTTGTGGTGAAGACTTGCTCAAGATGTTTGACGAAAATTTCACTTTTTTCCTTGTCCTCTGGATACGCTCGATTATTTACACGAAGAGTGGGGATTATGAGCGGTTGCTTGAGGATTTTTTTGGTGGCTCTCCACATGTTGGGGTCTCCGTGATTTAGGCTTCCTATGTAGTGATTATAAGATTTAAATCTGTGCTCATCTAATTTTTCCCTGACTAATCTTATTAGTTGGTTTAATCTTACTTTGATTTCCGGATCACGTGTTCTTTGCCAAGTTCTTCTTATCCTATTTTTTTCTTTAATGAGGTTAAATATATTTGGCGGGGGGTTTAAATAATTGGTGTATCTCTTTGGCCTTTTCGCATGAGTGGATTTATCTACTGCTTGGTTAATTGCATTTTTAAATGTTTCTACAGCGATGTTGATGTCATTATGTGAGGCCAGATTGGTAGGGCAGGATAGCTGATCATTCATTGATATTTTAAACAAGTCCCAGTTTATTGGTCCGTTTATTAGTTTCGGAGATTTTGGATAAAATTGAGGAGAGTAGGTTAGGTCAACAACTACAGGTAAATGATCAGAATCGAGCTCTGTTAAGACAGTCTGTTGAATAGGTATGGTTAGGTTTTTATGTACTATTATGTACTAATCAGGCATGTGATCCGCCCTATATGGGAAGTAGGTGTAGTCCGGGGGTGCTGAAATTTGTAATGCCAGTTGAGATGCGAAGTTGTTAAGTTTAACACCGTTTGGATTTGTCTTTCTGCAGCCCCAGTTAGTATGCTTGCTGTTTAGATCTCCTAGCAGCGTTGTGGGCTCCACTCTGTTGAATATTCTTTGAAGTTCCTCGCATTTGAGTTGCCTGTTAGGTGATTTGTATGCACAACCCAATATTAATGAGCTGTTATTTGCTAAGGTAAGTTTAATAGCCATGGCTTCTATGTAATTGATATTATGTAGGTCCATAGGTGTTATTAGTAGGCTACGTTTTGCAATTATGGCTGCTCTCCCCCATGCTATTGCTGCTTCCCTGTCTTTCCTAAAAATTCGGTAGCCAGGTATTGTGAATTTTTCATTGTCTACTAAATGCGTTTCGGTAACGCATGCAATATCTATATTGGATCTTGAAATGAATGTTATAAATGTTGACCGTTGTTTTTTTATCCCATCAGCATTCCAGTTTGCCAGTGTTAACTTATTTATTAGGTTATGATTATTTGCCGCCATTGAAAAGCATCGGAATTATGGATATTATGAAATTTTTTATTTGATCTACATATGGTGTTAACATTTCTAGGATATTCTTGAGAATTTTAGAGATAAGGGGGTCTGAGCTGGTTGACTGCTGGTTATTGTTTGCTGAATTGGTGTTAGCATTTGTGTGATTTCCGGTTAAAACATTAGCGTAATATAATGGGCTTGAAGTAATATTCCCAGTTATAGGTGCATTGGGGTTAGTTGGTCGAATTAGGGATGGATACTGTGTAGACTGATTATGTGGACGAAGTTTGCTGCTAAGCTTCTTAATGTAAGGGCATCCCTTATAGTTCGCTGAGTGTTCACCGTTACAGTTGACACACTTTGGTTTAGTTTCTGGGAGCTTTTGACATTTACTGTAGTGGTGATGTTCAGGACACTTAACGCAGCGTGGTGGAAGGTGGCAGTAGTTCTTGGTGTGCCGCACTAGCTGACAGTTAGTGCATTGCGGTATATCACTGTTTTTACGACGTGGTTCTACCGTAATCACGCAGTATAGGAGTCTGTTTAAGTTGAAAATGTCTTTCGCGTTGTCTGTTTTTTCTAGTTCAACCGCAACAATTGGTATTGGTAACTTTTTGTGGTTAAGTAATCTGGTAGTTTTAATAACAGGATACTTTAATTGGCGTAGTTCCGAAAATATCTCTATTTCGGATATAGAAATAGGGACATTTCTTATGATTGCTGAAATGTTAGCTTTTTCTGGGAGTTGATAAGTGTAGTAATTCACGTTGTTATCATCGTAATACTTAGTGAGTGCTCTGAACTCTTCAGAGCTATTTAAATTAATCTTTAGCTGGGTACCTTTAAAAGAAGTAGTGAAATCATCTTTTTTAATGACATTCTTGATATCCTTTATAATGTTTTGATAATGGGTACCGTTTGGTAAAAATATAGGTGGAATCTTGGGCTTACCTGATTCTTCAGGTGGACTAGGTGTTTTGTTTAATGATTGCGGTTGGCTGTGAACTTCTTGCGTGGATGACTGCATCTGGCTTGATTTTGATTGTGTGGGCTGGAGCGCGTGATATCTGTTTTGGGAAAGCAATGCCTCGCTATTAAACATATATCGTTTGTTTAGGTCATTTTCTGGCGATGGTGGCGGTCGCTTTTTCTTATTTATCTCGTCGATGTGTTCACCTTCCGTTTCCATTTGGTTGGAGTTAGTATTTGAACCGTGGTATATTAATGATGTTTTAAGACGAGATAAGTTAGGTTGATCCATTTTTGTTTCGGTTATCTGTTAGTACCGTGTGGTTTCACGATTTTAAGTTCACTTGGGGTAGCACTCCCGAAATGAGCACAGTCGCGGCGATTAGTTAAGTTAATTTATTCTAAAAGTTACTATTTTATGAGGGAATTAACTCACTAGTCTAAACACATCCGTTCAGTAACACTGGCTTGAGCGGAGACTTAACGGCATTAAAAATAGGATTAAAATATTATTTTTGTATTAAGTGCGCGAAATTAATGATTTTAGAGAGTGAGAATGTTGCTTCTTTTGACGAGCCGATAGCCGAGTCAAAAGAGTGATTCAAACGCTCTAAAACATTTCGCGTTAGTAATACAATATTTTGTCTACAACCATCAATCAAGAATATCAATATTATTTCGCGCTCTAGTGCGCAAAATGCCTTTTTTTAGGTCGTCAATGGTAACGTAAATAAATATCTTATTTTGTACCAGGTTAAAATTTGGCAAACATCGCGCATTGATAGCGATGCACGAATGGCCCCTTTTTTGACGACCCACCAATGCCTGATGTGTATATCGCAATCTTATGACACGTAATTAGCATCTTTATTACAGATGCACACGACAGTTGTTTTTTCAAACTCAATAGACATCAGATAAATTAAACGTCATCATTTTATGTTGGCTAGATTTTGCAGTAGTATTAGAAAAAATAGCTTGTTGAACAAGTTAGAAACGTGATTCGTCCTTGCTCGGGTAAAATATCATGATTGAACAAAAAATGATAATGTGTTTTTGATTATGATATGCAATGCGATTGCACAAAAAATGTTAGGTATGCCCCGTTTGCAAAATGTTTGGTTTCTTAAATTGTTCAACTTGTAGTCATATACAGTCGAACCTCTATTTAACGAAGTCGTAAATTCGCCGAAAAAAAATTCGTAATTAGTGTAAATGCAATTAATCACTGTCCGGTTGAAGTTTCATAAAATAAAATATTGAGAATCTTTTATTCGTTGCGGCAACTTTTGATGGATCCAATTTTCCTTTAATTTGTTCTGGCAAATATTCGTTTATGTCTGGTTTAGTTGGCCATTTCCATCCTGTTTTCTTTTTGGCAGGTTCCATGGCACTAACTATTGTGCCTGTTGATTCAATTTTAGTAATTTTGCCTGGGTATAAAATACCATCGTATTCTACAACAACCCAGTCGTCCACATTATAGGAATAATTCAACTTATCTACAACATAACATTTTAGGTAATTAAACTCCAAAAAATCCATTCAAAACTAACCTTTCTTCATTAAATTTTTATATCCAAGACCAGCATCTGGTGGCACAATACTAAAATGGTTACATCGCTTTCCAAACGGACATTCCCAACAGGTAAGAGATCTATAGTTCTAGGCACAGTTGCTATTGTTTCTAGAGCAGTAATTTTTTTGCCCATTTCAGTTATTTCATTTGCAGAAACAAACCATAGTACTACACCTTGGCAATATTCCTTAAGTACTTCTAGTAATGTGGTGATATTGGTGATGTAATTTCCTTCGGCAAGTAGCCTATCGGCAGTACGCTTCACGACCCCTCCCACACCATCAGGGGCTCCCTCCCTTCCCATGTCCCGCTTCAAAATAATTCCACGTAGACTTTTTAATGCTTGGAAATAATACTGGTAATATGTGCTGAAGAAAATAAAAGTTTTTTTTGTTTCGATATTGTGTTGAAGGACTATCACTAAGAAAATGGACAACATTGACTACTGGGTAGCGTTCACTAACAAATTTTAGTACAGGAAACAAATGGACCCATATTGCAGGTGGATCATGTCGCAAGTAGTCAGAAACTGTAGAAAATGAAATGGGTTTCTCACGACGAAAGTTGTATATTACTCCTGTATGAAGTGTAAACTGGCTTCTTGAAGCTCCAAAATGAATTGATTAAACTTCTTTCGACAATTTGGCTCAATAATTTTCACTAAAGTCAATATGAATGAGTATTTCTTCTTCATTCAAATTATCTTTTATTTTACGAATAGCATTGAACTGATGTTTAATGTTAGCACAGTGTTTCATATAATGCATTTTCTTGTTTTCCAGTTCTTCAACAAGTTCGTCAATCGAAGCAGACATTTTTTCTTTAGTGGTTATTTGTAACTTGACTAACAACCTTACATATTCGTGTTTCTTTTTTGATGTCCACTGATAACAAGATGTCGAATCTTCTGAAGAAAACTCACCGTAACAAATTGATTTTTCTTTGCAGCTTTCACACTCTCTTAGTAAACACTGCACAATTTTGAAATTCTCTTCAGCAGGGCAGATCAAAGAGTTTAGTAAATCTTGAGGATCCCTCTCACTCAAAACCTTTAATTCATGAAGTTTCTCAACCAAAATTTTAAAATTACTGTGAATTTTACAAAGACACGTATCCCGCTTATTAACATTTGGTGCCTTAATCCAAAAAGGCTTACAACGACAGAATGTTGTGTATGAAATTTTATACGTTGTTGATTTTAAAAAAGCTTTAAAGTAAAAGTTTTAAACTGCGATTTAAGTAACGTATTTGTTTAGTAATCTTATTTTTAACTTTTATGTCCTTTTTCCGGGTGCAACTTTACTGTTTTCATTCCTAGCTAAAAAACTTATTATTTCATGTTTAATCCTGTACATTTTTGCTTTAACTGATTTTCTGTATTTCACTGTTTTATCGCTAGTTGATCCAAGAAGTTTTCGAGTTTCTTTTAGCATTCTATATTTTTTAACCAATTTTCCGCTTACACCTTTTCGAACTTTTTTATCTTTATGACTTTTTAAGTTGTAATAGTCGAAATTTGTTTACTTATGATTTCACCGAAAAGAAGTTTCCTTTTGACTACCTGTGGCACCACATGTCCTTTAAGAATGGTATTTACTTTTGTCCTAAAGACTTTCTTTGGTTTTTGGTTTAATAGAATTTCGTGCACGATAATATTTTCGTTTGTATTTATTTGCTTGTTTCCTTGTTTTTTAAAATGATTTTTCTGTAGCTATTAGTTTCCTGTACACTCTCATTCTATTCTTATTGGCTCTTCTTCTACCTGAAGACACTCTTCCATCTAGATTGTTTTCCTCATGATCACTACCCGGTGGTATATTTTCTTCTTCTGTGTATATCTTTTTGAACATTCTCTCCACTTCTTTCTAATCGTTCTGCTTTCGCGCGGTGAACATTATGACTACTTCACAATATGGATCCCTAAATGTCATCGTTTGCTCTACTCTTATATTATACAGGTAGACTAAATCTGGTTAAAGTTACGAGATATATCAGTGACTTTAAATCTGGTTACAGTGGCTATATAAGGACAGTGTGGTCAATTTTAAAAAAGGTAGCCATTAAGAGTCGTCTCTACAACAACCAGCCACGCCCTTAGGTATTGTTCTGTGCAAGGCCTGCTAAATTGTAAGACAAACGTCACCCTGCTAAATTGTGACATAAACGTCATTTTATACGGACTGGACGTATGTGAAATTCGGAGATGCTTTGAAGAGCGCTGTATACCCACTATCGCGAAAATTTGTGCAATATGAGATGGTCAAAAAATGTGCAGTGTAACATTAATTTTACAAGAATGTCAATAATATTACTTTATCGGTTTCAAGATATTAAGCCTTTGTTTACATATACAAAAGTAGGCAGGTAACTAGGTCATAACTTATCTGTAGGGTTATAGTATATTATTATATGAGCGATTATGACAGCCATTATTCACGAAGATGACATTTGCGCCACAAGCCGAAGGCGCGTGGCGCAAGTCATCTGAGTGAATAATGGCCATAATCGCGAATATAATACGATATTTTATCTGCTCCTATGCAATAGCAGCCTTGTGTTCATATTTCAGAATGATGACATTTGTGACAGCTGTTAACTTCAAAAGTCATTTAATAATAAGAATGAATTTTGTGATTGGCTACAACCTATTGAATAATGAAAATAGAATTTTCTGATTGGTTGCAATTTGCAAACTATTGAATAATGAAAATAGAATTTTATGATTGGCTGCAAACCGTGAATTATGAATCATAATTCATGGCCATTGTGCAGTAGGAGTAGATAAAAGAATATTACCCTACATGGCAACCATAACCATATAGCAACCGATAAACTATTGAACAAATCACGGATGTTATGAATCATAACTGCCTTAGAAGTTTTAAAATCCTCGCTCTACGAGCTCGGATTTCAAAACATCTGCGGCAGTTATGATACTCATAACATTCCTAGATATGTTAATAGCTATAAACAGAATTAAACAGCAAGAGACGATGTGAAACGTAAGGAATCGCTGCCAGCGATTAAAAATCCTCGTTAACGAGCAACCTAATATTGGAATAAAAATCAAGGTGTCCTTTTTTATCTTCTTTATTGTGTTTTTGTACATAGAAAACGAAAATTGACAACATTTTGCGTTGATCGACACAGAGATTACGTACAAGAACTCAACAAAAAAAATTTTTTTTTTAATATTCATAGTCAAACCGTTGTATTTATTATTAATTTAGAGGAATAGAATATTCAGTGTTACATACCCCATAAATTCTCTTTAATTTGATGCAATAATCTTTGGCATTAAGACATTTATATAGTTTATTATAGCTTTTGATTTGGACTAATGCGCAATTTTCGCAAAAAGCATTTTACTTTAACTCGTTGACATTTACTTATGCAAACGAAAATTCGGCATTCGCTTACACAGAACACTGTAGAATTTTATAAGGATTATTTCATTCCACTTCATATTGGGGCTTTCCCCCGGAAATTTTCGAAAAATTTGAGTTCAAATACGCTCCCAATTGACTATATTTTTGCCACTGATTATCTAATTTAAGCTCCAGAAAACATAAAAAAACGCGACGTTGGCATACAGGGCAATATATCTGGAATCCGGAATAAAAAGACAGACTCAAAAATAATCAAATACGACTTTTCACGTATTTTTTGAAGTTTTCTTAGGGGGGGGGGGGAATTACACCCATTATCGCCCACCCCCCTTATCGACGACCTTGTACCAGAGATTTCGGTGGGTGTTGACTTGGATTTGGATATAAATAAAATTTATAATAAAAACCACGTGGCAAATACATTTTATTACGTACAGAAAAATTGTTTCTTAAACAAACATATTTTAAATTAAAAATAAACAATAAAATGGTTTGTGTATTATACATATACATCATAAATTAATTGTATTTTTCACTAGTTCTTACTGCTTTTAGTAAATGCTCTGCTTTAAGTAAATCTATACCCATTTTATTTCGATTGACCGTTCATGCTTGTTTCATTATGGAAAATACACGTTCTACATTTGCATTGCTTATCGATATTGATAAAATAGGTTGAACTATTTTCAGTAAATTTGGATTATGTGAAGTTTGAAAAAATTTCATCCATTTTTGGTCTAGCTCATCATTTTCATCTAATAAAGGCATGAATTCATTCAATATGTTTACTTCATCATATAAGTTATCCTGATTCACATTATTAATTTTTAGAGATTTTATAACTTCAAGTAAGTCATTATAATCTGAGGGTTTTTCTAAATTTAACATTTCATATTTTTGAAACGGAGGATTTTCGAAATCATACTAATCACGTAAATATTTAATTGCTCGCGTATACACGCACAAAAAATCTTTTTCGCAATTTTTCCTTTCATTAGGCAGCAACCTTTTTAATCCTGCCGTTGCCTTAAAGCCAAAAAAAACGAATAAGCTTTTCTTTGTGCTATAAGGATAGATATAAAAAATCACTGATGGCGGTACCTTATTGATATAATGACCTTAACGATGACATTTAAATGACAACGACTGACAAGACTAATTCGTGTTTCGAAATGATTTTTTAAATACAGTATCAGTAGGATAAGGACCTATTGTTTTGAATGTAATAAAATATGAATGATGTAATCTATTATTTAGTGTCGTGTAAGTGCGTTAGACATCTATAGTTTTAATATTTTTCTTGAGAGAGGTGTGGAACTCCAAGAATTCGTAGTTGAAGACGGATTCAGTTGGATTGCTCACACATTTGTTCTAAAATAGCACATAATATGCAGATAATTGCATTTCTTACAAATTTGGAAGATGTTCTAGGTTCTAGGTGGTAATAGTAATGAAGTATTTTATTCTGTGTTTTATTACAAGGTTGTAAGTTTATGTGTAATTTATTGTAAAAAATGTAAAATTAAACATTTAAAAGTTATTTGTTTTATTAGATATGTACCTGTAAATGTAGTACTTAAAAATGTACTAAAGGAAGTGCAATGTTATTTTATAGTTTTCGTCCAGAAGAAGTTACTCGGAAACACCTTTTTTGAAAGCTACAACTAACAATTCTTTCCCGCTGTTTATGGATACCAATTTAAATAAAAATAAAAATCGCTAAAAAGGTACGTTGTTGGAAGCACCAGTACGATAATTTAAATTTAGCTTTCAGACCGTTTTCTTCGTAAAACTTAGTTGGAGGTAAATTTATGATAAGATCTTCCCCAATTGGTATATTTGCACGTAGTAGAACCGCTTTCTATTTTAACAATACCAAACGAAATCATAAGTAATAATAACGAATAAATTAATCAGGAAATTATACTGTGAACGTAAATAATGTAAATGAGAAAATACACGAAAAAACTAGCAGGAAACTGATCAAAAAACACAATAGAAAATCAAAGTAAAAAATACACGGGAGGGTTATATTATTGTTGTAAAATTTTAAGAAACGTAAAATTTAATCAAATATTTGCATTGTAGTCAACGTAGTAACTGATGTTACATTACAGATTTGTAATTCCCTGCTCGTTAAGGTCACTATATCAATAAGGTACCGCCATTAGTGAATTTTTATATCTATCCTTGTCGCAAAATTTTCTCCAACTGGGGATAAAAACACATAACCTAACAGATTCCTCACTTTACAAGTGCCATTACACCAAAAAGAAAATCCCCAAAAAGTAGTGTCTTCCCTATTGCACTTGGGAAATTTGTATTTGTTATCCTTATCTCACAATTTTCTCACATTCGCACGCGAGGAATGGAATGGCGGTACCTTATTGATATAGTAACCTTACTGCTCGTTACAGTCGCTTTATATACACTACCGTTAACAGTCTGGCCATATATGGTCACGATTCCCATTGGTGCCGCCATTTTATGTCTTGCGTCATTTTGACAATAAGATTTAAATTTCAAAAATGTCAAAGTCACATTTACTCAAATAAAATAAGTTGACATTCAATCAACAAAAATCGTTTAAAATGCGAGTACATAGTTAAAAACTGATCATAATTTTTAGAACTACTACTAGAACTATAATTTATTAACGGTAAGGTTTAAAGAAATTCATCAATTTCAAAAATTTTCTTCAGATATGAGGTATTGCTGTGCAGTGTGCAATCGGATGCAAAAGCAAATCTGAAAACTGTGTGCTAACGGAAACTTTCCTTAGGAATAGGGACAGACGGAACTTATGGACAAAAAAATAAATGGAGAAAATTGGTACCCGAATGGAAATTCAAGAATTTGTAAAAAGCATTTTGCAGATTGTATGTGTGAAAAAGCACGAGTTGGTGGCAAAAAAGACTTAAGCATAATGCCGTTGTAACATTATTTACCTTCTTATCATCTGCTTCGGAGCCTACAGCCATTGAAAATACCAATGTCTTTATAAACAAGTGGTCAAATTTTAAAATTACATTAGCTGTCCAAAGAACTGCTTTTATCGACGTTTAAATTTTAGGTATGGAGTCTTGTGCATTTGAATGCAAAAATTGGTCTGAACATGGTATTAAGGTGAAGAGCTTCCCTAGAAATAAAAAAGCGGGGCTTGTGGTCAAATAGGTTAATCGAGCATATTAGAATAACATAAAAGGTCAGAATAGAATCTAAATGTAAAAGCATTTTTATATAAATAAAATGCATATTGTTGATGTAACACATATTGCAACTTTTAATCAATTAGAAAAGTGTATTACTTATATCCAAAGTTATCGGTGTTCGTTTAAGAATAGCTGAAACGAAAACGAAAAAGCAAAATACACAACGAAGCAAATACAGTTGTACTTCTGTGGCAATGCACAATGTAGGCTATATAAATTAAGTGGGAAGTTATGAAAAGTAATTTTAAGCATATTAGACTGTATACTCACTGTTTTAGTAGTTTTGGGATCACTTTAAGTTCTGTGGATCTATTATTATTTATGTGTGCACTAACTGTAAATAAAATTTATAATATCTCTTTGATAAGACATTGTTTGTTTTACTATTTAGTCATATATTTACTTATGCTAAGCATTTATTTAATTAAACCATTTTCCAACACCAACCCCGCCACTGCTTTTGACCCGCCACTGGAGGCGGCCATATTCTGTCTTATGTCATAAGTGACATTTCATATGGCCAGACTGTTGTATATAAAGCGACTGTAACTGCTCGTGGGTGTACAGCGCTCTGCGGAGAATCGCGAAACTTCACATATGTTCAGACCGTATACAGTGACGTTTGTCAAACAATTCAGCAGTGACGTTTGTCAAACAATTCAGCAGGTCGTGACTTACAGTTATGTGTTTATAACCCAGGCCATGAAAGTGATTATTCAATGTTTTCATCTTGACAACTAACTTATTTGTCATTTTGACAGAACGTAAATAGTGAAAAAATTGGGCCCATTTTACTCCAAAACCGTGTATACTAATAGAGAGTATCTCGACATGATACTTTTGTTGGGTGAGCATGTAGGAAATGCTGAAGCTCAGCTAGAGAGTACACTAAACGTTATCCGAACAGAAAACACCCATGTGGAAGAACCATCAGAAGATTGGAAGATAGATTGTTAGCTACGGGTCAGTTGGAACCACTAACACCTGATAGAGGCCGACCAAGAGGTGTAAGAGTGGATGCTGTAGAAAATGTTTTAGACTTAGCGAATAAAAATTCCAGAATTTCAACGAGAGAAATTGAAGGCATAACTGGCGTTTCCCATTCTTCAGTTAATCGAACTCTACTCGAAGAGTATTTTCATCATTTTCATGTTACTAAGACCCAGGCGTTGATAGAAGGAGATTTTCATGAACGTGTTAATTTTAGTAACTGGCTTTTAAACGTTTTAGAAAGGGATCCTACTTTTACAAAAAAAGGTTTTATGGCAAGACGAAGCAATCTTTTCGAGGAGCGGCTATTTTAATCAACATAATATGCATGTTGATTCGGTAGAAAACCCACATGTGAACCATGAATCTTCACACT
The DNA here is from genome assembly GCA_940337035.1 of Agriotes lineatus. NCBI lineage: Eukaryota > Metazoa > Arthropoda > Insecta > Coleoptera > Elateridae > Agriotes > Agriotes lineatus. The sequence goes on along the minus strand of CALNHX010000182.1, from coordinate 229,935 downwards.
AACATCGTTTTTCGGTCAATGTGTAGGCAGGCATTATAGGAAATCGACGTTTGGGCCCAGTATTTTTACATACTAGATTAAATGGCGAGACTTTCTTAGATTTCCTTTCAAACACTTTAGAAGACATATTAGATGATCTCCCTTTGGCTGAAAGAAGGGATATGCCGTTACAGTTAGATGGGGCTCCACCCAATTTTCATGCTGGTGTTCGACAGTGGATAAGTGAACACTTTCCATATAACTGAATTGGTAGAGGTGGTATTGTTAATTGGCCAGCCAGGTCGCCTGACATAACCCCTTTAAATTTTTCCTCTGGGGACATGTAAAATCCGTAGTATACAGAACACCCGTAGAGAACGAAGATGTTATACGAGGGAGGATACGACAGGCATTTAGAGATGTTATTCCATTCATCTTAGAAAATGTACATATAAACCGTTCAATAGTTATTTGCCAAGTAGGTAGACATGGAATTTTGTTTTTATGTTTAATAAAATTAAAACTCCCTAGAAACTCTTTCTGACACTTTGTCAGAAGCAGCTGTTATGTACAGGAGGCTCACGAAAGTGTCTAATTTGACATTTTGAGGTTAAACATGCAATGTTGCCAGTCCTTTCATACTTTGTTTGCCACTAGGCATAATATGTATGGACGTATCGCCGTCATGGATATCTATCTGTCAAACAAATTGTAGTACTAAAGTAAATATGCCAAAAGTCATTAAAGGTGACACAAAACTACAAATTACAAAGGCTTACAGGCATTATAAAGCTGACAGGCCCGACCTCAGTAAAACTGAAATCTTTGCTCGGCTTAGTGACTTTTGGGATGCAAGTATTTATGCATAAAACTTAATTGTTGCTTTAATTTTCGGCTTTGTACTGTTTTAGATATCTGAAAGAACTATTAGAAATATTATGGGGCGGAACAATTTTGAAATTAAACCTTTTGGCCCACGACCTAAAAATGATACATACTATTTGCAACATACTGTTACGATACTTTTGAAGCGTCCCCGTAGTATTGAACTTTCGCTAGCTGAATTTTTGAACTTGAATATTTATGGTTGGCTTTTGTCAATTTTTTTGCATGCTTTAAACTGGGTATAATTGGCTATATCTTATTTTTAAGTACTCTCTTATAATTATCATGCAGTTTCGTAAGCAATCCCTCGTTTAATTACTTATATTTTGCAAATTAGGTTTATTCTTGCTATATTTTTACAAATATTTGGGTATGGCCGCTAGGCAACCGGTGATACAAATTGTTTTTAACTATTCCATTTGTTGCTAGAGCAATGTTATCTTTTCCTGCAGTCAAACTTGCCTGACTGGTTTTTTGGCATCTTCTGGCCCAAATTTTTGTTATCAGATGACCTGTGGGCTGGGTTTTTGAATTTTTCGGCTTTCTTTTCAAGCTAAATTGTCGTGCTAGTAGGTGTTCCTCTGCAGCTAAGTGCTTCATAGCCCTTTGGTAGGACTCGCCTCTTCGAATAGATTGTTTGAGGGATCTGGAAGCATTTCTGCGTTATCGTGGATGTTCGTAATGATTAGTTAGCTACTTACGTGCATCCCTTCGCTTTTGGCGGATCTCCTGGAACCGACTTTAGCACGCTTCTTTCGGCTCAACCCCCAGCTTGAGGTAAGATTAGGCCAGTTTCTTCTTAATCGGGAATACATTTGGGTTCTGTGCGTTTTTAGCCAAATTCCCGGCGGGAGTTAAAACACTCCCCATCTGCTTGAAATCCTTCCTGTCTGGAGTAGACCTACCCCGTTCGACTGCACCCTGCTGGAATCCAGTTCGATGCACTGGGCCCCTAAGATAGTCGCATCGCCTGTGAATTTTGCAACTCTCGTGGGCAACGCTGAAGATTGAGCAACTGCTTTACACCCACCTGCAAGTCGTTTTTGGCAGCCTCCTCATCGTTGCTTCTCTCTAGCTACGTCCAACCCCAGGGGAGCGAACGGAGAGATTAGGTTCTGGTGAACTTTCCTGCAGGCAAGACGTTATTGTAGATAATATGCATTGCGCCTGTTGTACTTTATAATTGAATCATACTGTTTCATGCCGTTAGCACTTCGGGCACGTGTGATTTCGTCAGCACGGATTGTGCGATAGTAGGTTTCGTGCATCGTTAGTTTAGTAATATTTGGAATTTGTGTAATTAAATGTTAGGGCCGCCGCGCAATGATATGCGGATACCCTCTGCTACTTGCTAAATTGAGGTCATAAGGTTTACCTGTGTATTGCTCCGTTTGTGCCTTCGGGTCTCCTAACCTTGTTGACCTCTGTGTTATCTGAAAAATTTATAGAGTAGAACTTGTAGCTTTGAGCTTCACTTGTGTCCTTTCTGGACGTCGCTTTTATTCACCCGCTTGCATGGCACAGTTCGGACGCCTTAGGGCCTCGCGGTTTTCGTCACCAAGCAGTAATTAATATTTTCATGTCAAACGTCCGGCGTGAAGATAGGCACACTACAGTAGCAGTGTCTCGTGAGCCCACTTCGGGAGCATTGTGATTATTTGCAGATCTCCGTTAACCGAGTAAGGGGCAAATCCAAGCCTTTGCTTTCTTTAGCATATAAATATACATACGTACACTTAATGCATTTTTAATATGGACACCGTCGTTCATGTGTGGCCACGCAAACGCACGCTGATTCCGCCCTTTAGAAAATTTTGAATATAGATATAGCGTCATTTAGCTAACCTTCGGGGTTGAAACGTTAGCCAAGGTGGTCTTGTATTGCTCTGAGCCGGTATACGCGAAATTTTAAACTCGCTCCGTGACCCGCGCTTAATCAATTTAAATTATTTTAATTGTCTCCGCGACGCCCTGCGTACTCTCGTTTCTTTTTTAGAGTGTTTGTATCGTCCAACAATTCGCGGCCTAAATTTTGCTTTATGAATATTTGCATGATAATATTTATTTTCGGCCCGAAACTACATTTCTTCCTTTTTGCATGCATTTGAAGTAATTTATTTAGATATATATTGCAATGACCCTATACGTATAATATCTGTAGGTTTATAATTAATGTAATAAGTAAAAGAGTCACCACACAATATTTCATTTAATTCTACCACTTGCTAAAATCAAACTAACTGATTAATTTATTTCGTTGGGTACGCCAAAATTAAGAATTACTCTTATGGTAGTTTGCCCTTTACCTAATCCATTCATCTGATTTACTAATTTTGCTAGCTCATTTACATACAGAGACGTGAAAATAAAACTCAAAATCTCAGGTCTGGGTTCCTCAATCCTAGTTAAAATTTTATGGTACGCCTCTGGAGCGTAACAGGTGAACTAAAAATGTAGGCGTGATGCGCCGTTGGTACGTCAAATCTATCACAAGTTCTAGTTATTTTCAGCTCGCGTGTGAAATTGATTTATCAACAATTAAATGAACAAATTTTGATGGTAAGATTTTGAATAATTGCCTTCAAGCGGCGTCTAGGCAATCTTTTGTTTTTCCAGATCGTTAGCTATTGGTGCATTCTTAAAAAGGACGCCGTATTTGCATTTGTTTCTTGGTGCCTCCAATTGACGATTTTAATTGAAAATCCTGGGAAAATACCTCGCCATCCACGGGAACTGTTACGATTTTCGTGTTTTCCAGGTCGTAATTAACGTATGCTCAAATTTTCACACCGATCGGGCAGATCAAAATTGGACAATTCACTAACCTCACTTTCGTAGATTCGGGACCCCCTTTTGATGGTGAATGAGGCTGTAATCTTGCTCCCCGGGCTGCTCGTGATGCTGGGTTATGTTCTGGCCTGATGTGTGGAGCTGCCGGAAGAATCCTGACACCCTATGCCTTCGCACGATGCTGCAGATTGATGCTGCGGGAAATCGCCTCCAAGTCGTGGCTGCCGTCGTCGCCTCGGAACGCCAAAAACTCAAATACCTGGAATCTCTTGCCTCCAATTGTGCTGATATACTCGAATTCGCTGATTACGATGGTGCTATTTATTTTTTTATACATTTATGCTTTCTATGAAATTTTGGTAATTAAAGATAGAGCAAAAACCAAGCACTTTCACCAATTTATTTAGAACAATTGCTATCCCCTTTCGTTATTGACAAAACACTGTCTACAGATTTGAATTGTAGGAAATCAACCAGGTACAAAAACATAACTTATAAACTAATTTAACAAATTTTATCAGTTAATTACAAATTCTTATGCACTAAAATTATTGTCTTTTGAAATTGTTCATTTCTCAATGTTTTTTAATGCGCCACTCACTTCATTTTTATAACACTTAAATGCCCATTGTTTATCACTGCACTGACTAGTTTTTTAATCCACCAACATTGTCTAATTTCTTGCTTATTTGAATCTCTTCAAATCCCCAAGTCTTGCATTTTCATGTCATAAATGACTTGCCTGGTTTTTCTATGTTCTTTGCCTTACTCTTCTAGTCATTCTTGTTCTCACCTTTATTAAAAATGTTCATTTGCTACCCATTCTCTAATGACTTTACTTTCTACGCTTCCATTTTTAAGCTGTGTCTAACTTGAACTTTCTGTGCCAGTTCTTAATTAATTTTAGATTCGACTTTTAGTTTGTGCAAATCTATTATTTTACGATTAAAATTATATTGCTAAACCCAATACACGGAATTTGAGCTTCCATATTTCTATGCCTATTCAAATATAATCAATGTCATTGGCCAATTATACCAGTGTTATTATGATTTGGCAATTTATGTGAATTTTCCCAGATGCTTGCATTATTACAACTCTGTGCTTTAATGATTTAATTTGTCATTTGTTTGTACAGCAATCAGAGCCGATTTGAGGGCTAAATACCATCGCAATATATACATTTACATTGAAACTTATAATTGGTACATCGTATGGTTACTTATATGTATTTGAACGCCTGCCTGATTTGTTGTACATTTATGTTTGTATTTGCACTATAGTACATACCCACCATTTATTAATAAAGCTGTGATATTTTCTTTGGTGGTTGATTTGATTGTTTTCTTTGTGCTGCTGGAAATTGTCTTGACCTTGTGCACGGTCCGGCATAAGGATTAGAACTGAATCGAGGACCTGGCGCCCACTCCTTTTTTTTTTTTTATTATACCTTTTCAGCATAGCTGGAACCCTGCGACCCTCGCGGCGAGCTAGCCCAATTAGGCCGATAGTTACCAGCCGGCAAAACATCAAATATAACTTTCGCCAAAAGGTAAGGCCGACCGTTATCCCCTCTTTACAATACGCACTGAAGAAGTAGTTAACAATGCGAGACAAATTGTGCAAGAACAACCACACGTATCTGTTCGCCATTTAGGACAGCAATTAAATGTTTCATATTCAACATCTCATAGGATATTAAGAAGCAATTTGCATTATTTTTCTTACCGGTTGCAAGTGTATCAGGAACTGCTGCCAAACGATCCTCCGGTTAGATTGGAATTTTGTAACTGGTTTATCAATAATTTAGGAAATAACGATAATGCGTTTGAGAAAACTTTCTTTACTGACGAGGCATACTTCTATTTATCTGGCTATATTAATTCACAAAGTATGAGGATGTGGAGCGCTGAGAATCCCAATTTTTATGTTGAAGAACCGCTTCACCCACAAAAAATCGGGGTTTGGGCTGCAATTAGTAAAAGAAGAGTTATAGGTCCTATATTTTTTAAAGGTAATTGGGTGCAGTAAAACGATTAAATTTTATTTTAATAGTTCAAATTTTAGGTTTTCTAAATGCACAACCATATCATACTGAAATTTTGTCGCCGTTTTTTGAAGAGTTACGTGACAATGAATTACAAACGGGTTACGTACTTTCAATAAGATGGGGCATAAATTTACTTAAAGAGTTTTACAAAAACAGAGTTATTAGTCAAAACATGTCTACAGTGTGGCCCCCGAGGTCTTGTACCTTAACTCCCTGTGATTTTCTTCTGTGGCCATATTTAAAAAAAAATCCATTCTTCAACTTCCACTGGACAATATTCAGCAGCTTTAACAAAGAAGTATACCTAATGGAAAAAATAAAGAAATCAATAATAATGGCGTAATATTAAGATTTGAGAATAGAACGAGTTAAGGAGTTTACTTTCTTAGGAACATTAATCTCTGAAAACTTAAATTACACACAAGGAATTAAATCAAGGTTAATAAAAGCATCGAGATGTCCGGGCGCGTTAAATAGTATAATGTCCTTAAGACAAATGTCGCGAAATGCAAAACTACGACTTATAAGACTGTAATTCGACCCACAGCTACGTACGCATGTGAAACATGGACGATGAATGTGGCAGACCAAGATACGATAAGTAGGTGGGAGAGAAAAATGCGGAGAAAAATATTTGGAGGGACTCGGACGGATGATGGTTGGAGAAGACTTACAAACGAAGAGGTACAAAAGAAGCATGGAGAGTCAAATATAGTAGACTTCATTAAAGCTCGAAGGTTAAGATGGTTTGGGCATATATGGAGAATGCCAGATGGAAGAGCTACTAAGATAGTATTGGAAGGCAGAGCGCAAGAAACTAGAAGAAGAAGCGACCAACGAATAGGTGGAAGGAGGCAGTAATGGAAGACATATTAAGGAAAGGAATAGAAGACTGGAGAAATAAAATCATCAATAAGGGACAATGGAGACACATTGTTATGCAATGGGCCTAAAGTGGCTTGTAAAAGCTTTATTTATACTGAAAAAATACATAAATTGTAATATTTAAATATTTTTGGATACAATTTATAATTACAATAAAAAAACGACTTTCATTATACCATTATGCCTACTCAACAAAGTATGAAACGTATTCAGAATCAGCAATTTGTCTTTCATGAAATTTATCTTAACTAATACTAAAAGTGGCACAAAATCCAAAACCAAATCTGGCAACCACGTTTTGTACATTAACATAAAATTATCATTTTATATAAAATGAGCATAACCTAACTTTTGTTAATGACTGACAGCATATTTACAGGGTGAAATTCATCACCCTAACATGGCCTCCTATCTGGAAAATAACTATTGAACGGTTTATATACACTGTACATGTAAGTACATAATATAAAAATAAATGTATTGTATTCTAATAAGAATTACTTTTCAGACTTAAAGCTACAAAAATAAGTAAATATTTTATTCCATAATTATTAAAATGCTCTATATTGTGATTTACCGCTTTTTAATGTTATTTCTACTGCTGCACAATAAAAGACTTGGCAACACTGTTTTGACTGTTTGTAAGAAACAGTTGACGAGGCGGTCTTCCAGGTGGCTGGTCATCGAGTTGTGTCTACTGCCACACTTTGCATAATTCATACAAACTACGTTTTCAAATCTCTTTAGATTAACTCTCCTTTTTAAAATTTTTTAGGATAAAAACCTAAATTTTTAGTTTTTTAGATTATAGTAGTTATTTAATACATTTTTAGAGTTAATATGTAAAATATAGGAAAATTCCCCCCAAAAGCGGAATTATTTAAAAAAATCCCCTTTTCCCACATTCCTTAAAAGTTCCCACGAAAAAGGGAATATCCCTCCCATATACCAACAACCCGTGCCCCGGTGGTAGCTACGGCCCTGGAGTGAACGTAAGCGTGGAATTGTTTTTCTTTACCTGACTCGTAGTAGTCTCATCGAAGAAAAATCAAATGGGGTCTTAGAACAGTTTTCAATTAGGCAATCCGTCAAATGTGGAACCTTACGTTTCCAGCAGCATCTCGTTGAAATGTACTCTGATTTCCCAGATTTAAACGAAGGTTTTGCATTTCTTACATGGGTAGTAGATTTGGCATGATTGCGAATCTAACATATTCCACGCCCAGAGATTTTGAAACTTTTGCTGCAGTACTTACAGAACGCCGAAAATATACTAGCCGAGTCTGCTGTTAACCAATCTCGTGTTTCTTCATTATTTTCCCAATCTCGATTACACTTTGTTTGTCTGTCTGGCCCCATTAGTCAGCGACCATGGTAGCCCTATCAAATGAACACAATATTCAGTGATTCCACAGTGTACCGTGAAGTACATTGGAGAGAAGACGTCACTTACTGCTATACATTTTGAATCGACGAAGAAGACAACAAAAAGACAAATTCAACGAAGGTTTTGGATCCACACATTATTGCAAATAATGTATGTGGAGGGTGCATTTTACATGCTCTTCAACAAGTTACTGCAACATGAGGAAACATTTTTCAATTACTTCCGAATGAGTCTAGCCACATTCGACTTTCAGGTAGATCGGTTATGGGAGTATATTCGAAAAGAATATATTGTAATGGAATTAAGTGTGCCTCCCAAGGAAATGATAGCAATTACATTGAGGTGAGCGAAATTATTTATTTATTTATTCCATAATACAATAAGAAATGGGAAAAATGCAGAATCCGGGCCAATTCCCCTGCTATTGTTAATATTAATTATTATTAACCACGATTCTCTAGTAACCATAACTAAATTTACAAGGGAAGCTAATAAAAAGAGGGGAATGTGCCCCGGATTCTGAATTTTAGCCTAAGAAATATAATAATAAACAAAGAACAGCAAGAGAAGCATATTACAACTTCTGATATTAATTTTGTTGAAACGAGTGTAGGTTCTGCGTTCCCACATTGGGTAGGTTGGTTGGATAGGACGTATTCGGAGGAACGGACAAGTCCATTAGACTTGTTGCGCGACTGGAACCCTGCCCTGTTTGTTTTAATGTTTTTTTTAAATTTACTGTTTTTGTGGTAACTATTTTGTAAGTAGGAGACCACCTCATTAGGGTCAACTTTGGATTTTGTGATGACGAATGGGTTGCAAGGATGGGCGCAAATGAGACCTTAATTACTGTTGATACTGTTCTCTGGCGCAAATGGGCTGAAAATGGCGGTGGGAGCAAATGAGTCGGGCGCAAGTAGACACCAAATAGACAAGGATAATATTATCCTACACAAAAAGGGCTCATAGTGTTTCAATTGCTAGTAAGCTAAGGTGCATGAGAATTAGAAAAGAGGCTGATTAGACCCTGCACCCTGGCGGCAAGTAAGCCAGAGACGCCCCTGGTATAATCTACATGGCGGTATGAAAATGTAGCGCCTTCAAGTACTGTTTGTACTGATGCTTAAACAGCTGATTTCTTCTGCATCTTGGGTATAATGTTAAAAATCTGTAGGTACCTTAATTTTCCATTTTAAACCATCTGTCAACTAAATTTAACAGTTGTTCTCAACTATCATCACACTAGCGAACACCAATGGGATCTAATTCAGTATAAGGGTGATTTTCACTAACTTTTAACGTTTCAAACTGAAATCTTTAAAAAGGTTATTGCGTTTTACATAATCTGTAATATTTTATTGGTACACTGATACTTCTAGAATATCAGTGCTGAAAAATGCTTACTGTAGTGGCAATTGGAAATTACAATTTTATTAGGACAAAATAGGATTTCGCTCATGTCCGTCACACTCTTTCGACATTTTTTAGCAATTGATAGTTCTGAATTGATGAGCATGACAAGGTATAAATTTGTTAAATATACTTACTGTCATTAAAATTTAAAGCTGTATGTACTATGAGCTCCGTAAATATTAAAGAAACGCCCTCCAAACTGACGTTTTTAGTTTTAGTAACTTTTATAAAATATAATATAATAAAATATTTATATCGTCCATGTTATTCAACTACTAAAATTGGTCGCAACATACCGATGTGATATGTTACGATCATGAAAAGGGTATGTGAGAGCCATGTCCTTCCTATTTTATCTATGTGGTTACCTACGTTAACAAATTATTACCAAAGAAGGAGAAACTGTCATTAATAAATTCTGTAAATAATGGTAATTATAATAGATATATAAATAAGTATTATGCAGTAATTTCTGCTTGCACTCAACATTTTCACACTTGAAAAGACTACTGGTGGCTTTTATTGGCGAATACAATTTACAAAAAATCCCATTTTTAATTGGAGTGTACAAATAGATCTGCCTAAGTATCCTTGTTCTCAAGGTACTCAAACAACACGTCAATACGTCATGGATAGGATGAGCTAAAATTCACCGAAAATCACTCATATACTAGTTTGTATACAACTAAAGTCAATTTCCAATCGATTGTTTTCTTAATAATATTCTACAAAATAATATACATGGCCGTTTTGTCATGTTTGATAGATACAACTTCCATTATAACAACATTTTCAGTCGTTAGAATTGAGACAATATTTAGTCGTACAAATCTTGTTAGCAACACAAGTGATTTTATCATTTATAGGCCAAATAGGTACATAGTGAAAGGTCCATATGAAATATGATTTAAATATTTGGTATAAGTCGTTAACTTACCATTGCGTTAGCAATTTCTTCGTTTGCGCTATAGGAAGTAGCCTCTTCAACATGGTGATTCTAAAACAAAATACATATCTGATTAACTGGCCCGATACCTTGTAACACTATTATGTGAACACACATTTCCAACATGATTATACAAAATTGCATTAATGTTATTTTGAGAAAAAAGATCTTCACAACAGTTTCTTACAACAATATTTTTCTGTGAGTAGCTTACCACAGTGCCAGCAACGTCTGAAGTTTCCGTTTCATTCTTTTTGTTTTAAAACAACATATTATTTTGTTAACTAATCGATTGTATGTATGTAGAATGTCCGATTTTCGGGACTCACCATCAGGATTTCGCTCATTTAAAGAGATATGAGAATGTTACGATTTAAAATTATTTTATCTATTCCTTCCGTATTCCTCTAAGTTTCTGTGCAAACATAAAAAATATAATCGCTATGACTGTCATATATCTGGGTATTGCTCGAGATATATTTGGGCAGCACACTATTTTAATTTGAACAGTAGTACATTTCTAACATGTCTACCTTTTCTTTTGCATCTTTCAGTTGTACTTTTAATACTAAACGTCGGTGTAAATGAAAACAAATTTTGTTTTATTTCCGCAATCGCATTTTTCTGTTAAGATGGATATTACACTTTCAATAAGACAACTTCGTCATAACTGGGGTTTTTCGGTTCCGGGTACCTGGACTCGGACCCTCCGAATCCAGTTAGGAGTACCCGGTCCCGATAACCGGTCTAAGACTCGGTGAGACCCAGCCAACGTGATATGAACTCATACACTAAATTACACACAAGGCAAGAATTAAGTCGCCATTCGTGTAATTAAGTAAACGAAATTGAAAACAACTTCCGCCTCGCCGGGCGCTTTCTTTTAAGAACAAAGTAAACACAGAGCTCATCAGCACGCCCTCCCATTAAACAATAAAAATCAGCACAAAAATAAAAGATAAACTAGGCCGTTGAAATAAATACCGGTGCCGACAAACGGACCGTTAGCAAACTGCCCAAGAGTACCCTAATAAAAACACCGGCCCATCTGCAGGCATAAGCAAACTCTCGGATACTGGCCGAACAAAGGAAAGTGCGAAATTAACAAACCCCGCGTTACAGGCGCACACAAAGACATCCAACAAAAGGATTAAGTCACTCGCTAATTAACTGACTTAACGCGAAGGCTCCGACAAAACAAACAATTACTGGAAGAACGGCGCTTATCCCGGGCAGGTAAGCCCGCTTACGTTAAGCCAGTTTAGGGAAATCGTGAACTATAAAACAAGCAGGCAGCCGCGAACAAAATCGCTTATTTATAAACAGAATGAATCGAATTGGGTGTCGTTCAAATCAGGAGTAGAAAAGCAATCCACAGGGAAAGAGCAAAAAAACTTCGCCGCAGAACAGCTCACCCGCGAGCACCGCGGAAAGAGTAATTAACAACTAACGAGCCGCCGCGCAAAACAATACAGCACTTATTCCTGAAGGGAAACTACCCGAGTTTGATGTCATTCGAAAGGAAATTGCATCGGCAATAAAATGATCAGATTAAAAATAAAGACCTCGGATCAGAAATGCAAACATTACGGCACAATTAATTGCCAATCCTCCAGTGCTTGTATAATACGTAGCCTTGTCCGTTTCGTCCACTTTCCAGGTGTTCTGCATGATCGGTAGCATCGGAAATGCTGGATTCCGTGCCATCTTTTTCAAATATCTTCAGCAAGAATTGTAATTGGTCAGTATAGAGCTACTTTTTTGTTTGCTTATCTCCACTCTTCTTCTTAAGAGATAGCGAAAATGCATCTTGCAGATGTTTCAACTTGTCTTGGATGGATTTACGTGCAAGTTAATATTTTCTCTTTAAGCACAACCTTTATGACGGAATACAATTTACTAAATTAAGCATATGCAATTTCTTTGCAGATATCTCGCTAGCGGCAATTCCTTCACAGATTTGCATTATGCCTACAGATTAGGGATTTCCACCGCAGTTGGAATTGTACGCACCGTCTAACAACAGTTGTGGCAGAATTTGTGTGGCAAGTCTTCCCATACCGATTGGTTATTGTTATGTATGTAGGCCGTGGATTTGTATGATTCAAAATCGTACGCCCCGATTATACTTATATACACTTCTCCAATAAATTAACGCACTACCAAAAAGTAGTCAAACGTTTAAAGTTATTATGGTCGAAACATGTTATGCGATAAAATTGTGTTTCTCTTGCAGTAGCTAAGATAAAACAGTAAATCAAAAAATAAAATGTTATAAAAAAATAAGCCTAGAGTTTGCTTTGAATTATAACTTGATATTGTAACTGTTGAACCCCACAGGGTGTTATAACTTTTATGGAGAAAAACACGTTATAATTGTTACATCCGGTATTTATAAAACAATAAGTTTCTATGCGAATAGAGTAGTACACTAACTTTCTGAAAGAGACAACTTGTCATTCAAAAAAAAATCGTCCAAATTGGATACGTAGTTTCGACAAAAATTAACTTTAAACGTTTAGCTACTTTTTGGTGGTGTGTTAATTTATTGGAGAAAGGTATTTAGGTAACACCGATTATAGTTAATTACAATCATTACATATTTGCATATCCGCAACTTTGCATGGCCGCCCCGGACAAGGAGAGCGAGTTGAGTGCGCTACTTGCTACTTCCCTATGGTGGGAAATTTGAATCTCACACAACACCCTCTATTCTCGCAATTTCAACAATAGTTGAAAACGTACATTTTAACAATATAAATAATAACTTAATAAGTAATGTATTAAATCAACCTAACTGGATATAATGTTAGTACTAGTAAATTTTAATCCAACTGAAAGTCTTGAAATTTCTTTGGTATTCCTGTTGCCCTACGCTGACGTGCATGTCCTGTTTCTTCCTTTATCTCTAACTTGTCATTAGTGCTTTGGCTAACGGCACTTGCCTCCCCTTTGAGGACCTTCGTCAGGGTGGTTGCCAATGCCTTGATGTACATTGGGTTCATTTTTATATGCATCAGCCTCACTCCTTCCTTCCTCTAAAGCAGGCGTGGCATATTGGCTTCCAAACTCGGTTTTGTCATCGGATTTCTGATTTTCGGTCTGAGCTTTAGATGGTAGGTAGTATGGTAATTCTGTTTGGTCCCTTTTAAGGTTTTCCGTCGATACTCTAATAATTTGATTGATATGTCTCCTCCAGAGCATGCCCCATCATTCAACTTAATTAAATAGTGTAATTTACTTATGCCTTTTTGGACAATCCCTAGTTTCCATTTACCTATCCGCATGTAGTTTCTCACTTGTACTTTGTCTCCGGCTTCTAATTCGCGCATGTTTTTTGCTTTATTACCGTCAATACGATCTACAGCTTCTAACTCAGATCTGAATAAGTCTAACCTCGTTCTAACGTCCCTTCCGAACATGAGTTCTGCTGGTGCTGTCAACGTATTGCAATGCGGTGTAATAGGATATTGAAATAACAGTTTTTGTAAATCGGTATGTAAATCGTTTGGTGTCGTTTGTAATTTTATTAAATCTTGTTTCAATGTTTGAACAAACCTTTCCGCTTGCCCGTTTATTGCTGGCTTGTACTGCGCCATCGTTCTTAACCTAATACCGTAAGTTTAAAAAATTGCTGAAACCGAAATGACATGAACTGTGTACCATTACCTATCCGTAATTATCCGTTGTGGTAATCCGAACGTACTGAAAATCTCGCGGCATGTTTTTATCGTTGTTTCTGCTGTAATATTATTTATAAACTACCGTAAATTTTGATAATGCGACAACCAACACGAAAAATTGTTTCCCCATAAAGGGTTCGGCGAAATCGATATGTACTCTCTCGACCAGTCGTCGTCGGTTCCCATAAATTTGTCTCTACTCGGATTATTGCGTACCTGTTGACATGTTGTGCAATAATTGGATACTAACTTCTCGATATCGCGGTTTATTCCTGGCCACCAACAATAGCCTCGAGCTAACGCTTTGGTCTTAACAATACCGAAATGTCCGTCATGCAATTCGCATAAGAGTTGTTCCCGTAACTGCCTCGAAATGATTACCCTATGGCTTCTTATGAGTATATCGTCTATTACCTGTAATTCATTTTGTTATATTAAACCGTTCTGCCGCTTTCAATTCTTTTCCCGATTGTAATTTACGCAATACTATGTGGTACTCTTTGTATTTTTCTGTTTCATTTCTAAGGTTATCGCGCGTAACTGGCTTCGTATCTACTGTCTGAATTTGAAAAATATCCACTACGTCATAACTGTGGTTAATTGCCTTTTCTGGCAATCGCGATAAACACTTCGCGTTACCGTGTAACTAATTATTATAGTATTTTTATTAGGGCTGTGCCGATACCTCGATTCAGATACCGATACTTCCGATACCCTAATTCGATACTCCATACCCGATACTGTATCTGATTTTCAGATACTTTGCAGTTTTTTTTTAAATTTCAGGTTTTTAGTTTGGAAGATTGAAAATTAACAATCTAGTTTCTTCTGGTACAAGTTTTTATTTTATTATTTAAAAAAAACATTTCTATACATTATTAATTCTTATGTTTATTTCACTTTAGAGTTTATTATATACCAATTATTAAAAAAAAAAAATTAGTTGTGTTCACTAGACAAGCTAGTTCGAATAGCTTTTACATGCCCAGCCTCTGAACCTGATGGGATGCACAGAACGATTCTTGTCATCATTTTAAATTTTGAAAAACGCATTTCCTCCTTCCAATAAATTAAAGGATTCATGTCAATTGCTAGTTGGTTCAGATAAATAGACCTCTAGTTCTTTAGCAAACTGATTATAGTGATTGTACAACGGAGAGCTGTTAACTATCTTGTTCAAAAGTTGGTTGGTACCCTATATATAAGGAAAACACAATATAGTAAATTAATCAAAATCAATACAATGCCCCCACCAGCAGCCGACGCTATCACGAGCATAATACGTAATAAGTAGCCTGTTAAAACTCTTAACACGTTGGCGGACACCCTGTTTACGCGATAGTTGCCAGAAAGTCACACTGATATCTTACGCGGTTTTTAGGTTAGGAAAACGCCACTTGCACTCAAATTTGTTATTTTTTCTCTATTTTCAACTAAGATAATAAAATAGAGGACGTGTCCTGACGTCGTGTCCTGTCAGGACTCTCGTGGTGGTCTACATGGACACTGGACGTCTATAGCCGTCGTCGGTGTTTTTGAGGTGTCGACGTACATCAGCACTGAAAAACTACTGCAGTCGTCATTATTTTGCTGGATAATTATAAATAGATGCTCTACCCTCAAAATAAGCATGCAATTGATAGGATCTACAACAATAAAATGCTTCTGAGCAATGTTGATAGAGTATATATTTGGAAAAATAATATAAAATACAAGCTAGAGCAAGTTGTTTCTGTAAAACCAAAAATAATTCTAAAAATATACATAACATATAGTAATCGAATGGTATGGTATATCTATATCTACTTTTGTTTGTGCCAGTTTTCAAAGCATGTTCCTGCACATAGCGGGGGCTGACTGGGGCAATCCTTGCATCGGAATCGTGTTTCCTTTCTTACTGCCTTCTTAGTACATTCCCGACATCTTAGAAAATGGTTCTTTTTTTTCCTATTTTCAGGGACTGGTATTAGTTCTTGAAAATGCGGATTTGTATTAGTCATAACTCTTTTTTTTTACTTTTGGAAATTTTGAAATAAATTGCCTTCCATCCTTTTCATTTTCAATAATGTTTACCAAGGACCTTATAAGGGTTTCTCTAAACCGAAGAAAATTATTTTTGCAATCTAGATTGCTTGTCTTATATAAATAAAATGCATTCCATACACTAATGTCCAAAAGGTGAAAGAGGACTTTTTTGTACCAACGTATGGTCTTGCGTGGACATGAGTAATAGCTGATCATTTGATCGCTTTTGTCTATACCTGACATAGTTTCATTGTAACCAGCAACCTCAGCTGGCTTCATTGATTCTTTTCCATATCGATTCGTTACCTTTATTCGTCCTAGCTGATAGCCTGTTGTAATTGCTAGAACATCTCGCTTATCTCGCCATTTGGACACATACACATCTTCGTTTCTTCTCCAAACATATTCTCCTTTTTTTTAGATTTGTTCCAGTAACTACTTTCGGATTTCCTCGCCTGTTGCTACGCAGTGTGCCTGTTGTATGCGTTTTCTCTTTTAGCAATGTCTTAGATAATTCTACGTTGTTATAAAAATTATCCACATACAGATGATGTCCCTTATTCAGGTATGGTTTCATTAGACGAAGAACGAGAGAATTAATTTTTGAGTTATTGTTGGATTGAACAGGATCCACTGCATCCGATTTGCCGTTGTATTCAATATTCAAGATATATCCATCTTGTGTACACAGCTCATAGAATTTGATGCCATATCTGGCTTTCTTATTTTTTATGTATTGCCTAAATCTAAGACGTCCTCTGAATAATAACAACGACTCGTCCAGCGATAACGTTTCACGTGGATAAAATACGCGTTGACTGTTACTGACTATTAATTCTACTAGTTGATGTACTTTTTTTAGTCGATCTTCTTGTAATGCTTTTTCATTCGAACAGCTCAGGCATCTTAATATTGGTTCAAATCTCCTACCCGTCATCTTAGCCAAAAATAGCGGATGATAGTATAGTGGATCATAAGAAAAGAGTTGTCGAATTGTCCGAAATTTTACCTGAGCTGCCAATAAACATAATCCAAAGAACGTCATAAGTTCTTCCAAAGTTATTTCTGGAAATTGTTTGAACCTACTGTGTTTTAGTTTTGGCCGGTTCGCGCTAAACAGGTCATATCCATGCTTATTAGAACTTTCTAAAATTAACTGGAGTACATTCTTGTCCCGTATTTTCCCGAATACCTTCAGTGGGGTGGCATTGGTCAAGTCTTCTTTTACTCCAGGTTGACTATTGTCGAAGTATAAATTTACGTTATCTTTTAGTGTTTCAACCCACACATTATTTTCGGTTACTGAAATCAAATAAATTATAGATTTAGCTGATTTATGATTTTTTGAAATGTTTTATATATGTAGGTATATTGTATACCCACCATTATTATCAAGTCGTGGATCTACTTGCTGAGTTGCCTGGGTTAGGTCATTTCCATCCTCACCTATAAAAAAGTACTTACCGACTTTTACAAATTTCTAAAGATATGGTTACCATCACTATTGGCTTCAACAGCCCCGTTAGGTTCAGCAAATGTATTTTCAGTTTCAGAATAATTGTCACTGTGCTCAGATGATTCGTCAAATGCTTCATTGGCACTTATTTCATCAGAATCACTGCCGCTAATAAATTTTCTAGAACGTTTCTTGGAATTTTCTGGCGTATAATCTGAGTCCGAGTTCCCATCAGTGCTATAGGGATCGTCTAATGCTATCGTCTAATGCTATGTCGTCATCGCTTTCCTCAAACCATTGCATTAATTTAGCGGCCTCTCTTAAATCCATTTTGAAATAACACACTTTTCAACGTCCAACAACACGCACCAACAAAGCCAAAGGCGTACTGAGATGCTGAGCTGCATCCTTGCAGTAGGACCAGACGTGATAATTCAAATGTCTATAAATAGCACAGTAGCACCTCACACCCCGCCAAATTTTTACTGAGGCTTCTTGTGGGACACCTTTAAGAGTCTAAGACGAAAATACGACGTGAATACACGTTGGAGTCCCTACAGAGCGATTTTACAAACGACGTGATTACACGTCCTTGTCCCGTAAATATTTTCGAACACGACGTCTATAAACGTCGGCCAACGTGTTAAAAGCATTTTTCCGCGTTTCTTTTTGAGTATCTGAAGTTCAGATACTTGTATCTGCATTTTTTAGCATCGGCGTGTATCGGAAATTTGCCAGTATCGGCCGATAACCGATACTGAGTATCGGTATCGGCCCAGCCCTAATTTTTATAGCGTATGTCGTAGTTAAATGCCTGTAAGAAAAGTGCGTAATGTTGCATGCGTATTGCGCTGTTTGTCCAGTCGTTGAAGGTTTTCCGCTCCGAATTCTTTGAACCTTGATCGATTGACGTGAAATTTGGTGAGTGGTTAGGGGATGGCTCAAGGAGCAAAAGTGACATAGCGCCGATGTGCGCTTTTACCCTGAGAATGGATGCCACCCCTTCTCGGGGGTAGAAATTGTTCACTCAAAATAACCCGGGAAATGGATAGAGGGACAAATTCTAAGTAAAAAATGTTCTATATAGTTTTTTCGATAGATTGATATTTTTCGAGCTATTCGCGATTGAAGACTTAAATTTTTCGTGATAAAAATAAATGTTTTTTGACGGTTTTTCGCGAATAAGTCGAAAACTTCGCGTTCTATCAAATAAGTTGTAATAACCAAAAATGAAGCTTAGAAAACAGGAAAGAGATTGGTTTTTTTATGAATGCTCTAGGTCCAAAATACGGGAAGTTATGGCTCGTTGAAGGTTTTTTTCACACATTCCCAATAGTCAGAACTCCAAACCCTAACTCTTTACTATCGGGAAACATCACATCTAACCCAACCTACGTATCTACCTTAAAAAACAACCGCTCCAATATCAATTCTACTGAATCCAACACTAATCATAATTACGCAAACACAAACCCCACCCTACAGTTTATCCTCCAAACTATCTTCGAATTAATTACTCCATACCTAGATCAAATCAAAAATTTCGTCCTCTCCTTAATACCTAAGCTCTTCCTAAATGGCGGTAAATAGCCATACCACTCTAAATAAGTTAACACTTTTAAATTGGAACGCCAATGGCATTAAAAGTCAACGCTCAATATTTATATCTTTTCTAGCAAGACACCAAATTGACATAGCATGCATCACCGAAACACACCTCGTATCAAACGAAAAATTTACAATTCCAGGCTACAAAATTTACAGAAAAGACCGAATTAACGAAATAGGATGGGGTGGCTCGGCGATAATAATCAAAAGAAACCTTGACGCTACTCCAGTCGAAATTGAAGATGTTAACTTTTTAGAAGCAGTTGCCATCAAATTAAATGTCAACAATAATCCCCCACTCAAAATAGTCTCTGCCTATAAACCGCCGAAAAATCGATTAATCCTAAACGAGCTGAATCAAATTTTTAAAGACCAATTACCCACACTGTTAGTCGGTGACATTAATTCGAAACATCAAAATTGGGGATGCAGAGCAACAAACCCTAACGGAGTGAAAATGAACGAACTCACCTCACATCTTGCAATACAAATCTCTGCACCTACCGACTACACATATTTTCCATATAGACGCGATCAACTACCTGATATTCTGGATATAATCCTACATAAAAACCTGTCGTTTCCAATAACTCAAACAGTTATTACAGAACTTGACTCTGACCATCTCCCGGTCATATTCACACTAAATTGCTCACCTCGTCCTTATCCTCAACTTCCGAAATTAATAAATGGATTCGTTGACTGGGAAAGATTTAGAACTCTTATGAATATTAAAATAAGCTGCCCATCCAACCTGCTTACCCAGGAAGACATCGATAAAGATATCCAAAAATTCCAAGAGACTACTACGATTACAATTCAACAATCTACCAAAACTCGAAAAACTCACCCTTACAACAATAAAATCCTTCCTCTACATATTCAGCATCTAATAAGGGAAAAACATCAGCTCCGTAGAAGCTGGCAGAACTCTCGAATTCCTATAGCTAAGGCAAATCTGAACCGACTTGTTCGAATAATAAGAACCGAATTAGACGAATTACGCATATCCAACTACAAATCCCACATAGAGTCACTTAACCCTAATGATCCCAACCTATGGAGAACTACAAAACGAATTCTAAGACAGCATGTGATCACTCCAACCCTTAGAAACGACGAAGGCATATACCAAGAGGACAAAGATAAATGCGATGTATTCGCTAAACAACTCGAAACTACTTTCACCACAGTACAAAACCCAGCCAATATCAATTTTATGCAACATATAAATGCCGAACTACGCAACAACATCCCCTCTAATATACAACTCACCGACCCAATATCGCCAATGGAACTAACACAGTACATTAAAAACCTCAAAGTCAAGAAAGCTCCAGGTATAGATCTGATCCCGAACGTGGTAATAAAAAATCTACCAGACAAATATATTTCCTATCTTACCGCAATATTCAATGCCTGTCTCAGAACAGGTTATTTCCCTATCGCTTGGAAACGGGCAATAATAATCATGATCCCTAAACCCAGTAAACCGCACGACAACCCAAAAAACTATCGACCAATTAGTCTGTTACCCACAATATCCAAACTGTTAGAAAGAGCAACACAATCCCGCCTAAAAAAGTTTCTAGAAGATAATAATATCATACCAAAACTCCAATTTGGCTTCAAGAATTCGCATTCAACTGAACATCAAATACTCCGACTCACAGAAGCAATAGAAGAAGGTTACGAAAATAAAATGCATACTCTCATAGCCTTCATAGACGTCGCTCAAGCGTTTGATCGCGTCTGGACTAATGGTTTAATATACAAAATGTTAAGAACAAATATGCCGCCTTATTTGCTATTAATTCTAATATCATTTCTGCGCGATAGATCATTTCAAGTGAGAGTAAACGCGTTTATGTCTCTACCCCGTCAAGCCAAAGCTGGCGTCCCACAAGGGTCAGTTATCAGTCCCACCTTATTTAACATCTATATGTCTGACATCCCCCACCCACCAGGTGCCAAGCTCGCCATGTATGCTGATGATACAGCAATCATAACACAAGACGACGAAATCAACACAGCTGCCTATAATCTAGAAGAATGCATCGATGAAGTCAGTGCCTGGTTTAACAAGTCGTGTATCACTATAAATGCAGATAAATGTGAAACCAAAATATTCACACTTCGCCGACCCATAGATCCTCCAAATGTCCTTATTAATAATAAACCTCTTACATGGAATCCTATAGACCGCGCTGTGCGCTACCTCGGAGTTCACCTAGACCGCTGACTAAGTTGGAGCCTCCACATAAACAAAAAATTGTCCGAAAGTTATGCTCGATTGGGCATGTTATACCCCATATTAAATAGGAAATCTCATCTAAAAATTAATTGTGGAACTCTACTATATAAATCACTTATAAGACCATTATTCACTTACGGATACAACGTATGGGGTGCTACCTCAAAAACGAACATAAACAAATTGCAAGTCCTACAAAATAAGGTATTAAGAATCATAACCAACTCCGACTGGATCATCAGGAATTCTCAGATACACAGAGAAACCAATACCCTCACAGTAGAACAATTTCTGACAAAAACAAGGAAAACATTTTATACTAATATCAATCAATGCGATGGAGCAACATACTTTAACCTCGGACAAAAATTAATACATACTCGACTTAAACACAAACTACCGGTCGATTTAATAACGAGTGATAGTGAATAATCCCTTAATCAATAATCTAAAGTCTAAACCATTGTGTCCCAACTACACAGAAGTGCCTCACAACAAACACTAACTGCAGTGAAGTGATCACAAACTAACTCTAGTGACTAGTGCATCTGCTGTTAATAACTCTTACAAATGAACTCTGCCGTGAATAGCAGAATCTGCTGAACTGGCAAAAATGGATTAGAAAGAGGGCTGCATATTGTCTCCATCGTTATTTAACGTCTACTCAGAAATGCTGTTTAGAGAAGCTCTTCACAACATAGAAGATGGTGTTGTCAACGGTGAGCTAATTAACAACTTAAGGTATGCCGACGACACAGTATTGCTTGCAGACAGCGCTGAGGGCCTACAGAGACTGATTGACCAAGTTGTAAGAGCATGCGAACGCTACGGGATGAAACTGAACTGCAAAAAAAACCCACATTCTAACCATCAGCAAAAATAACATAGCTAACAACAATCAGTTCACAGCTAACGGCAACGTGCTATCAGAGGTAGACCATGTTACATACTTGGGTTGTAACTTAAATAAGGACTGGGACCACTCAAAAGAAATCACGGTCCGAATTGAGAAACCAAGAAGCGCATTCAACAGGATGAGGAGACTATTATGCAACATCAACCTTAACATACATATCAGATTTCGAGCCCTTAGATGTTATATATTCTCACTCCTGCTATATGGCGCCGAGGCCTGGACTTTAACAGAAGCGCATAGAGGCTTTCGAGTTATGGTGCTATCGCCGCATGTTGAGAATTTCATGGACACATCACACATCAAACAACACCGTATTACAACGTCTTGATAAGAGCAAAGAAGTTCTAACAACAGTTAAACGAAGGAAGATGGAATATTTTGGGCATTTTATGAGGAGTGAGAAGTACCGCTTACTCCAACTAATTCTACAGGGTAAGATAGAAGGTCGAAGAGGTCCGGGACGACGCCGTATATCATGGCTGCGTAATCTCAGACAGTGGTCTGGACTGACTACTACAACACTGTTCAGAACAGCCGTGAATAAGATTACATGGGCCAGCGTAATAGCCAACATCATCAGAGGATAGCTACTTGAAGAAGAAGAAGATCTTTTATCATTATTTAACATACCCCTGGTCACTTACTCGGTGCACACTCCCATGCTTGATATGCAGCGCCTAGTAAATGAGCTGTATCAAACAGACATCAATTTAGAGTATTTAGACCTTTGTTTACCCTATGCCCTCTTTTCCAAAATCAATCTGGTTTTTCTGGTCTTTTTGGTGTTTCGACTTTTTTTATTTTTGAGTTTTCTGGTACTCGAACTATCTGTTATGTGTATTTAAATGTATTGTATTTTATCTATTCCTATTTGTAATACACAACTATGTTTTTAGTAGCGCAATACATGTTTATTTATTTATATATTTTTTGTAATCTCTGTAGTACGGTGTTTACCTGTAGAGATGTGGAAATAAAATGAAATAAAAAGTATGGCAAGATTTTGATAAATCCACTAAAATAACAACAGTTGGTGCAACTGCTACTGCTATTATTCATGAAATGAGAATGTACATGGAAGATGTTTCTATAAATCGAAAAGAAAATCCACTTGGATGGTGGAAAACATAATAATTGCTCTATTCCAGGCTAAGCAAGTTATCCAAAAAATACTTAACCTTTTTTGCTACCTCGGTGCCCTCTGAGAGGCCTTTTTTCTAAGGCTGGTACTTTAATATTAGATAAACGTAATAGATTAACGGGAAAAATGTCCAAAAATAGTTATTTTCATACTTGTTATGAAAGTCGAAAGTAGCAAATATCGTGCGCGTGTTGATTAGGCAAACGAGGACGTAGCGTAGCGAAGCCCAAGTGGATCTAAAACACGAGCACAGATTTTCTTCAAAAGCTTGCTGTCGCATCTTTATAGTACACAAAAATTATATATGAAGCTTCAAAGCCATACCTCTCTTCGTTTTTGATATATGCTGTTCACAGACAAACTGACAGACAGACAGCCCAATAAACAAAAACATGTTTTTTGGGTTCAGGGGACTCTAAAACGTGAAGAGCTGAAAACTCAATTTCGAATTTTTGGGGTGAATCCAATACTTCTTTTTTTGTAAAAGGAAGTAAAAATGAGAGCTTGATGGGAAGCATAGCAACGAATAAAGAAAAAGTGTCTTAATTATTTGACTAATTTTGTGCCGTTACGATATGACTAGTACGATATAATATCCTGCTAGTGTATGAAATTGTCAACTTTCATATGTGGTTGTCTAAAAATATTATTTATCTACTCCTATTAAATTATATTCACATTATAAGGACATTTTTGAATAATAACAGTCGTAATTTGCAGTAGTAAATTATGAATTCATAATTCACTGCTTTCAACCAATCATAAAAATCTATTTTCATAATTCCTAATTTGCAGCCAATCAAAAAATTCATTCTTATTATCAAATGCCTTTTGCAGTTGACAGTTGTGACACATGTCTTAATTCGGAAATATGAACACAAAACTCCTATTGTATAGGAGTAGATAGTATTACCTTCGCGATTATGGCCATTATTCCCTCAGATGACTTGCGCCACTCGCCTTCCGCTTGTGGCTCAAGTGTCATCTTCGTGAATAATGGCTGTCATAGTCGCTCATATAATAATATACTATTTTACATTGTAACCAAAAATTATTTTTGTTTTATGTTACACTGTAAGTATTTCAGTATATGTAAATGAGGTATACGGTATATGCATGAGTTTTTGTTCTTTATAATTTCCAGTCAGTTAAAAATGTTAAAAAGTAAATTTTAAAAACTAAAATTCCAATTTTTATTGCGTAAGATCAGAACTGTACTTCAGTCGTAACAATTTCGGAAAGCATTAATAACCTGACTGAGAGTTACGATACTAGGATAGCCAAGCTGGCATAAGATAAGCTTATCTATTAAGACGCAGCATCCGGAGTGCGAATGTTACAGTAGATTAGAGTTTACCTTTGTGGGAACCATATATGTATTACTTACTATATTGCTAGCAGGGCCTGGGAACGACCGAAAACATTACGGCGCCGACATAGTCTCACTCTGAGTATTACGCGTCTCGTGTGCATGCCTGAGAATTCAAACTCCGCCTTTAGAAGCGAATTTTAAACTTGACCGTGAGGTTCACTTCCCCACCGCGCGGACGACGCGCTTGCGTACAGCTCACCAAATACATCGAGGAGTTAGTTGTCTGTCTCACTTACGCTGTGACCTCCCCACTCATAGCCGCTAGCTATATAGTAAATATTAAATATATGGTGGGAACGCATTAAAAGCGCTTCACTTGACGTTTAGACACCTTCAGTGCATAATGAAATTGCCGTCTATGTTTTATTGAAAAATAAAGTTAGTTTTTAAAAACTTGTTTTCCTGGACGTAAACCAAAACTTGAGCTCTGAGCTGACGAAGCGCAACGTTGCGAAGGTCGCGAAGTCACTAACATAAAATTTGATAGGTACCTACATCAGACACACGGACACACGAATAGATTGAAAACAAAAGAACGTGAACATACGACCTACTTCACACAACTGTAAACCTTAGCGTACCATTGTCAACGTTGAGTAAGTATTTTAACAGAAATTAAGAAATGTGATCATGTAGGTTGCTATCACCTGTTTTTCCATAAAGTTACTTTGAAAACAAAATAAAAGCAAGCCTCTTAACCAGGTTGTTTTAAAACTTCTTTTACGTAAAAATTCAACTCCCAATATTATCGTGTGTATAAGCCGCGACCGCAACGCACAATTCTGAGAAATGTAGAAGCAGCATTTTGTTTTGTTTGTTTATACTAGCTTCGCAGCTCTGTGTGCTTGCCACTCAATATGAAACCGACGGATACTCTCACTGAACTTTCGGGTACTCGATCCGAACTGGTTGCGAAGCGCGAAGGATTTAGAATAAACGAGTACTCGGTAACGAATACAAAGTAACGGATACTACAACGAAAAGTAACGAATGGTTACCAGTATCGAAAAGTAACTAAAGTTGACATCACTATGCGATAATAACTAGCCTATTCTGTAAGCTTTTCGTTAGCTTTTAACGAATCATATCGGAAATTTCGTAAAGTGAGTAAGTTCGTATTCAGTAACCCACACTTCGTAACAAATTCGTAATACCTTCGGTAGGCCGTTCGTTTTGGTCGCTTTGGTCTGTCGTTACGAGTTGAAACGAATTCGTAAAACGTTTACGCTTGCGTAGTTGGTGATTAGTGGACAGCAAAATATCAACACAACCCATAAATCGGACAAACAAACGTATTGTAACGACCTTGCGATCAGACCGATGCAGACGCGTGAACATTGGAGAAGCAACCTTGGAGCCAGCTGCAGACGCGTGACGTCAGCGGCCTTGGTGACTAATACGGCGATCCGTCATGCCTTTGTCGGGAGCTTCGAGTAAGGATCGCGGCGTTTCTGGAACCTTACCCAGCGAATATAAAAACATGGCCGTCTGAATCGAGTTCAGTTCTCATCAAACTCGAAGCGCGTAATATAAATGAACCCGTGTGTATATAACTCTAGTGAAATAAATATAACCATATAAATCATTTCTCTTAAGTCGTGCAATATAAATAAATAAATGTATCGTTGTTAGAAATAGTTCGTTAGTTTAAGTAATTTGTGTTCTGCCTTGATAATTCTTGTGTTTGTAAATAATCGTAATTAATCGTTGTAAGTAATTGTTTAATGCAAGAAGCGTCGTATAATTTTGTAAATAGCCCGAACGTAAAAACGTAACAGTATTTATAAAGTAAGAATTTTAATAGAATTTGACGATAATTTTATACATTTGTTGATGGCTATTGGAGAAGAGGAGCGTGTAAACAGGGTTATTTTATTGCTGTTGTATTTGGTACAAATTATATTTATAAGTATAATTTGTCAGAGATAATCCGCGTTTTCAAAACCATTTTCTAAGAGATCAGAGTGGTCTTTTTAACCTACCTGAGCAAAATTGTACGCAAATGGTTTTTACGAAAAATGTGTGGCTACAAGTTACTTGTTTGGTTTGAGTCGGTCAAGTTTTAGCCGATGTATCAATCTTGTTACAAATATCACTTATGATCATTTGTTAAATATATGGGTGAAGTTTCCAACCACCGCACAAGAAAATGGAGAAAAAAATTGAGATTTTACGAGAAATATCAATTCAGTGGTGTAATTGATTGCACACATATAGCCATAGTAGCTCCTCCCGCTGAAGACGAATAGTTTCCAGGGCGAGTATATATAAACTATCACAGCATTAACGTGCAAGTCATATGCGATGCTAATCTAACATTGCTGGCAGTAAATGCGAGGTATCCAGGATAAGTTGAGAATGCGGAAATATAGCCAACATCCATTATATACCAGCACTTGCGACAGTTTGTTGAAGGTACGTGCGTTATTTATAATTTATTAATATCAATATTTTCTCTTGAAGCAGCAAGTAAAATTATTTGAAATAAACATTTTATGTAAAATTATTTGAAATAAACATTTTATTTAAAGAAGTTTGTATTGTTGCAGGTGAAAGATCTTCGTGGTTGTTAGGTGACTCAGGCTACCACTTGCAACCCTAGCGGTTTACCTGTCTTGTTGGTGCAGAACTTACTATACCACAGGGTCGCTACAATACAAGATTCATATCAACCGCAAATACAGTGGAAAGATTTATCGGCATTTTGAAAATGAGATTTTGTTGTTTGTTGCGCCATCGAACCTTGCATTATGACCCGGTAACTTCTGAAGGAAATATTTATGCTTGCAGTGTATTGTATATTTTTGTGTACAAAAAATGTGCCTCTGCCAGATGTGCATGAAGGGGGGGAAGACATCTTTATAGATGTAGTTGGACCACCAATTGCGGAGAGAAAACTAGTTAGATGAAGGACGCTTAATTATAGACAATTTTATTTAAAATTTATACTAGTGCGATTGCATTTATGTGATACGTATAACTATGTACATAATTGGATTAAAATATAACTATGCTATGAAGCAATAAAACCCCTAAGTCTTCCCCACGATTTTATTATTGTTGTGTGTAGCGACATCTTTCAAAACCAGATTAGCTTCAGACTATGACAATCGTGCTTATTAATATATGAAGCAAATAATAAAAAGTGAGGTTAAAATTTAAACGTTAAACAAATGCAAGTAAAAAACTCATTAAAACACCAAACAGAAATAATTAACCAGTAAACTACATTTTACAAATCGTTACATTGGTTAAAACACAATAATTAAAATTTTCGAGATAAGAAGTGTACGACATCTAGGATGGCATAACTTTTATTGTTTTATATTAAGAAATCTCCACTATAAGCATGACGGATCTCCCTCCTATAAATACGCCACTCATAGTTAAAGAAAAGCTGCCACTCCTCATTTTCGCTGTTTGTTTTCGGATTAACTTGTTTTTCACACACCACCAAAAATGTTTGCCACTGATCGTATTTTATTTAAAGTTGCCGCCGCCAAGCAGAATGTTTGTAGCAACGGTAGTTAAAATGCAATATATATACATCTAGTTATTAATATGAAAGAGACAGATAGCACGTAAACACTACTTATGAAGTTGACCACTAGATGACAGGATGTAAGACGCGTTGCCTTGCGCGTACTACTTTAGTTAAAAACATTACCTCTTTCGTTACGGCATGTTTACGAATGTACTGTTACCGATTTCGTTAAGGCTCCCGTAGAGAATATGATTTATAACGAAATTCGTATCCCCTTCCTGTACGAATTCATTCCTAACGAAGATCGTTTAGATAACGAAGTAGGTTAGTGAATAGCACTGTAACGTTGGATTATTTGTTACGAAGGAAGCACGAGATCCCCGTGTGAAAGGTGACGACGGATTATTCCCCACACTCCACACAGCAAAACAACCTGCCGGCGCAACACCCGTCCGTGTGAAAAAAGGGCTTACAGTTCTACGCTTCTGCTTGTGGACGACTTGTGAACAGCGATCAGATTGCCGACAACGCGGAATTATAATTTCGAAGTTGTGATCACAGTCACAAGTTACAATTTTGCACTCACGGTAGAATTTCAAAGTGTGATTACAAACTCAAAATTTGGCTCATCTCTAATATTCGTATACTAACTGCAGGGCCGCGCCATCCATTAGGGCAGGACAGCCAGTGGCATTGGGCATTTACAATACCCCAACATTTAATCTTCTCATATGTAGAATTTACAATTTCATTCTGTATTGCACTTATTTAACAACTTAAATATTATTATTATTGCAAAGAGTAGTGCTGAGGTGCAAACACCTATTAAGCCCAAAATACAGATACAAATGCGCACATACAGTAAATAACATGTAGTTATATAAATAATATATAGTTACATATGTTTACATACAGATTGCGGCAGGCAACTAGGACCATTGCAAAAGCAAGGAGGATATGCATGTGGCCGTCGGGGTGTTTAACAAACCAACAATCAATGTACGACAGCGGTAGGTCGTTAGGATCATTATGAATACAAAGTATATATTCGATTTTAAAAATTTCTAAATACAATTACGGCCACATGTAAGGTCCCCTTGCTTTTGCTATGGTCCTAGTTGCCTGCCGCAATCTGTATAGTGCGGTAAATGTAGTAATCTCAAAAATAACACATAATAAAAGAAAAGAAAATACAGTTATTCCACAAGACAATTAATTTTCGGTAGAAAAAACAGGTAAATGCAAGTAATATAGGCACAAACACACTATTTCTTTGTTAACTTACCAAAAATTCGGCCCAAACGTTTTTTAAATGCACTGAGAGAGCTTGCAGAAACAACACTTTCAGGTAAGGCATTCCAGTGTTCAAACGATCTGCTTGTGATGAAGTGAAACTGGTGAGACGTTTTGAACTGCTCCTTGCATAGCTTAAAACGATGACGACGCAGACGACTATCATCGTTGAGCTGGATCATGGATGACGTAGATGGAAACAGGTTATGTGTAAAACAAAAATTGTGAATTATCCCTGATTCTTCGTTTTTCTAAAGTAGGAATTCTTAGTTTTGCCAGTCGTTCTTCGTACGGTAAGTTCCAAAGACTAGGAGGTCAGCGAGTTGCTGCTCTTTGCACTTTTTTTAACAGCTGTATATCTTTAACTACCCAAGGAGACCATACAGGTGATGAAAACTCCAATATAGGACGTACGTAAGTGGTATATAATTTAGCAGCTAACTGAGATGGATTCGTAAAATGCTTTTTGAAAAAGATAGAGTTTGGATCTAGCTTTTTAACTGTGCCGGTGATATGGTTAGACCAAGTTAAAGTGAATGTTACAGTAACTCC
This sequence comes from Agriotes lineatus, assembly GCA_940337035.1. NCBI lineage: Eukaryota > Metazoa > Arthropoda > Insecta > Coleoptera > Elateridae > Agriotes > Agriotes lineatus. The sequence continues at coordinate 199,816 of CALNHX010000182.1, read as the reverse complement.
TAGATCTAGTTGGATATCAGTATCGTCAACCTTAGAATTTTCTATGAAGTAAGGAAGAGGAGGATTCATTTTACCTACGTGTAGCACCAAATATTTGTCAGTGTTTAGAGACAGTAACCAGTCAGAGCTCCAATCGTTGACAATGTTTAGATCACGTTGAAGATCTAAGTGTGTTGTAGTATTCCCAAAGATTTTTGTATTGTTGGCATATATAGCTGTTTCGCTTTGAAGTAAGCCAGGAAAATCTGCTACAAAATAATAAATAAAATTGGTCCTAAGACAGATCCTTGTGGTACTCCGCTAGTTATTCGTAAAGAGTTAGATAAACCACTTCCAATTCTAATATGGAACGTTCTGTTTGTAATAAAGTCGAAAGCTTTGCTGTAATCGAGGTATATCACATCCACAGCCTCATCCCTATCCAAGCAGGTCGTCCACAAAATAACTGAATTTAAGAGGTTAGAGATCACGGATCGTCCTGGTACAAAGCCATGTTGAGAACCCGAAATAATATTATGAAGAAGCAGGAATTCGATGACGTAGTTTACAACAATGCGTTGCATTGTTTTGCATAAAATACATTCAAACTAATTGGACGGTAGTTTCTAGGATCACATTTATCGCTTTTTCAAAATTGGAGTCACCCTTGCTTATTTGTTGTGATAGAGACGGAAGTTCACTACTTTCAAATGATTTTTGGAAGATAAGACGCAGTGGATACGATAAAGCTGCAGCACATTGTTTGAGCACTTTCGCAGTGACACTATCAAGGAGGCGAGGAATCGCTGGATAGATTTTCCAAATATTTTTGGATTTCATCTTGATTAAACACAATTTCGGATAACTAGTTTGGGTTCCTATTTCCAACACACATTGGTAGTGGACCGTCTGGTTCTGCCGTGTACACCGTGCTAAAGAAATGAGCGAAAATATTAGCTCCTTCATCATTATTACTGCAAAGATTACCACTTGCGTTCCGAATTATAGGAATAGACACTTTAGATGCGGTGTGTCGTCTAACATATGAGTATAATGCTGTAACAAACCGCAATAAAATGAGTATAAGTGTCTAAAACTTCATTGCATTTAGAATATTTTTAAATGTTAACTCAAGTTGACATAAAAATTGCAAGCATCAGAAGGCGATAAGTTAGACATTCGGGAAGTGACCAACCAAACAGTTCTTTCTTAGGCAACAATTGCAATGTTGCAGATTACAGACCGTTTTTCTGAGAAGCGCGCAATTGCAAAAATCGTAACAGATTCTTACACGCGTTCCTTGAAACAGAGAAATGATTATCACACAAAACGTTTAATGATGAAGTATACTTCGGGATTAACCGAATCACATTTTTCAAAATTACTTGGAAGGACAAGTAATCAAGGGAGGGCAGGAAGGCGGTAGCCCGGACTTGAGTCGTAACTGCGGCCGTCCCCGTTTGCCTCACCATTGATATTATTATTATAATGTTCCTCCATCTTTCGAATTCAAAATCAAGGCAGGGCAGGGCACAAGGAAACATTTCGTCCGAATACAGTTCTAACAGAAGATGAGGAATTACGTTTAGTTGATCGGATAAAAAAAGATGGGACAAAGAGGTTTTCCCAGGAACCTAGAAAACCTTTTAGATAGCGTTCAAAGGTTTTTCAAGGATAATCCAAGATAAAAACCCGTTCAAAGATAACAGACCAGGAAACGGTTGGTTTCAGGCTTTCTTAAAACGCCACTCAGATTAAGTAGCAGAACAAGTGAAGGAGTGTCTTCGTCCAGCAGTTGCATGTCAGAAAAAGACAAACGAAACTGGGTTTTCGGCATAAGCGAATATATTAAAGAAAAGAATCAAGAAGATCCTTTAAAGGATCCTTAAAAAATGTACAATGGTGGCCAGTCGGGTTTTCAAATATGTTCATCTACTGGAAAAGTGTATGCCGAAAATGAGCAAAAAATGTATATCACATAGATCATAGAACATAGCTGTTCTAAAGAAAACATAACAGTTATGTTTAGTTTTGCAGCAGATGGGAAAAAGTTCTGTCCAATGGTTGTGTTCCCTCAAAAACGAATACCAGAAATGCTCGCCAGATCAGTAAATGCTTCCTGGGGTATCGGACGCAGTGAAAGAGGCTGGATGACTACGGCATGCTTCTATGAATACATAGCAAATGTATTTCATCTATTTCTCGTTGCAAATAATGTTCAATTTCCAGTATTATTATATGTAGATGGACATAAATCACATATAACTTACCAGTTGAGTATTTTACGTAATCATCTGCAAATTGAACCGTTGGCATTATATTCGAATGCAACAAGGATTCTCCAGTCAGCGGATGTTTCGGCTTTCAGGCCTATTAAAGTAAAGTATTATAAAAAATTATTGTCATCTAGTATGACTATGGAATACTTCCCAATTTATGAATGCAACTACATTTATACTTATATGTCAAACTTGACATTTGATTTTTAAATGAGTAATTTTTGCATTCATAAATTAGTAAGTATTACATCGTCATACTAGATGAAAATAATTTTTGATCATACTATAGATTGGAAAAGAGAAGCTAGAAAGTGATATACGAGTAAATCTCATCCAGGTGATGTGATTACAAAAACAACATTTGCCCAATTGTGGAGAATGCTATTGAAATCATACAACCAAAAATATTGCAAAATGGCTTTAGAGCTTGCGGTTTATACCCGTACAATCCTAGCGCAACTGATTATTCTAACTCCCTAGGTAATAGCAAGTTAATGAAGGCACTGTTATTTCGACTGAATACAAAGTTATGGATTGCGTTACATTCACCACCATCGTTGGAGCATAAACAATTAAAAAATGTAGAGCTCTTCATACTATTGTAAGAACAATCCCTCAGCACAAAATGTACCAGGAAGAAATAAATGTTTTAGAGAAACCTCAAGTTGAATCCCCAAATAGAGAAAACGTAAACCATGATGTAGTTGAACAGGAATCAAATAAAGCTGATCAAAATATTCAAAACAACTCAAGAATACATATAATAGCAAACGTTGTTGTAAACAGCTTCCTTCAGATGACGAAAACAATTTATCAAATGGTAGAAGTCGGAATTTAATTACTCGATTACTTGAAAAAAACCATATTCTTAGAAACTTTCGTGAAGTCGCCATTTATTGGAGATTACCTTACTTTGCCGGAACCCCCAAAACGCAAAGCTAAGAGAAATATTGAGAGACTTCCGTTTGTCATAATTTCAGAGAAGTTTCAATATACATGAGAAGAAAAAGAACTTAGAACTGGAACGAGAGAGAGACAAAAGACGGAGAAAAAAGAAAACGTGAATAAATAATGATAGAAAGAGAAACTACATGCAAAAAGGAAACAGTGGAAATGAAGCCAAATATCACATTTGTGTAAAACTTGCTCGTAAGAAAATCATCAGTTACGAAGATTGTAAATACTTTTTTCATAAAACCTGCATACCAAAATCGCACCGTATTCATATTCCAAATGATGATGACAATGAACTTTTTATGTCATGATTGTTGCAGAGAAGAGAGCGATGCTGAATCTGATATTGAGATGGATTTGTCAGATATAGAATATGACAGAGACAAAAACCAAACAGAAAATGTAATTGACGACGTGTCTATATTAAATTTGAACAGCAACAACAAAAGTAATGCTGACAACTTCAATGAGCAAAATGATGAAGAAGCTGACACCGACAAATCCAATCACGAAATTGATGACGAAGTTGGCTCCAATGAAGAAACAGATTTATTATACGAATTATATAAAAGTGAAATCAAACTTAGGTAGATTTTATATTTACTACTTAGGTAACTTAGTTTTATATTTTAATTATACCTAGGTAGTAGGTAGGTACTATTAGGTAGCTACTTACAAATAATTTTTTAACACTATCTGTTTTTTGTAATTTATTATTATTATTATTATTAAGTACAGTAAGCAGGCGGCAGAGCCGATAGCGCTTACTTTCATGAATATAATGTAATGCAGTTGTACACTTTACAAATAAATTTTAACATTAGAGATTTATCACTAGTGCTAACTTAACGTAAATGAAAAGAAAATTAAGATTTTTCTATCATATCTTGCAAAAACAAAAATAGATATATAAATATAAATGATATCCAACAAATCATTTCCTTGCAATAAGAAAGTTGAACATTTTGTATTTTTCACTACTTCTAACTTAGCCTAAATGAAAATAAAATTAAGATATTATATACTAAAAATTATTAATAGAACTATACTATTTAACCTATTTTGCAATAGAAACAAGAAATGTTATCCCAAAAAGTAATCATGTCTACAAAGAAAAATTTTACCGTATACATCACTACTTCTAACTTTTATTATTTTTTTTTTAAATTTATTTATTTTATTTTAATTTTAAACTTGGTAAACAGGCAACAGACAATAAAAAAACTATACAAAATTATAAACCAGATTGTGTAGAGAGATATGTATCTAAGGCATTTTTGCTGTTACTTTGTACTATATTATTGGGTAGCGAATTCCAAGATCTTTGAACACTTTTACACAAGAAGTTTTTTCGTGGTATTTTGTTGCACCGCTCAAGCACTAGTTTAAACAAATGTCCACGTAAATTCACATTTTGACTGAAGGTGAAAATGTTCACATAAACCGAATAGTAACCGGAAATCACTTTGTAGGCTTCTATTAGGTCTCCGCGTTTCCTTCTCTGATGTAGAGTTGTTAGTCCTAGTCTGTTTAATCTATCTTCATATGATAGGTGTTTAAGAGCTTGAGGAATTTTTGTGGCCCGTCTTTGAACTTTCTCTATTAGTTCTATGTCTTTAATGAAGTATGGTGACCAAACTGGCGACGCATATTCTAATAGTGGTCGTATGTACATTTTATAAATCTTCAGCATTAGTTCCGGTGTGATGTCCTTAAAAGCACACTTCACTAGGTACAACACCTTGTTGGCTTTCTTCACTATCGTGGTAACGTGTTGGGACCATTTTAAATCGGAGGTTATTAAAATACCTAGGTCTAATTGCCAGTCAACTTTATCCAGTCTAACTCCATTTAATGTATAGTGGAGTTTAGGATTATTGTACCCAATATGTAGTACCGTACATTTGTCTGCGTTTAGTGACAGCAACCAGTTTGATGACCAACGTTCCAGTTTTTTTAGATCATGTTGTAATACATCGGCATGTGTTTTCGAGAAATTAAAAAGCTTGGTGTCGTCAGCAAAAAATGTTGGATTAGAACTTAAGGAACTTGCTAGGTCACTGATGTACAAAATAAAAAGCAAGGGTCCTAAAACGGATCCCTGAGGTACTCCACTTAATACTGGATAATTTTCGGATAGCTGTCCTTCGATTCTAACACTAAAGCACCTGTTTTTCAAGAAATCCTGCAACCAACGAAGTAAATTTCCTCTTATTCCAAAATGTTCCAGTTTATATAACAATCTTTCAAATGGGGACACGGTCAAAAGCTTTTTCGAAATCAATATATATAATGTCAACAGCGTTTCCTTCATCAAAAGCTTTTGTCCAGATGTCAAGATTTACCAGAAGATTCGTTGTACTGGAACGTCTAGGCATAAATCCATGTTGACATTTTGGTATCACCTCCTGTGCAACAAGGAATTCCATAAGCTGATTTACTACTATCTTCTCCATGCATTTTCCCAAGACAGATGTTAAACTTACTGGGCGATAATTTTGTGGTAACAGCTTGTCTCCCTTTTTATAGATTGGAATAACCGTAGCTTGTTTCCAACTTAGAGGAACCATCGCTTGCTCGAAAGACTGCTGCATTATTTGCGCTAACGGTTCACGTAAGGATGAAGCACATGACTTAAAAAAGTGGGGAGACGGTTCATTGTGACCAGCACTGAAGTGAGAATTTAATGCAAGTAACTGTTTGTGTACTTCCTCTACAGTGAATTGGATATCTGTGATACTTTCTGCAATTCGAGTTGAATTTGATAAAGAAGGAAAATTGTTTAGAGTTTCCCGTACATAGGCACCGTTAAACTGCTTCGCGAAGAGTTCAGCTACGATTCGTGGTTCGCTTTGTAATCCTCCGTCATCAGGCTTTCGTAGGATGATAGTTGGTGATCTTGATTTCAAAACTGTTTTGGTCCAGTATCAACAATACTCGCCTCGTATTTACTTCTGGCCGTTCTTAATTGTTTTCTCAGTATGTTTGCTTGAAAACGATACTCGTTATAGTTCGATATTGCTTTTGTATGTTGGTAAGAGTCCCATAATCGTCGTTTCTTATGTATGCCAGTTTTCAACGCCGGAGTAATCCAGGGTTTGTCTGGGTTGCTTTTAGATTTCCTTATTGGGACATACGATGTTATGGCTGTATCCAATAATTTGTAGAAATTCTCTGTGGTTTCGTTCGCGGTTGCAGATGTATGGAAACTACTTGTCAATAAGAAGTTGTTTATATCTTCATAATTTGCCTTAAAGTAATTCCTGCTATGTATCTTTGATTTTGTATTTGGGTTGCTGATAAGGATCTGGGATGTTGCCAATATTACGATGTGATCACTGACTCCTATTGGAGGGTAGTTCTGTAGAAACGATATAAATTCTGGGTCTGTCACAAAAATCAAGTCTAGTAAAGACGGTTTACAGTTAATGCGATAACGCGTAGAGCTTTGTACTAATTGAGTGAAGTTGCAGTTAAAGTACATATCCATAAAAAGTGTTGCAGCATTATTATATGAGTTCCCTACAGATGGATTTGACCAGTCAATTTCGGGGAAGTTAAAGTCTCCGAAAACTTAGGGTTTTCTTGCGTAGCTTCTTTAAGCGAGTTTAACATTATCGCATCTTTTTCTGCTGACGAATCCGGTGGCCGATAGATACAAGCAATTACAAATTCTGTGCTACCTATTTTTAGGTTAATCCAAATAGAGTCGTTTTCTCCGGTTGGATACTTCTTATTTTCCTGAGCTATTAGTTTCATAGAATTTATTTAATTTTTTACGTAAATACAAGCACCACCTCCTCTCCTTCCTTGCCTATCTTTCCTATATAATGTATAGTTCGGTAATGTAACAAGACCATCCTTCTTTTCAGAATTTAACCATGTTTCGGTAATTAATATTATAGTAGGGTTAAGATTGTTTACTACTAATTCAGCATAGAACATCATATTAACGTCTTAGCAATCAATCTTTTGGACAATAGTGATAACATCCAAAGACTTAACAGATTAAATCCTCTTGACCTGCCAAATAGACTCTGAGATGTAGTTAATGTGTATAGTATTATTATAGATATAAGCAACAATTAAATTTTAAGATAATACTGAGTTAAGGTCACTGGACCCTAACTCACATGTATACTAGTCAACACACAATATTCACATATCAAATTTGCTTATTGTAAGTCTTTATAGATTGCAAATAGTTAATAAATTAATAATAAAAAAAAATATTCAGCAACTTTAACAAAGAAGTACCTAATGGAAAAAATAAAGAAATCAATAATAATGGCGTAATATTAAGATTTGAGAATAGAACGAGTTAAGGAGTTTACTTTCTTAGGAACATTAATCTCTGAAAACTTAAATTACACACAAGGAATTAAATCAAGGTTAATAAAAGCTACGAGATGTCCGGGCGCGTTAAATAGTATAATGTCCTTAAGACAAATGTCGCGAAATGCAAAACTACGACTTATAAGACTGTAATTCGACCCACAGCTACGTACGCATGTGAAACATGGACGATGAATGTGGCAGACCAAGATACGATAAGTAGGTGGGAGAGAAAAATGCGGAGAAAAATATTTGGAGGGACTCGGACGGATGATGGTTGGAGAAGACTTACAAACGAAGAGGTACAAAAGAAGTATGGAGAGCCAAATATAGTAGACTTCATTAAAGCTCGAAGGTTAAGATGGTTTGGGCATATATGGAGAATGCCAGATGGGAGAGCTACTAAGATAGTATTGGAAGGCAGAGCGCAAGAAACTAGAAGAAGAAGCGACCAACGAATAGGTGGAAGGAGGCAGTAATGGAAGACATAGCAAGGAAAGGAATAGAAGACTGGAGAAATAAAATCATCAATAAGGGACAATGGAGACACATTGTTATGCAATTGGCCTAAAGTGGCTTTTAAAAGCTTTATTTATACTGAAAAAATACATAAATTGTAATATTTAAATATTTTTGTATACAATTTATAATTACAATAAAAAATCTGGTGTGATACACTCACACAACTTCCTTTTACAGTGATCTCGTAATTAGTAAAAAATTTAATTTTTAATTTTTAAGCATTTGTCAAAAATTTTCAAAAATTACGAATTCTACAAAAACGGTACAAAATAGAGCGTTAGTTGAAGAGACAAATTTTCTCTAAAATCTTAAGCAGAATTCAAAAATGTAATAATATACCGGGTGTTCTATTTAAAATAGGAGTTAATAAAAAAAAATAGAAAAAAAAACAAAAGAAACCCACTTTAGAAGTATTCAACTGGAAAATCACCTATCTCACGTCAATGCACATTAAAAATGTGAAGTTTGAAAAAGATCGTTAGAGCCGTTTTTGAAAAAATCGAAAAAAACTGAAAAATCACAAGAGTAAACACCTACTTCCGGTTATGCGATTTTCTTCAAAAGCTTGCTGTCTTATCTACATAGTACACAAAACTTATATATGAAGTTTCAACGCCATACCTCTTTTCGTTTTTGAGATATTCTGTTCACAGACAGACAGACAGACAGACACACAGACCAATGAAAAAAAAATATGTTTTTTGGGATCAGGGGACTCTAAAACGTGAAGATCTGTTGAAAACTCAATTTCGAATTTTTGGGGTGAATCCAATACTTCCTTTATCGTAAAAGGAAGTAAAAAACGACTTTCATTATACCATTATGCCTACTCAACAAAGTATGAAACGTATTCAGAATCAGCAATTTGTCTTTCATGAAATTTATCTTAACCAATACTAAAAGTGGCACAAAATCCAAAACCAAATCTGGCAACCACGTTTTGTACATTAACATAAAATTATCATTTTATATAAAATGAGCATAACCTAACTTTTGTTAATGACTGACAGCATATTTACAGGGTGAAATTCATCACCCTAACATGGCCTCCTATCTGGCAAATAACTATTGAACGGTTTATAACAATATTTATAGAAGAGCTCAGGCCTGCTTAGATGCACAGGGTCGAAATTTTGAACAATTTTAAAAACTAGCTCATAGGTTTGTTGGTTCCTGTTTCTAAATATTAATTAATAAAACCATTATTTCTACATGCGCCTTGTTGTCAAATCTCTTTTATTTAAAACTTCAATAACTTTGAAATAAAAGGTCTAATACTTTTTATGCCAACGATCTCGTACTCTGTAGGGACTAATAATGTAGCCCACCGTTTTTGAGACACCGTGTGTAATAGTTCGTATTCTAGTTACTTTCGCTACTACTATCTTTGTCGCCGCTTACAGAATACATTTGTGTGGTCATTTTTGTAAGAATATTCTTATCAACAGCAAAAGCGCAACACTTATTCTGCGCTATATGCCCTTTTGTTGGCCATTAAAATACTTTGTTTTGTTTAGCTATTCAGTTCATTTCAGGTTTAGCTCGTACCTGCCTGTCAGGTTTATATATCATTTAATAATATACACATGTAATGTCAAAGACCGCAAATTGCCCTGGATGGTAGGGTTCCGCGAAGTTATGGTCCAGGGTGGTGGCGTGGTCGTCTTCTCCATACAGATGCCCCGAAGTGTCGGTGTATGATTGATCCCCACTTCAGGACTCCGCTCACGATATTGCTCCTCATACCAGGATGGAAGGATGGCATCTCAGACGTTGTTCGGTTGCAGCGAGGCCAGATCCCTCTAGCCCCGATGAGTAGTGGTACGAAGCGGAACTCCATCCCGGGCCATTGACGACCAGCTGCCTCCCGAAACCTGTGGTTGTCGTACACCAGGCGTTTGTTGTCCCAAGACTGAGCAAGAGTCCTGGGACATTCCCAGGATATTTGGACGATGCAGATTATTATTGTCCCTGGGTCGCACTGGATCGCTAGGTCGGGCTTGTATAGCTGGCCGTCTTGGTGTCGGACATGGGGCTCCACTTCTGTCCGCTGTCCTTGCCGTCTGGTGTGCCTTGCCACTTGTGTCACAACCTGGTTGTGGCGGTAGATCATTTCATGGTGTGTGGCGGGGCAGGCTTGCAGCACCTGACATATTATTTCTACTCGCTGACACCCCGCTCTACACATCCGCTGGTCCGGTGGATTGTAAGGTAGATCCTCAAATCGTCGGAGGCCTCTCACGATCGATTTGTGCGAGACACTGTCGAATGCCTTTTTAATATCCAAGGAGACTACATTGTATGTCTTGCCTTGCAACCTCCTCGTTCGAATATAGTGTTCGAGGAGGACGACATTCGTCAGAGGCCCGTCGGTTTCGGTCAAACCTCTTTGATGGAAGCTCATTTCTAATGCGTTGCCCATTCGTTTCGCCAGTATTTTGTGACACAGTATCTGGATAGCCGAGCCGATCGTTATAGGCCTCCAGTTTCCCGGATCTCTTCTGTCGCCGTCTTTGGGGATTAAGATGGTTCCGCATCCGGCGAATGCGGGGGAGTGAGCTGTCTATAGAATAGTACGTTGTATAGAGCAGCTAGTCTCTCGCTTGGGCAATTCTTCGCACTTGCGATGGTAATTCTATCGGGATCAGGTGAGGAATTACTCCAGCCGGCCTTCGCCGATGTAACCTCCTTGGTTGTTATTGCCCTCTGGAGTGTCGCCTTATTGGCTGTTTGGAGCGGCGGCGTCGGTTCCTCGGGATCGGGTGGTGAGGTGGATTGATATATATCCCCCCCCCCCATAAGTGTTAGTTACGTCACCTATGGTTGGATATACCTCCTCTGCATCCAGTGGTCTTCCTTCCAGAATTTTCTGCGCGAGAGCGGGCTGGTCCTTGATGTACAAGTCCCGGACTTTCTTGTACCGGGCGGCCGGTGAACCTTGTTAACCCTGTCGAATCTTTATTATTCTAATTTACAATGCCTCTATGCTTAAGGTTAGTATGTGGAGATCAATCCAAAATCGATTCCTAGCGTAGCTAGTGAAAGCTCGATGTCAGGGTACCTTTGACTTACCCCTGAATTCCAATATGGGAGAGTTCCTAACTGAAAATTGAATTGCCTCTAGTCTGCTCCTGTCTGTAATGAACTTAACCTATCTTAACCTAAGAGCCTACCTATTCTATAAGTAACTTAACCTAACCTAAGTAATTCCTATGCTACAATCTGAGAAACCTGAAACCTTGAAAAACCTGAAAAGCGTATACCGGGGTGCAATGGCATACTGTTCCCTCTGCTTGGGATATACTCGCTTTTTACAGAACTGCTTCTCGCTGTCGTGCGTTAGGGCAGTTTTGTAATTTTTAACGCCTCCTCGTGCGTTTCCTTCTCGGCCCCGTTCGGCATAGCAGGGTGCCGACCGGCCGGCCTATCGTCCCACGATCCCGCATAGATGCTTCCTGGTTTAGAGAGGAACGTCGTCTTCCTCACTTCTAGGGCTTCTGTGCCCACCACCCTTTACCGGCCCACCCAAGTTCGTGCTTATTGCTATTGAGGTTATTGTTTTCCTGAGGGCCGAAACTTGGCCGCCAAGGAAACCGTCGGTTCCGCAGCTTTCGCTACTCTTGTGGGATTGGCCGTGCTGTGCGTCTCTCCTGTGGCTCTCCAGAGCCAGCGTTTCCGCGGTAGTCGCGAGCCACTGGGCGGCGCACGGCTCGTCCAACGAACCGATAGGGCGTCGGTCGACGAACTCCAGCCTCGAACACCTCAGGGTCCCAAGCCTCATTACAAACCTATTCTAGCTTATTGCCTATCTTAGACTAGCTTATTTTACTTGCCTTTGGTCCATGAGTCCGCCTGGCTCACTGCTTAAACTAGCACTATTAGCAGTCTATTTCTCGATTAACTTAGCCAGTAAGTTGACGTCATTCCCTAGCATTAACACTACCTCCGCAGCTGTGTTAGGCCATTGGTTTATTTTGTCCTCCAGTTCTAATCTTTCTTCGTCGTATATAGCGCATTGCATCACCCTGTGTTTTGGGGAGTCTATCTCGTCGCATATGTCGCATTGCGCATCTTCGCTTTTTCCGATCCGGTAGAGGTGTACGCCTAGCTCCCCGTATCCGCTCAGTAATCGGGTGGTTTTCGTCTCAAGGCCTGTTTGACACTCCTCTGTCCATCTCGTGATGTCAGGTATTAGCTCGTACTGGTACCTCCCCTTTTCGGCTTGGTCCCATTCTAGTTGCCACTTTCTTCTTATTCTCGCCTCCACTTCTGATCTTAAGGCCGTCCAGTATCTGTAGTCTCTTGCAACTATCTGTTGCCCCAGTAAGTTTGCTTCGCCAATTCTTTTGAGTTCTTTCATGGCTTTTAGATGTTCTATTGTCAGGTGTAACGGAGGAATCTTCGCTAACACACAGAGACTTTCGTTGGGCGTGGTGACGTATACGCCCAATATCGCTCTTAGGCATACTGCTTGGGTGGACCTGAATATTCTTTTATTGCTCAATATTGCCACTCTGTCCCCATATCTCGATCCCGTAGGTGATAATGGGAATGATTGTGCGTTCGTATATCGTTCTGAGGGAGTTTTGCAGCCGGTCGATCCTCCCCCAGTTTCTGTAAGTGAATCTCCTCAGGGTGTGGAAGATGTTTCTCGCTTTGCTGTTTGCGTATTCTATATGTTCTTTGAAGTTGAGTTTCTCGTCTATATAAATCCCTAGATATTTCATATGTCTTTCTCTGCGTATGGGGTGGTTGCCCAGACGTACGACAGGGTTTCTATTCATGGGTTTGGATGATTATATCACGTACTTGGTCTTATCTCTTGATATACCTAGCTTATTGCTTGCTGCCCACTCGGCAAGGATGTTTAAGCATTGCCTCGCCTTGTCTTCTAGTTCGGTCCTTGTAATTGCATGTATCGAGATAGCAACGTCGTCCGCGTATGCTATCGCTGTCGTATTTTCAGGCCACTGTTCTCTTAGCAGGGAGTCCATTACGACGTTCCATAGGAATGATCCTAACACAGATCCTTGCGGGCAACCCTTAGTGATGTCTTTGGCAGTTTCCGAGTATGTTGCCGTGTACCTTACCTTCCTGTCTCTTAGGTAGCTTTTTAACATTTTCATAATCGCGGCTGGGGTCTGTTTCCCCTCTAATTCCACGATTAGACTTGGCCACCATAAGTTGTCGAATGCCCCTGAAATGTCCGCGTAAATCACCATACTGTGTTTTTCGGCCGCTTTTATGTGTTCGGTTAGCGCTCTTACGGCATCGATGGTTGACTTCCCCGGTCTGAAGCCGTATTGCCTGCTGTTAAAGAATTCCCTTTCTGGGCGCGCTTCGAGGATTTTCCGAATGACTATTCTCTCTAGGGCTTTCCCTAGTTCGCTAAGTAGCGTGATAGGTCTTAGCGATTTGGGGTCTTTGGGATCCTTGTCGGGTGATTTCCTAATCGTAATGAGGCTACCCGTTTTCCACCTGTTAGGGAAGTATCCTTGCTCTAGACAGGCCCTGAACAGTCTCAGTAGTTCGTTCTTAATCTCGGGGTAACACATTCCCAAGATTTTGCCGTGAACTTGGTCCGCACCTGGCGCTTTGTAAGGCGTGATGCGCGTTATCGCCTCGTCGAGATCTTCTTCGGAGATTTCGCATTCTTGCTGATCGTCTCCTAGGCAATTTTGCGCTCTCGCTCTCGTTTCTCTGTGTGCCGGCGTGTCGCTGTCTGGATCATCGTCCGGCATAAGCTTGTTTACTATCTCTTCAAGAGTGTCTTGCATGACCTCGGTGGTCGATCCGTCTGATTTTAGTACGCTGGATGTCGTTGTCATTAGTTTTATTTTATTTGCCGCTAATCTATAGATGGTGCCCCATGGGTTCTTTTGTAGGTCTTCCTCTACAAACGTTTTCCACGTGTTGATCTTTGCCTTCTCAATCTCTCGCTTGTACTCGGCAAGAGCCTGCAGGTAGGCTTCGTGGGCTTCCTCTGCGGGCTCGTTCCTTCGCCTTCGCGTTTGATATGTCTTTCTGCGTGTTTTGACACGTGTTTTGAGGGTTTGCAGGCGCGCTGACCACCATGGGGTTTCCCTATTCGTTACTTTGGATGTCTTGCATGACTTGCCGGTAATTATTAGTATCTCCTTTGTGAGGGTTTCTACATATTCGTCTATTTGCTCTGTGTTATTTATTTGTTTCAGCTCTAACTTTTCTCTTATCTTGGGTACGTATCTTTCAAGTGCTTCCGCGTCTACATTCCGAATGTTGTACTTCATCTCGGGCTTGATGTTTTCCGGTCTCAGGGTGATTTTTAGCTCGATGTATCTGTGATCACTTTGGATCTTCCCTGGTAGCACTTTCCAGTATGCAGTGTCTGTCATAATACCTCCACTTGCTACGGTTACGTCGATGTTCTCTTCTCCGTTGGCGGTGGAGAAGGTGTATGGCTCGTTTGCCTTATTTAGAATGTACAAGTTGTTTCTTGTGATCCAGTTCTCCAAGGCTTCGCCCCTTCCGTCTGTTCGTTTGGACTGCCATGACTTCGATTTACTGTTGGCATCACCCATTATTAGTATGGGGACGTTTCTGTATGTGTCTATTATTTCTTGGAGGTTCCTGAGGTCTTGATGTATGTTCCCGTCCCAAGTGAAGTACACGCTCACCACTATGTACTGTTTCGAGTGGTATCTGATTTCGCACGCTGCAATCCATCTTGTGAAGTTGTTCAGCGCTAGCGCCTCTAGTTCTTTGTCCAGTACCACAATTGAGGCTAAGGGTCTAACTTTGTTGGTATGAATTGTTCTGCACTGGTTAATTCCCGGTATTCTGTAGCTATTATCTTTATTTACCGAATACGGTTCCTGCAGGCACAGGATTGATACCGCGTTTTCCTCAGCGAGTGGTCGAATTTCCGATGTCGAGGTTCTGCCGTTACCCAGATTTGCCTGCGCGATTTTTATGTATGGTTTATAAACCATAATTCGTGTTCGATATTTGCTCCCTAGTCCTCCGTAGGTGCGTTGGGCACTTGTCTGATCTGGCGTCGTGACCAGACTCTCTGATTCCTGCGTGTATGCAGTTTACGCATCTTAAGACATTCGATTCACACTTCCTCGTCTCGTGAGGCCCCGCGCACTTGGCGCATCTGTCTACTCCCCTGCAATCCTTGTGCATATGCCCAAACTTCAGGCATTTGAAACACTTCAGAACCCTTACGTGGTCTTTTATTACGCACGATGACCATCCTATATATACTCGCTCTCTGGCTAACATTATTTGCCTGACCGCTGGCGTAATCTCTACCACCCAGTGCACAAAGTGCTTCTCTCTGGGCCCAAACTTATATTTGGCACGGATGCCCTCTTTCACTTCTTCCGGGAGTGCGCTCTTGAGTGCCTCGTTGAGTTCTGCTTCTCCAACATCGCTTGGCACCCCGTAAATTGCCATGCGCGGCTTTAATTGTCCCTGTACTTCTGCCATTAGTCCTATTTTCCTCAACGCCTCTGAGTTTAGTTTCTCTGAATCCATCTCCCTTGCCTCTATCCTAATGCTGTTCTTGCCGCTTTTTAATATTCTGTCAGGCCTACAGCCGGTCTTCCGCCCCTGGGTGTTCTTCGGGTTTTCTTTGGAAAGGCGCTCTCCAGCCATCTGGTGCTCCTCTGATCCAGCTCCGCGCTCGACCCTGTGAGGCCTAGGTGGATTAGCCTCTCGGTGCTTTGGTCCATGGCGGGGAGGGATTCCATCAGGTGTTGTTGGAACTCCCTCAGCTCGCCGTCTTCTCCATGGGGTGTGGGTAGGTGACCCTGAGGCGGTGCTGGGTCCCCCTGGTGGCCTTTCTGGTGGTGGCGATGGATCTGGCCTTTTTGGTGGCGGTGGTGATGGATATGGCTCGTCCGGCGCGCTAGGAGGCTCGTCTGGCGACCCGGATCCTGGGTTCTCGGTTCGAGGCGCCTAGGTGGTGTTGACGTCGCCGCTTGCTCATGTTCCACAGGTGGATTACTAGGCGGTATTGGCTGCGGGGGGCGGGCTCTGGGTGGTGTTGGTGTCGATATTTCACTCTCTTTTATAGGTGTGTTCCCCGGTGTTGGTTGGGGTTTGGACGTCTCTCGCTTCTGCGTTGCAACCGCGCAACTCGTTAGTTATTAGTCGAGTGGCTGTGGCCGTGGTTGTCGTACACCAGGCGTTTGTTGTCCCAAGACTGAGCAAGAGTCCTGGGACATTCCCAGGATATTTGGACGTCGCAGATTATTATTGTCCCTGGGTCGCACTGGATCGCTAGGTCGCGCTTGTATAGTTGGCCGTCTTGGTGTCGGAAATGGGGCTCCACTTCTGTCCGCTATCCTTGCCTTCTGGTGTGCCTTGCCACTTGTGTCACAACCTGGTTGTGGCGTGGCAGGCTTGCAGCACGTGACATATTGTTTCTATTCGCTGACACCCCGCTCTACACATCCGCTGGTCCGGTGCATTGTAAGGTAGACCAGCGGTGGGCAAGTTGTTCGTCCGTAGTTGAACTGCCGTTATAAAGTCTCTCCCGCTCCATCTATTGGATTTGTTGGTGATTCAGGAACGGCTGGCGGAGTCTTCCACCGCTCCTAACACCTTGCTGGTGGGCCTTGTAGCCACTTCTTCGCGCCACCTCGAGGCAGGGTTGCCTCCTGACCCCAATCTCTCTACTTGGTTCTTGATGGCGAGAGCGTATCCGCTGGCAAATACGGCAGATATTGCTTCGTCGCCTCTAGCTTGTAGCGCCTGTAGCCGGTGTGTAGGATGTGGGGAATGGTGGTGCGAAGTTGGGGGATGCCAAGGCCTCCGTCTCTGATGCTGGCGTATAGATGTTGGTCGCTGGTGTGGGTCGCAAGCTTTAGTGTTCGCTTTAGTGTCTTCTTGATGATGCGGTGGGCCTCGTTCAAGATTGCCCCATTGATGGCCGGGGACTGGATGGAATGGTATAGCCGGGGGATCAGGTACTTCTTCGTGATCGTAAACTTCTGATCTGGCTCTAGGGGGGCCGATTGCAGATTCGCCAGCCATCTCACCAGGTTGTAATTGGTGGGCTTGGCGGCACCGGTGTTACTGAAAGAGTGCTCCAGGTAGCGGAAGGTGGATACGTCAGCGACTTGTTGAATTGGTTGTCCCGCTAGCTTGAAGATCGATTGGGTCTTTGGGACACTCTTTCCTCCGATAACTGCCGAAGACACGGCATGGCACTTGCTTGGACGAAGGGACATGCCCCGTGCCTCTAGGAATCGGCTGACGTCCAGGGAGTTGGCCATGTCCTTATCCCTGTCTTCGAACAGCACCAGGTCATCCGCGTAGGCCATGGCTGCTACCTTGGCGTCGGACCCATGGTCCCGCCATAGGGGATGTTATTCGCTTGGACCAGAAGCTCATCAATCACGATATTGAATAACAGTGGGGAGAGGGGGTCCCCTTGTTTCACTCCTCTCCTGAAGAGTATGTCCCTTGACTTTTGGCCGCCTATGGTGATGTTGGTGTGGGCGGCCTTCTTCATTTCCTCCAGATATTTTACCAGGAATGGCGGATTCTCAAATCGTTGGAGGCCTCTCACGATCGATTTGTGCGAGACACTGTCGAATGCCTTTTTGATATCCAGGGAGACTACATTGTATGCCTTCCCTTGCAACATCCTCGTTCGAATATAGTGTTCGAGGAGGACGACATTCGCCAGCGTCCCGTCGGTTTCGGTGAAACCTCTTTGATGGAAGCTCATTTCTAATGCGTTGGCCATTCGTTTCGCCAGTATTTTGTGAAACAGTCTCTGGATAGCCGAGCCGATCGTTATAGGCCTCCAGTTTCCCGGATCTCTTCTGTCGCCGTCTTTGGGGATTAAGATGGTTCCGCATCCGGCGAATGCGGGGGGAGTGAGCTGTCTATGGAATAGTACGTTGTATAGAGCAGCTCGTCTCTCGCTTGGGCAATTCTTCGCACTTGCGATGGTAATTCTATCGGGATCAGGTGAGGAATTACTCCAGCCAGCCTTCGCCGATGTAACCTCCTCGGTTGTTATTGCCCTCTGGAGTGTCGCCTTATTGGCTGTTTGGAGCGGCGGCGTCGGTTCCTCGGGATCGGGTGGTGAGGTGGATTGATATATCCCCCCCATAGGTGTTAGTTACGTCACCTGTGGTTGGATATACCTCCTCTGCATCCAGTGGTCTCCCTTCCAGAATTTTCTGCACGATAGCGGGCTGGTACTTGATGTACAAGTACTGGACTTTCTTGTACCGGGCGGCCCTTCTCTCGGCTTAGTTTCTGGGCGGTGGTGGGTGTCTGTGGGCGGTAGATGGTCTTCCGCCCCTGGGTGTTCTTCGGGTTTTCCTTGGAAAGGCGCTCTCCAGCCATCTGGTGCTCCTCTGATCCAGCTCCGCGCTCGACCCTGTGAGGCCTAGGTGGATTATCCTCTCGATGCTTTGGTCCATGGCGGGGAGGGATTCCACACTTAAACCACTGGGTATTAATTTTACATAAAATGTTAATAAGTTTATATTTTAATCTTAAAATATGTCCATGTTTTTTCAATACACTCACGGCAAAGTCATAAATGCACACTGTGTAATTTATTAAATGTTTAGAAGCATATTTTAACCTCTGTTCATCGTCTACTTCTTTAAACATTGTAAAAGTATGTTGAGGTTCTACAGAAAAACTTAACAACGATCCTTTGCATTGGTCACAATCGGGCAGTTCAACTTTTCTAATAAAGTAACCACACACATATGCTACAGCCTGAATATCAAAATCGGAGAAACTCACATCCTGTATTGATGGGATATCCAAATTACTTAGTTCATTCTCAAGTGTGTCGTCTACGATAACAGCTGGTTGTTGAAATTCTTGCTCTATTAAGTCCTGTAAATTTTCTAAAATACTGTTTTCATCTTTTTCGCAGTTTGATTGTTTGCTATGTGGGGCGATTAAATTATTAAATACAGACGTTTTAAGTGCCGAAACAAATTGGTTACAACTAAGACTAGTGTTTGTAGCTCCGTACTGCCGAATCATTGCAAACAAGTTCTCGATGGGATCTTGATTGAGAGAATGAGTTGCTAAGAATCTCAAGCCATCTTAATTACATATTTTCCATATTTCCTGTATTGCTTCTATGTTGGAAAGCCAAGCTTTTTGAATGGTAATGTTTGGATAACTTTGGAATAATCATTTTTATCTATAAATGTCTAGGTGTTTATTTTTGGTTTAATTAAATTCCAAAATCTTATATGCTCTGATTTTTCAGATAAACAACATCGCAACTTTTTCTCCACGTCAGGATGCAACGAACGCCCATTAAAAACTGTCGAAAAGCTTATCCAGGTCATCGGCAAATTCAGCTGTAAATATAGCTTCAGCAGGAAGTTGTTGTGGAGAATTGGATATCATCGATTCTATGGCACATGCTACGGTATGACTTAATGTCTGTGCAGCTATTGATACCCTCATTTTGAGTTTTGGATTTCTTTGAAGTTCAAAATAATAATCTTGAATTTTGTATAAACACTGAAATCGTTTGGTTTTGTCATATGTATAACATTTAATAATATGCTCTAATTTTGCTATTTTATTTGTTTCAAACTGTATGTTGTATTTTAAAGAGAATTTCTTGTTAATTTAAGTAAATGGGGTGGGTCAAATAAGGTGATGATCTTTTCATTATTAACAAAAATATATGGGCCCGGTCTTTCTGATGATTGTTGTAACTGATTTAGTGCTGCTCTGTTTGTAGTTCCTAAATCACAGATTGTACATACTACCGTCAGACCTATTGATTGTAAAGCCAATATAAGTTCTTTTATTATCACTTTTAAATGCGCTGTTTGTATAGTGTCTTGTGTAAAATAATAAGCAATAGGTTGTTTTCACTTTTTTCGTAGTCCAGTTATCATAAATACTAATGCATGATTTGCAATAGCATTTCGTCTTCCCAAAGAGTCAAGATCTACATACCCTACAACTTTGTGTGCGGATTTAACATACATTAATTGATCAGAAAGTTTAATTTCATCAAAAAGTACACAATCTATCTCCTTTGTCCATTTTTTTAACTTTTGATTTGAGGCGATTCATTAGCGCATTGTGTATCCCAGTTTCAAAGGAAAAGCGTTGTAAATATTTTTGCAGTGTTACCCGCGATGGTAACTTCAAAAATTTACTTAAAAATCGATAACATTTTGGCCCTCTTGTATATAATGCCAACGCAAACACTTTATTTTTAGTTGTCCACTTTGGACATTTTTTGGGAGCATTACGAACTTGCGACATTATAAATTCCACCCCAGCAGGATCGAGACTTGTTTCAAGAGCCTTAAACATTTCTGTATTTGCTTGATTGCATGCAGTGGTTAGCTTATTTTTTGACCGAAATAGAGCTCTCTGCAAGTTGTAGAAATGTTTTTGTTGTGATCTATACAACATATACATTTTTTTCTTGTTTGGAGTTAGTTCGGCTACTCTACGCACATTTATTGAACTTAAAAGTGTCTGTTTTGGCTGAACAACTGCAGTATTACTTACTGTTTTTTGTGGATTAAATTGTGGAAAATCTTCTGTTGCAGAAGTTGACGGTTGATCACAAGAAAAGGTGTGTTTGCTGGTTGATGGTTGTTGGGGCAGTTGTGAAGATGCAGATGAAGAGCAAACAGCAGTAGCGATGTCAGACGACGTATAGCATTCGGGAATTCTGTTCGGTAGTAGTCTTGATCTTAAAGAACTTGTAAATGAACTTTCTTTAAAATGGTCTTCACATATGTGTTCCGTTTTGTTTGAATAAACTAATTGTCCTACGGGTAGAAATGTATTTATAGCTTCAAACCACTTGACTCTTCGTGCAACTGTTTTTGGAATTAAAAAAGTGTTTGTTTTTATAAGTCACATCGGTTAATTCACTGTAGTACTTATTGTTACAACCAGGTATATAACAAGAACACTTATATCTACCCGGTAGAGATATTATTATAAAAAATTTTAAATCTAACGAAATAACTTGGAAAAATCTTGACACACCCGCTATGAAATACGACTATGAACTAAGAAGAGGTTCTTTCTTGAAAAACAAAGGGGTTGCATGTTGAGAATAAAATGTATGTATATAGTCTAGAACAGGGTTGTCCAACATTTTGAATTTCAAAACAAATTTCAAATTTAAACCTTTTTAAGTGAACTGTTAGCAAGCGGCATTAATTAATGAAAAGGGGCACGGGTTGGACACCCCTGTCTATATTTTATGGGGAAGGTTTCACATTTCTAATTCCCTCCTACCCCTGTCTAGAACAAGGCCAAAAGGGTCTGCTAGCATTTACAAACATAAACAGTTCGATGGGGTTTGTTTATTTGACTAAGCTAAATATTAGATACCTAAGCTGAATAATTTGTTAGCTTCTCTTAATCATTGCTAGTACTTCTTATGAAAATAATATAATATAAACTTGCAGCTTTCGGTTAAGAATTGTTTATTTTGTATTCTAATTTTTACTTAGGTATAGGTGTTATAAGAACGTTTATTAATTTGCTGAAACCAGTTTTACTGTATTATAAGAATAAATTATACTTTTGTAGCATATGAATTTTTTTGGTTGTAAATGGTGTTTATGATGATATTAATAAAGCATTCTGCCAAAAAGATGTACCTAACTAATACACGATTCGTTGAAATGTTTCTTGATTTGTGAAGTGCATGTGTTAGGTACAGTTAGTAAGATGCCAAAAAAATTTAGGAAGTGTGTGAATATGGAAGGATTACAGTTTCAACATCTTTGTTGAGAAGCATTTAAGGACACAGGTTTCTCTAAACGTTTTACATTCATTTGGACGTTGGGATACTTTGGTAAAGTTTCCCGAAATAGATCTGTACGATCCTGATTTATTGATCAATTGCTGGGAGTAATCCCTATTGTTGTTGATTGAATGTACCACTATGTTCTATTTGCATGCTTAATTAACTATTAAGATAACTTTGCTGGGATTCCCTCAATCATTAGGTAGGGTGTTTTACTTGTAAAATTAAACTGAAAATTTCCTGTATGAATTTAAACTATTAAACATTAATCTGGTCAAAGTCAGTCTAGTTATTCACTGTATTATAAACAAAAGCCGTCTGGGTCTTCAACCATACGACTGGCAATAGGCAATGTGTAATTAATTTGTAAAGCCAAAACAGGTCTCGTTTGCCGAACAAGCCTTAAGCATACGGGCTTGCAGTAAGATACTCTTTTGTTTTTCAGAAGGGTGGCCCTTAAAAAGGTAAGACATTAGATTGCGGCCACCCTGTGATTGTACCTGCAGACCTGGTGGAGGAGGCTTGGTGAGCAGCACTGAGGGGAATAGTGGCGAACCTGGGGGGCTCCTTCATAGCTCGCGCGAGGTCTCTCGTTCTGATCACGCGAGTTATTCTTCCTTTAAGAACGAGTGGCGCTCTAGGCATCTATCTTAAGCAAGCCATAGGGTAAGTGCCGCCGGTTTTTATATGAGCTTTCGAACTACGCCTTCCCGATTGAGCTAAGTGCGGGTAACCGGAGCAACAACACCTGTTCCGACACAATAAGATCTGTGTTTTCTTGGTAAAGCCGGCGAACCCTGTAGTTTGTACCCGATTTTGGACAGTAAATATGATCAATGTCGATCTGAGTAATTAATCCTGTAACATATTGTTGATCTTCAGTTTAAAACTGATAAAGTAGTATCACCTGGAGCTGGGGTTTACTCATATTTAATTTTCGTTAAAAAATGAAATTTAGAATTCTTTAAGCATTTGCTAGTGTTTGTTAATATCAAATGAATGGCTTAACGAAAAGAAGATCCTAGAAACTAATAACTATTTTAATCTTCTAATTTCTTTATTTCTAATTTTATTTTTTTCAGATATAAAATTGTTCGAATTTTTTAATTTTTAATTTTTTCCCTATAGTACTGCTTTCTTAAATCGTCAGCTGTCGCAGGTCTCTTTTCTTTTATTGTGGATAAATCTGGAAGGTCGAGCTTGGGTTTGAGCTGACGGTTGAATTTGGGGTTGGAGTTAGGTCACGTTGGCGTTAAGTACAGGGGATGGAATGTTGGAGGGACCAGGTTCAAGATCAGGAACGTTTATAATTTCAATGGCATCTATTGCAAACACAGATAAAAATTAATTTAAGAATATATTAGTTTGTTGATTAAATTACTGAAATAACCAGCTGCGCTATCAAATTCATTTTGCAACGGCTCAACTTGCTCCCGAACAGTGGCTAATAATATGTTCTGATCTGGTTTCAAAACGAGGTGTGGACTTTCTCCCCCGTTTTAAATATTTCTCTCTTAAAATGAATATATCTAGTATTAAAAAAGTTAAATGTATAAAATGCCAAAACATGAAACATTTCGAACAACTTCATTTAATATTGCATTTAAATACAGCATATACAATTTATTGGTATCGTCTGAAAACATCTGAAATAGCATTTCTGCCGTAAAACACTTTTCGCTATCTTTGACAATTTGAAAATGCAATTTAAGTTCCTCCCATTGTTCAAGAATTCGTCGAACCGGAGGTTTGAGAGATAACCATCTTGTATCGCATACTTTTAGTATTTTGCGAGGTTCATCGTTGTTTATTGTTTTATACAAATCTTTGTAAAAATTTTGTCGCTTGCTTGAGTGCGAAAACCTACCATAGGTTTCTCGAACCATGATGTAACGTTTCGCCCAGCGCGAACGCGATTGTATAAATTAAAAATTAATTTGCGCGTTCCCCCTGGGCTTGCACCACGTTAGGTACCGGAGCACCGCGCCGAGAGTACGACGTGACGTCACCGCAAACGATCGCCCCAACACCACTGCGCACCTAGACCACGAATCCCCGCTCCAGCGACCTGATACGAACCTCTGATTACGCCCGCACCAGGTATAAAAGGAGAAATCGAAACCGCAACAAGACAGAATTTCCTAGAATCTTCCCAGTCATCCCACCTTGCTTACGCTCTCAGGAGAGACCCCGGACTATTCGAGAGGATCCCGACCAGTTACCCGAGCCCCCGTACGTTGGGATTGTCGCCTAGACTCTTCAACGTCGTTTCCCCTAGCTCCCGGACGTTAGGATTGTCGCCTAGACTCTTCAACGCCGTTCCCCCCAGCTCCGAGACGTTAGGATTGTCGCCTAGACTCTCCAACGACATTCCCCCGAGCTCCTGAACGCTTGGATTGTCTTTAGGACTTTTCGGCGTCATTCCCCGAGCATCCAGCGACCTAGAGAGCCGTCTCAGGCCCGACGACGACCACTTCAAACACCTTGTTACAAGTAGAGTTTTTCCGAACTCGCCGACGACGCCCTCCAGAGTTTGGGCACCCAGGAGGCCAAGTCGTGCTCGCCGGCGACGACTCCGTCCGTGAAGCAAGTTTCACGGCGCCAGGACAGCGATACAGACGTAATTAGGCCTGTTAATTACGTCTGGAGTAACTTAGCATCTCCGAAGCCGAGGAACGTGCACCAGGAGTTCCCGTCGAACGACCCAGAGGCCGCCGCCCATAAACACGCACTCGTGAAGCTAGGTTAACCTAGCGGCCACCTTCGCCAGCGAGAGACAGCGCATAGTTAATCGAAATCCACTCACCTGGAGCAGCAAAACAGCTGGCAAGTAAAACAAATTAAATTCGTCGTCCGCCAACTAAACAACTGGAGTTCCACCGTTGAAACACCAGACGCACTAGGTATGCACACAATTTAGTTTGATATTGACCACGGTTTCGTTTATTTAGCAATTTCAAGATCAAGTGTATTGTTATTGTCCGCCATTACGTGGCGACTCGCTAATCTGTCAAATTATCTATTCAGGACCGGCGCGATGCCTACGCGACAATGAAATCGATGTTTCTTGGGATTGTAGCTTTACTAGCGTGTGATACTGCTAGCTGGATAGAATGACAAACCATTACAAGATGAAGAAATTTTAAATATATTTTTAGAATTTCACAAACACCATTATTATGTCCCGTATTTACAGTCGCATTATCGACACCAACACCTAGTAACTTTTGAAGTATCCATTTTCATATTTTGAAACAAAATTTTGAGTTGTTATGCAATAGAAGGCGCTGTGCTACTTTCAAGTTCAACCAAGCTTAAGAGTCGTGATACAATCCTCTTTAATTTAATACTAAAGTAGCGTATAATAATTCCCTAAAATTTTGTTATGGAAATGTCGGTTGATTCATCAATTATGATACTGTAACCTTGATTACCAATATCTGAAATTAATTCTTCAATAAAATGCGGAGCAAGTACATTTCGTATAATTGTGGTGCATTTAGTTCTGTGGAGACGTAAATGAGTGGCTGCGTTGGTAATATTAGTACCACTATCATTGGAAAATCTTTTTTTACACAATTCTGATAAATGGTCTATTGTGTAAATGGAGAAATGTTCTGCAATAAATAAAGCGAGTCTACCTTTAGCAATAGATTGTTATGTGATTTTTAGTCACACAGTCAAAGAAAGAGCTAGCTGGGCCCTCGCCAAATAACTTTAGAAGTACAATATTAAACTTAAATTACGTATTGCCGTAAGGTCCTTTTTAAAAACAACTTTATTTTGACAAGATTACAAAAATTACGCAAAGCACATGTTACTATTACGAGTTCTAACTACAGACTGCCGCTGATAACATAAAAAGTGCAAGATGTCATAACTCAGGCGAGCGCGAGTTAAGTTTATTTAACGACGATTAGTGTTTTTAAAAAGCATTTATTTATACTTAAAACACTAAACACTTTACAGACGTCGGAGCTCTGCTCCACACACTTGATTCAGGACAGGCTAACCTGAGTGTCGAAACAGAACTGAATGCAAGAAGCATCTTAACACTAAGGAAAACTCTTATCCTAAAGAAATGCAAGGTAGTTTCCGTTCCCACAGGCGTTATCATAAGGTTCTAGGAACAGAGTACAAATCTAGCGGGTTCTAATCTTATCTCTAAGCTAGTAAGCGTTTCTAGTCACGTAACTCCTCCCATCTGAGAATCTTAAATACCGTGAAGCTGTATTTAAGTTATATTTTGACATTGAAGTAAAGAATTTTGAGTATCGTTTAATACGATGGCTTCATTCTGCGGTTTTCGCAATAGTTTTATTAGTTTTGATTTGAAAGAGTCACGTTTACAATATAGATATAATATAATGATTACGAACATAGTGGTTAATAATATAATAATAATGAACGAAATTAAACTTAGTTTATTTACAAAATGGATATTGTTGTTTATCAACTTATCCTTATGGTTTGTCAGTTTTAATTGATTATTGACTAACTCTTGTGTGTTAATAGGGGATAGGTCAATTTTTGAAATATTGATTAGTTTTGATTCATCTATTCGCAATTTACTTATACTAGGCAATTGTAAAATAATCTGTTTTGTGGACGTAGATTTCATGGTGAACAATATTTCGTCGTGATTTATTAGAACTGAACAGTCAGGAGTTAGATGTATTAAATTTGATCCTGTAATTTCTCTCCTTGCAATAACCTGATTGCATTGAATATCTAAAATTGTTTTAATGGGCGAACTAATAAGCCACGTAGCTGAATCTATCTGCAAAATTTTATTTGTGGTTAAATTGAAAATATATGGTCGACAAGTTTGATTGTCGTGAAAGGACAACAATTGTGTTTCACACAATTTCGAACTTGGGATACTGAAATGATTATTTCGAGAACAGAAGTAGTTATTTATTGAAGTTTGTTGACATTGATTAATATCGATAGGTACACTAAAATCAGAATTAAATAGTAAAGTGTTGTAGGAAGGGATTATCATTTGAAATTCGTTATTCGTGTTGTATGCCGGGAAGGGAATCAGTTTAATTAATTGATATTCTGAAAATGTTCGGATTAGCGGGATTTCGAAAATGAACGTGAAGATTTTATCTTTTTGGTATATTTTTGTGGTTATAATCGATTCGTACAAATGGAGGTTTTCGTATTCTCCAGGGTAAGGAAGTGCTAAACCCTTATTATTATTACTTTGAAGTTTGGTTAAAGATTTTGTTATTTGATTAAGGGATTGGATTAGTTCATTATTGTCAATGAGGGAAAGATGAAGTTGTTGTTTTTGTGCGAAAGTTAGTGCATTTTCTAATTCAAGCCAGATATTAATAAATAGTTGTAATGATTGAATTGATTGATTTATCACTGAATAGGTAGAAGTTGCGGCTAGTATTCGTTCAATTTTTACATTATCTAGTAAGATTTTATTTAAGTTATGATTTAATAGTTTTTGATTCTCGGAGAGATCGTGTATTGTAGATAGGGTGTTATTAAGGATCTGAGTTTGTTCTAACAAAACATTCTTTTGGGTTTCGGAATTGTGAGTCAATTTAGAAATTATTTCTTCGTATCGTTTTCCATCTTCTTGGTCTAAGTTACCGGTGATGAATTTTATTACTGTGCCAAGTCCATCTATTAATCCACGTTTTTGTCTGGTGTTTTGCATTTCGGGAAATAATTGAAATAGCAGCTGATCTGCTTTATTAATATATTGTTTTAGAATTAAAAGCTGATTGTTATGATTAATTAAAATGTCTTTTAAGTCTACAAAGTGTCTATAGCCTATTGGAAAGTTTTTGTTTTCTAAAAGTGAAATTGACGCTAGAAGGTTATTTTTTAGAGTTTGATAGTCAGTCAATAAAGGGGTGTAGTCAAGGATCTTTATTAAGGTCCATTCGGATTCCTTTAATAGGGCTTTACCTTTTTGTAAGGGGTATAGTCCAGGATTGTTGTTTAAAGTCTCGATTGTTATGTCACATTTGAGGTGGTGCCAGGCGATGGCGAAGAGGATGATCGATAATGTCCTGTAAAAGGCATCAGATCATTGGCATGTCTTTTTAATATTGTATTTTTGTGTACGTGTTTAACATCGTACGTGTCATGTTCATTAATTTTGTCTACTATATAGGGACCTGCAAATTTAGGATCTTTTTTATTACGTGCATTTGTCGTAATGTAAACTTGGTCTCCAATTTTGAATGATTTGGAATTTCGGGATTTATTGACTTTGTCGTTTCGTGCTTCTTTTGTAGAGCTTTGTTTATTTTGAAGAGCGTCGTAAAGATGTTTCATTTTTTCTCTGTGATTTACTACATAATTTTCGAAAAATGATTTTTCATAGTCTAGGTCAAAAGGGTTCTTGTTGTCGGTATGTCCAAATACTATTTCGAAAGGTGATAATTTTAGATTTGAATGGATAGTATGATTGTAAGCCATTACACAATATTGTATTTTCTTGTGTTCGGGCATTTCTCCTAAAAGTCTATAGTGTTCTATTAATGTTGAATGAAAACGTTCTACTGGGGAATTTGATTCGTGATGATAAGGCGTTGTTGTATGCAATTGAATTTTGTGTACTTGTAAAAAGCTTAGAAAAGGTTGTTTATTAAATTCATTATCTGTTATCAATGTGTTAGGGGCCGTAAAGGTTGTAATGAAAAAGAATAGTCGATCTGTCACATCGATCATGTTACTGGATCGTAATTGATAGGCTTGAGCGAATTTGGAAAAAGCGTCTATTAACGTTAAATATTTAATTCCTTTTATTATACAGAATGTTTAAATTTTTCTTTCGATTGGATTCTTATTGAAACTAACCTAAGCGTGCGTAGAAGCCTTCGTAAGTGCTAATATGACGTTTGTATCTAGTTTATGTGCAATATGTGACACTGCGAAATGCTTTGGGTAAACTTATCATTCATTTAAGCAGCACTTTCAGAGTTTCGGTTGCAGTTAGGCTACTGTACACAGCTAGCTATGTTTATAGTTGTTCCGAGCCTTTAAATTGCTTTCTAATATAAACAAAATAACGAATTATTTGAACACAGAATGTTTAAATTTTTCTTTCGATTGGATTCATATTGAAACTCTCCTAAGCGTGCCTAGAAGCCTTCGTAAGTGCTAATATGACGTTTGTATCTAGTTTGAATGCATTATCTGACACTGCGAGATGCTTTTGGTGTACTTATTATTCATTTAAGCAGCACTTTTACCGTTTCGGTTGCAGTTAGGCTATTATACACAGCTAGCTATGTTTATAGGCGTTCAGACCCCTAACATTGCTCTATAATATACACAAAATAACGAATTATTTGAATACAAAATGTTTGAATTTGTCTTTCGATTGGATTCATATTGAAACACACCTAAACGTGCCTAGAAGCCTTTGTAAGTGATAATGTTTGTATCTAGTTTGAATGCAATATGTGACAATTTCGAGATGCTTTGGGTGAACTTATTATTCATTTAAGCAGCACGTTCAGCGTTTCGGTTGCAGTTAGGCTATTTTACACAGCTAGCTATGTTTATAGGCGTTTCGAGCCTTTAAATTGCTTTCTAATATAAACAAAATAACGAATTATTTGAATACAGAATGTTTACATTTTTCTTTCGATTGGATTCATATTGAAACTCACCTATGCGTGCGTAGAAGCCTTTGTTAGTGCTAATATGACGTTTGTATCTAGTTTGAGTGCAATATGTGACACTGCGAAATGGTTTGGGTAAACTTATCATTCATTTAAGCAGCACTTTCAGAGTTTCGGTTGCAGTTAGGCTATAATAGACAGCTAGCTATGTTTATAGGCGTTCCGAGTCTTTAAATTGCTCTCTAATATAAACATAATAACGAATTATTTGAATACAGAATGTTTGAATTTGTCTTTCGATTGGATTTATATTGAAACACACCTAAACGTGCCTAGAAGCATTTGTAAGTGCTAATGTTTGTATCTAGTTTGAATGCAATATGTGACACTGAGAGATGCTTTGGGTGAACTTATTATTCATTTAAGCAGCACGTTCAACGTTTCGGTTGCAGTTAGGCTATTGTACACAACTAGCTATTTTTATAGGCGTTCCGAGCCTTTAAATTGCTTTCTAATATAAACAAAATAACGAATTATTTGAACACAGAATGTTTAAATCTTTCTTTCGATTGGATTCATATTAAAACTCACCTAAACGTGCCTAGAAGCATTTGTAAGTGCTAATGTTTGTATCTAGTTTGAATGCAATATGTGACACTGTGAGATGCTTTGGGTGAACTTATTATTCATTTAAGCAGCACGTTCAACGTTTCGGTTGCAGTTACGCTATTGTACACAGCTTGCTATCTTTATAGGCGTTCCGAGCCTTTAAATTGCTTTCTAATATAAACAAAATAACGAATTATTTGAACACAGAATGTTTAAATTTTTGTTTCGATTGGATTCATAATGAAACTCACCTAAGCGTGTCTAGAAGCCTTCGTAAGTGTTAATATGACGTTTGTATCTAGTTTGAATGCAATATCTGCCACTGCGAGATGCTTTTGGTGTACTTATTATTTATTTAAGCAGCACTTTTGCCGTTTCGGTTGCAGTTAGGCTATTGTACACAGCTAGCTATGTTTATAGGCGTTCCGAGCCTTTAAATTGCTTTCTAATATAAACAAAATAACGAATTATTTGAACACAGAATGCTTAAATTTTTCTTTCGATTGGATTCATATTGAAACTCACCTAAGCGTGCCCAGAAGCCTTCGTAAGTGCTAATATGACGTTTGTATCTAGTTTGAATGCAATATGTGACACTGCGAGTTGCTTTTGGTGTACTTATTAATCATTTAAGCAGCACTTTTACCGTTTAGGTTGCAGTTATCCTATTATACACAGCTAGCTATGTTTATAGGCGTTCAGAGCCCTAACATTGCTCTATAATATACACAAAATAACGAATTATTTGAATACAAAATGTTTGAATTTGTCTTTCGATTGGATTCATATTGAAACACACCTAAACGTGCCTAGAAGCCTTTGTAAGTGCTAATGTTTGTATCTAGTTTGAATGCAATATGTGACACTGCGAGATGCTTTGGGTGAACTTATTATTCATTTAAGCAGCACTTTTACCGTTTCGGTTGCAGTTAGGCTATTATACACAGCTAGCTATGTTTATAGGCGTTCAGAGCTCTAACATTGCTCTATAATATAAACAAAATAACGAATTATTTGAATACAAAATGTTTGAATTTGTCTTTCGATTGGATTCATATTGAAACACACCTAAACGTGCCTAGAAGCCTTTGTAAGTGCTAATGTTTGTATCTAGTTTGAATGCAATATGTGACAATTTCGAGATGCTTTGCGTGAACTTATTATTCATTTAAGCAGCACGTTCAGCGTTTCGGTTGCAGTTAGGCTATTGTACACAGCTAGCTATGTTTATAGGCGTTCCGAGCCTTTAAATTGCTTTCTAATATAAACAAAATAACGAATTATTTGAATACAGAATGTTTAAATTTTTCTTTCGATTGGATTCATATTGAAACTCACCTAAGCGTGCGTAGAAGCCTTTGTAAGTGCTAACATGACGTTTGTATCTAGTTTGAGTGCAATATGTGCAACTGCGAAATGTTTTGGGTAAACTTATCATTCATTTAAGAAGCACTTTCAGAGTTTCGGTTGCAGTTAGGCTATTATACACAGCTAGCTATGTTTATAGGTGTTCCGAGTCTTTAAATTGCTCTCTAATATAAACATAATAACGAATTATTTGAATACAGAATGTTTGAATTTGTCTTTCGATTGGATTCATATTGAAACACACCTAAACGTGCCTAGAAGCCTTTGTAAGTGATAATGTTTGTATCTAGTTTGAATGCAATATGTGACACTGCGAGATGCTTTGGGTGAACCTATTATTCATTTAAGCAGGACGTTCAGCGTTTCGGTTGCAGGTAGGCTACTGTACACAACCAGCTATGTTTATAGGCGTTCCGAGCCTTTAAATTGCTTTCTAATATAAACAAAATAACGAATTATTTGAATACAAAATGTTTAAATTTTTCTTTCGATTGGATTCATATTGAAACTCACCTAAGCGTGCCCAGAAGCTTTCGTAAGTGCTAATATGACGTTTGTATCTAGTTTGAATGCAATATGTGACACTGCGAGTTGCTTTTGGTGTACTTATTAATCATTTAAGCAGCACTTTTACCGTTTAGGTTGCAGTTATCCTATTATACACAGCTAGCTATGTTTATAGGCGTTCAGAGCCCTAACATTGCTCTATAATATACACAAAATAACGAATTATTTGAATACAAAATGTTTGAATTTGTCTTTCGATTGGATTCATATTGAAACACACCTAAACGTGCCTAGAAGCCTTTGTAAGTGCTAATGTTTGTATCTAGTTTGAATGCAATATGTGACACTGCGAGATGCTTTGGGTGAACTTATTATTCATTTAAGCAGCACGTGCAGCGTTTCGGTTGCAGTTAGGCTATTGTACACAGCTTGCTATGTTTATAGGCGTTCCGAGCCTTTAAATTGCTTTCTAATATAAACAAAATAACGAATTATTTGAACACAGAATGTTTAAATTTTTCTTTTGATTGGATTCATATTGAAACTTTCCTAAGCGTGCCTAGAAGCCTTCGTAAGTGCTAATATGGCGTTTTTATTTAGTTTGAATGCAATATCTGACACTGCGAGATGCTTTTGGTGTACTTATTATTCATTTAAGCAGCACTTTTACCGTTTCGGTTGCAGTTAGGTTATTATACACAGCTAGCTATGTTTATAGGCGTTCAGAGCCCTAACATTGCTCTATAATATACACAAAATAACGAATTATTTAAATACAAAATATCTGAATTAATCTTTCGATTGGATTCATATTGAAACACGCCTAAACGTGCCTAGAAGCCTTGTAAGTGCTAATGTTTGTATCTAGTTTGAATGCAATAAGTGACACTGCGAGATGCTTTGGGTGAACTTATTATTCATTTAAGCAGCACGTTCAGCGTTTCGGTTGCAGTTAGGCTACTGTACACAGCTAGCTATGTTTATAGTTGTTCCGAGCCTTTAAATTGCTTTCTAATATAAACAAAATAACGAATTATTTGAATACAGAATGTTTAAATTTTTCTTTCGATTGGATTCTTATTGAAACTCACCTAAGCGTGCGTAGAAGCCTTCGTAAGTGCTAATATGACGTTTGTATCTAGTTTATGTGCAATATGTGACACTGCGGAATGCTTTGGGTAAACTTATCATTCATTTAAGCAGCACTTTCAGAGTTTCGGTTGCAGTTAGGCTATTGTACACAGCTATCTATGTTTATAGGCGTTCCGAGCTTTTAAATTGCTTTCTAATATAAACAAATTAACGAATTATTTGAACACAGAATGTTTAAATTTTTCTTTCGATTGGATTCATATTGAAACTCTCCTAAGCGTGCCTAGAAGCCTTTGTAAGTGCTAATATGACGTTTGTATCTAGTTTCAATGCATTATCTGACACTGCGAGATGCTTTTGTTGTACTTATTATTCATTTAAGCAGCACTTTTACCGATTCGGTTGCAGTTAGGCTATTATACACAGCTAGCTATGTTTATAGGCGTTCAGAGCCCTAACATTGCTCTATAATATACACAAAATAACGAATTATTTGAATACAAAATGTTTGAATTTGTCTTTCGATTGGATTCATATTGAAACTCTTCTAAGCTTGCCTAGAAGCCTTCGTAAGTGCTAATATGACGTTTGTATTTAGTTTGAATGCAATATCTGACACTGCGAGATGCTTTTGTTGTACTTATTATTCATTTAAGCAGCACTTTTACCGATTCGGTTGCAGTTAGGCTATTATACACAGATAGCTATGTTTATAGGCGTTCAGAGCCCTAACATTGCTCTATAATATACACAAAATAACGAATTATTTAAATACAAAATATTTGAATTAGTCTTTCGATTCTATTCATATTGAAACACACCTAAACGTGCCTAGAAGCCTTGTAAGTGCTAATGTTTGTATCTAGTTTGAATGCAATATGTGACACTGCGAGATGCTTTGGGTGAACTTATTATTCATTTAAGCAGCACGTTCAGCGTTTCGGTTGCAGTTAGGCTACTGTACACAGCTAGCTATGTTTATAGTTGTTCCGAGCCTTTAAATTGCTTTCTAATATAAACAAAATAACGAATTATTTGAATACAGAATGTTTAAATTTTTCTTTCGATTGGATTCTTATTGAAACTAACCTAAGCGTGCGTAGAAGCCTTCGTAAGTGCTAATATGACGTTTGTATCTAGTTTATGTGCAATATGTGACACTGCGAAATGCTTTGGGTAAACTTATCATTCATTTAAGCAGCACTTTCAGAGTTTCGGTTGCAGTTAGGCTATTGTACACAGCTATCTATGTTTATAGGCGTTCCGAGCTTTTAAATTGCTTTCTAATATAAACAAAATAACGAATTATTTGAACACAGAGTGTTTAAATTTTTCTTTCGATTGGATTCATATTGAAACTCTCCTAAGCGTGCCTAGAAGCCTTTGTAAGTGCTAATATGACGTTTGTATCTAGTTTGAATGCATTATCTGACACTGCGAGATGCTTTTGGTGTACTTATTATTCATTTAAGCAGCACTTTTACCGTTTCGGTTGCAGTTAGGCTATTATACACAGCTAGCTATGTTTATAGGCGTTCAGACCCCTAACATTGCTCTATAATATACACAAAATAACGAATTATTTGAATACAAAATGTTTGAATTTGTCTTTCGATTGGATTCATATTGAAACACACCTAAACGTGCCTAGAAGCCTTTGTAAGTGCTAATATTTGTATCTAGCTTAAATGCAATATGCGACACTGCGAGACGCTTTGGGTGAACTTATTATTCATTTAAGCAGCACGTTCAGCGTTCCGGTTGCAGCTAGGCTATTGTACACAGCTAGCTATGTTTATAGGCGTTCAGACCCCTAACATTGCTCTATAATATACACAAAATAACGAATTATTTGAATACAAAATGTTTGAATTTGTCTTTCGATTGGATTCATATTGAAACACACCTAAACGTGCCTAGAAGCCTTTGTAAGTGATAATGTTTGTATCTAGTTTGAATGCAATATGTGACAATTTCGAGATGCTTTGGGTGAACTTATTATTCATTTAAGCAGCACGTTCAGCGTTTCGGTTGCAGTTAGGCTATTTTACACAGCTAGCTATGTTTATAGGCGTTCCGAGCCTTTAAATTGCTTTCTAATATAAACAAAATAACGAATTATTTGAATACAGAATGTTTACATTTTTCTTTCGATTGGATTCATATTGAAACTCACCTAAGCGTGTGTAGAAGCCTTTGTTAGTGCTAATATGACGTTTGTATCTAGTTTGAGTGCAATATGTGACACTGCGAAATGGTTTGGGTAAACTTATCATTCATTTAAGCAGCACTTTCAGAGTTTCGGTTGCAGTTAGGCTATAATAGACAGCTAGCTATGTTTATAGGCGTTCCGAGTCTTTAAATTGCTCTCTAATATAAACATAATAACGAATTATTTGAATACAGAATGTTTAAATCTTTCTTTCGATTGGATTCATATTAAAACTCACCTAAACGTGCCTAGAAGCATTTGTAAGTGCTAATGTTTGTATCTAGTTTGAATGCAATATGTGACACTGAGAGATGCTTTGGGTGAACTTATTATTCATTTAAGCAGCACGTTCAACGTTTCGGTTGCAGTTACGCTATTGTACACAGCTTGCTATGTTTATAGGCGTTCCGAGCCTTTAAATTGCTTTCTAATATAAACAAAATAACGAATTATTATTTTGTTTATGTTAGAGGGCAATTTAAGGGTTCTAAACACCTATAAACTTAGCTAGCAGTGTATAATAGCCTAACTGCAACCGAAACGCTAAAACTGCTGCTTAAATAAATAATTAGTACACCGAAAGCATCGCGCAGTGTCACATGTTGCATTCAAACTGGATGAAAACTTCA
This sequence comes from Agriotes lineatus, assembly GCA_940337035.1. Classification (NCBI taxonomy): domain Eukaryota; kingdom Metazoa; phylum Arthropoda; class Insecta; order Coleoptera; family Elateridae; genus Agriotes; species Agriotes lineatus. Next base: position 163,949 of record CALNHX010000182.1, on the reverse strand, counting down.
TATTAGCACTTACAGAGGCTTCTAGGCACGCTTAGGTGTGTTTCAATATGAATCCAATCGAAACAAAAATTCAAACATCCTGTATTCAAATAATTTGTTATTTTGTTTAAGCTAGAGAGCAATTTAAGGGATCTGAACACCTATAAACTTAACTAGCTGTGTATAATAGCCTAACTGCAACCGAAACGCTAAAAGTGCTGCTTAAATGAATAATAAGTACACCAAAAGCATCTCGCAACCTCACATATTGCATTCTAACAGGTTGAAAACCTCATATTAGCACTTACGAAGGCTTCTAGGCACGCTTAGGTGTGTTTCAATATGAATCCAATCGAAACAATAATTTAAACACTCTGTATTCAAATGATTCCTGATTTTGTTTATGTTAGAGGGCAATTTAAGGGTTCTGAACACCTATAAACTTAACTAGCTGTGTATAATAGCCTAACTGCAACCGAAACGCTAAGACTGCTGCTTAAATAAATAATTAGTAAACCGAAAGAATCCCGCAGTGTCACATATTGCTTTCAAACTGAATGAAAACTTCATATTAGCACTTACAAAGGCTTCTAGGCACGCTTAGGTGTGATTCAATATGAATCCAATCGAAGAAAAATTCAAACATGCTGTATACAAATAATTCGTTATTTTGTTTAAGTTAGAGAGCAATTTAAGGGTTCTGAACGACTATAAACTTAACTAGCTGTGTATAATAGCCTAACTGCAAACGAAACGCTAAAGGTGCTGCTTAAATAAATAATAAGTACACCAAAAGCATCTCGCAACCTTACATATTGCATTCTAACAGGTTGAAAACCTCATATTAGCACTTACGAAGGCTTCTAGGCACGCTTAGGTGTGTTTTAATATGAATCCAATCGAAACAAAAATTTAAACATTCTGTATTCAAATGATTCGTTATTTTGTTTATGTTAGAGGGCAATTTAAGGGTTCTGAACACCTATAAACTTAGCTAGCAGTGTATAATAGCCTAACTGCAACCGAAACGCTAAAACTGCTGCTTAAATAAATAATTAGTACACCGAAAGCATGGCGCAGTGTCACATATTGCATTCAAACTGGATGAAGACCTCATATTAGTACTTACAAAGGCTTCTAGGCACGCTTAGGTGTGATTCAATATGAATCCAATCGAAAGAAAAATTCAAACATTCTGTATTCAAATAATTCGTTTTTTTGTTTAAGTTAGACAGCAATTTAAGGGTTCTGAACGACTATAAACTTAGCTAGCAGTGTATAATAGCCTAACTGCAACCGAAACGCTAAAACTGCTGCTTAAATAAATAATTTGTACACCGAAAGAATCGCGCAGTGTCACATATTGCTTTCAAACTGGATGAAAACTTCATATTAGCACTTACAAAGGCTTCTAGGCACGCTTAGGTGTGATTCAATATGAATCCAATCGAAAGAAAAATTCAAACATTTTGTATTCAAATAATTCGTTATTTTGTTTAAGTTAGAGAGCAATTTAAGGGTTCTGAACGACTATAAATTTAGTTAACAGTGTATAATAGCCTAACTGCAACCGAAACGCTAAAACTGCTGTTTAAATAAATAATTAGTACACCGAAAGCATCGCGCAGTGTCACATATTGCATTCAAACTGGATGAAAACTTCATATTAGCACTTACAGAGGCTTCTAGGCACGCTTAGGTGTGTTTCAATATGAATCCAATCGAAACAAAAATTCAAACATCCTGTATTCAAATAATTCGTTATTTTGTTTATGCTAGAGAGCAAGTTAAGGGATCTGAACACCTATAATAATAATAATAATAATAATATAAACATTTATTTCCAAAAAAGAAGGGGCAGATTACATAATGTGCAATGAAAACTAAATTTTGGAAAATGGGCGCTGTTCAGTTTGACCCACCTGATGGCAGGTTAATTGGTCTTCCACAGCACCCGTACCACAAAATTAGAAAAAATAAAGCAGCTGGACGATTGTGTTACGTAATATCCAGTAGCCGAGAGAAAATATTACTGATTAAATAAAAGCTTTTTAAAAGTACTTTTAAACTTGGTTTCAGGTAGGGTTCTTAATTGGCGAGGTATTATGTTATTATAATAATAGACAATATTATATGAAAAAGATCTTTTAAATAAATAAGTTCTAAACCGTGGGATTGTCAATGCACTTTTTGTTCTAATATTAACTTGATGATCATCGGATCTAAAGGAAATTTTATCGAACAAGTAAGGTGGCTCTTGATTGTTAATTATTTTTAAATAAAAAACTGCAGTATGTAATTTACGTCTGTTGGACATGCTAAGCCAGTTCGTCTCTTTCAATTTATGAGATACATGCTGTCGTCTCTGTATGCCATAGATAAATTGTAGGCATGAATTTTGAGTGCGTTGGATCCTTATTACAGTATTTTTTGTTAAACATGGAGCATAAAGGGTATCACAATAATTAAAATTTGATAAGACCAATGCATCACACAACAAAATTTTCATATCTCTCGAAAGGCAATAACGGTGAGCATACAGTAACTTTAAATTATAATACGCTTTCTGAATACACCGAGAAACATGTTGTTCGAAACGCAGGTCGTTATCAATGAGTACTCCTAAATTCTTACACACGTTGCTCTGCACTAAAACGTCACCACCTACTTTTATGTCAATCGACGCAATTGCTTGTTCCCTTACTGCTCTATTTCCAAACAGCATAAATGAAGATTTAGAGGCATTTATTTTTAATGAATGTTTTTCACAAAATTCCACAAGTCTCGCCAGGTCCTCGTTCACCAACGATATTGATTCATTCAGCTTATGATACGGAAAAGAGTAATATATTTGCGTATCATCAGCGTACATGTGAAATTTACAATATTGTAAGCAAGAAGATATATTATTCGTATACAGTGAGAATAAAAGAGGACCTAGAATCGATCCTTGTGGAACACCCATTGTGACTATTAACGGATCGGAAGTTTTTTGGTGAATACTAACCATTTGTGTTCTATTAGATAAATAATGTTTTATTAAGCGGATAGCCGAGTTATCAAAACCTATGAAATTTAAAATAGATAGCAAAAGCGTGTGGTCGATGGTGTCAAAAGCTTTCGAAAAATCTAAAAGCACTAGTAAAGTTAATTCCCTGTTATCAGTCGCTCGAATACAATCATCTGTTATAGCAGTTAGAGCAGTATTGCAACTGTAACCGGGGCGGAAGCCAGATTGCGTTTTTGGAAAAATATTGTGCAGGCTAACGTAATTGCGAATTTGTTTATCTAAAATTTTTTCAAGAACTTTAGATAATGTGCAAAGAATACTTATTGGACAAAGCTATTTGAATTCTGTTGGTAGGTCTGTTTTAGGCAGAGGTATCACTCGTGCAGATTTCCAAATATCTGGAAAGACGCATTCTGTTATGCAGAAATTCATGACGTGTGTGAAGTATGGCAACAGATGAGGACAGCACATTTGTAATAACTTTATATTAATGCTATCCGGGCCCGTAGATGTTGATTTAATGGCGAAAAGAATATTACCAACTTCCAATTCATTTGTTTCAACAAACTGAAACGAGTTTTCCAGATCATGTTTTTTATTTGCCAAGTAGTAGTTAATTAAATCATTATTATCTATACGAGAGTTACTATTAGAAGAATTTAGAAAAAAATTATATAAACTTAACTAGCTGTGTATAATAGCCTAACTGCAATCGAAACGCTAAAAGTGCTGCTTAAATGAATAATAAGTACACCAAAAGCATCTCGCAACCTCACATATTCCATTCTAACAGGTTGAAAACCTCATATTAGCACTTACGAAGGCTTCTAGGCACGCTTAGGTGTGATTAAATATGAATCCAATCGAAAGAAAAATTCAAACATTCTGTATTCAAATAATTCGTTTTTTTGTTTAAGTTAGACAGCAATTTAAGGGTTCTGAACGACTATAAACTTAGCTAGCGGTGTATAATAGCCTAACTGCAACCGAAACGCTAAAACTGCTGCTTAAATAAATAATTAGTACACCAAAAGAATCGCGCAGTGTCACATATTGCTTTCAAACTGGATGAAAACTTCATATTAGCACTTACAAAGGCTTCTAGGCACGCTTAGGTGTGATTCAATATGAATACAATCGAAAGAAAAATTCAAACAATATGTATTCAAATAATTCGTTATTTTGTTTAAGTTAGAGAGCAATTTAAGGGTTCTGAACGACTATAAACTTAGCTAGCAGTGTATAATAGCCTAACTGCAACCGAAACGCTAAAACTGCTGCTTAAATAAATAACTAGTACACCGAAAGCATCGCGCAGTGTCGCATATTGCATTCAAACTGGATGAAGACCTCATATTAGCACTTACAAAGGCTTCTAGGCTTGCTTAGGTGTGATTCAATATGAATCCAATCGAAAGAAAATTTCAAACAATCTGTATTCAAATAATTCCTTATTTTGTTTAAGTTAGAGAGCAATTTAAGGGATCTGAACACCTATAAACTTAACTAGCTGTGTATAATAGCCTAACTGCAACCGAAACGGTAAAAGTGCTGCTTAAATAAATAATAAGTACACCAAAAGCATCTCCCAACGTTACATATTGCAGTCTAACAGGTTGAAAACCTCATATTAGCACTTACGAAGGCTTCTAGGCACGCTTAGGTGTGTTTCAATATGAATCCAATCGAAACAAAAATTCAAACATTCTGTATTCAAATAATTCGTTATTTTGTTTAAGTTAGAGAGCAATTTAAGGGATCTGAACACCTATAAACTTAACCAGCTGTGTATAATAGCCTAACTGCAACCGAAACGCTAAAAGTGCTGCTTAAATGAATAATAAGTACACCGAAAGAATCGCGCAGTGTCACATATTGCTTTCAAACTGAATGAAAACTTCATATTAGCACTTACAAAGGCTTCTAGGCACGCTTAGGTGTGATTCAATATGAATCCAATCGAAGAAAAATTCAAACATTCTATATACAAATAATTCGTTGTTTTGTTTAAGTTAGAGAACAATTTAAGGGATCTGAACACCTATAAACTTAACTAGCTGTGTATAATAGCCTAACTGCAACCGAAACGCTAAAACTGCTGCTTAAATAAATAATTAGTACACCGAAGGAATCGCGCAGTGTCACATATTGCATTCGAACAGGTTGAAAACCTCGCATTAACACTTACGAAAGCTTCTAGGAACGCTTAGGTGTGTTTCAATATGAATCCAATCGAAACAAAAATTCAAACATTCTGTATTCAAATTATTCGTTATTTTGTTAATGTTATAGGACAATTTAAGGGTTCTGTTAACCTATAAACTTAGCTAGCTGTGTATAATAGCTTAACTGCAACCGAAACGCTAAAAGTGCTGCTTAAATAAATAATTAGTACACCGAAACAATCTCGTAGAGTCACATATTGCCTTCAAACTGGATGAAAACCTCATATTAGTGCTTACGAAGGCTTCTATGCACGCTTAGGTGTGATTCAATATGAATCCAATCGAAAGAAAAATTCAAACATTCTGTTTTCAAATAATTCGTTATTTTGTTTAAGTTAGAGAGCAATTTAAGGGTTCTGAACACCTATAAACTTAGCTAGCTGTGTATAATAGCCTAACTGCAACCGAAACGCTATAAGTGCTGCTTAAATGAATAATAAGTACATCAAAAGCATCTCGCAACGTCACATATTACATTCTAACAGGTTGAAAACCTCATATTAGCACTTACGAAGGCTACTAGGCACGCTTAAATGTGTTTCAATATGAATCCAATCGAAACAAAAATTCAAACATTCTGTATTCAAATGATTCGTTATTTTGTTTATGTTAGAGGGCAATTTAAGGGTTCTCAACACCTATAATTAGCTAGCTGTGTATAATAGCCTAACTGAAACCGAAACGCTAAAAGTGCTGCTTAAATGAATAATAACTACACCAAAAGCATCTCGCAACCTCACATATTGCATTCTAACACTTTGAAAACCTCATATTAGCACTTACGAAGGATTCTAGGCACGCTTAGTTGTGTTTCAATATGAATCCAATCGAAACAAAAATTTAAACATTCTGTATTCAAATGATTCGTTATTTTGTTTATGTTAGAGGGCAATTTAAGGGTTCTGAACACCTATAAACTTAGCTAGCTGTGTATAATAGCCTAACTGCAACCGAAATGCTAAAAGTACTGCTTAAATAAATAATTAGTACACCGAAAGCATCTCGCAGTCACTTGTTGCGTTCAAACTGGATGAAAACCTTATATTAGCGCTTACGCAGGCTTCTATGCACGCTTAGGTGTGATTCAATTGAATCCAATCGAAACAAAAATTCAAACATTCTGTATTCAAATGATTCGTTATTTTGTTAATGTTATAAGACAATTTAAGGGTTCTGAACACCTATAAACTTAGCTAGCTGTATATAATAGCCTAACTGCAACCGAAACGCTAAAAGTGTTGCTTAAATGAATAATAAGTACACCGAAAGCATTGCGCAGTGTCACATATTGCATTCAAACTGGATGAAGACCTAATATTAGCACTTACAAAGGCTTCTAGGCACGCTTAGGTGTGATTCAATATGAATCCAATCGAAAGAAAAATTCAAACATTCTGTATTCAAATAATTCGTTTTTTTGTTTAAGTTAGACAGCAATTTAAGGGTTCTCAACACCTATAAACTTAGCTAGCTGTGTATAATAGCCTAACTGCAACCGAAACGCTAAAACTGCTGCTTAAATAAATAATTAGTACACCGAAGGAATCGCGCAGTGTCACATATTGCTTTCAAACTGAATGAAAACTTCATATTAGCACTTACAGAGGCTTCTAGGCACGCTTAGGTGTGATTCAATATGAATCCAATCGAAGAAAAATTCAAACATTCTGTATTCAAATGATTCGTTATTTTGTTAATGTTATAAGACAATTTAAGGGTTCTGAACACCTATAAACTTAGCTAGCGGTGTATAATAGCCTAACGGCAACCGAAACGCTAAAACTGCTGCTTAAATAAATAATTAGTACACCGAAGGAATCGCGCAGTGTCACATATTGCATTAGAACAGGTTGAAAACCTCGCATTAATACTTACGAAAGCTTCTAGCAACGCTTAGGTGTGTTTCAATATGAATCCAATCGAAACAAAAATTCAAACATTCTGTATTCAAATGATTCGTTATTTTGTTTATATTAGAGGGCAATTTAAGGGTTCTGAACACCTATAAACTTAGCTAGCTGTGTATAATAGCCTAACTGCAACCGAAACGCTAAAAGTGCTGCTTAAATGAATAATAAGTACACCAAAAGAATCTCGCAACGTCACATATTGCATTCGAACAGGTTGAAAACCTCATATTAGCACTTACGAAAGCTTCTAGGCACGCTTAGGTGTGTTTCAGTATGAATCCAATCGAAACAAAAATTCAAACATTCTGTATTCAAATGATTCGTTATTTTGTTTATGTGAGAGTGCAATTTAAGGGTTCTGAACACCTATAAACTTAGCTAGCTGTGTATAATAGTCTAACTGCAACCGAAACGCTAAAAGTGCTGCTTAAATGAATAATAAGTACACCGAAAGCATTGCGCAGTGTCACATATTGCATTCAAACTGGATGAAGACCTCATATTAGCACTTACAAAGGCTTCTAGGCACGCTTAGGTGTGATTCAATATGAATCCAATCGAAAGAAAAATTCAAACATCCTGTATTCAAATAATTCATTTTTTTGTTTAAGTTAGACAGCAATTTAAGGGTTCTGAACGACTATAAACTTAGCTAGCGGTGTATAATAGCCTAACTGCAACCGAAACGCTAAAACTGCTGCTTAAATAAATAATTAGTACACCAAAAGAATCGCGCAGTGTCACAAATTGCTTTCAAACTGGATGAAAACTTCATATTAGCACTTACAAAGGCTTCTAGGCACGCTTAAGTGTGATTCAATACGAATACAATCGAAAGAAAAATTCAAACAATATGTATTCAAATAATTCGTTATTTTGTTTAAGTTAGAGAGCAATTTAAGGGTTCTGAACGACTATAAACTTAGCTAGCAGTGTATAAAAGCCTAACTGCAACCGAAACGGTAAAAGTGCTGCTTAAATGAATAATAAGTACACCAAAAGCATCTCGCAACGTTACATATTGCAGTCTAACAGGTTGAAAACCTCATATTAGCACTTACGAAGGCTTCTAGGCACGCTTAGGTGTGTTTCAATATGAATCCAATCGAAACAAAAATTCAAACATTCTGTATTCAAATAATTCGTTATTTTGTTTAAGTTAGAGAGCAATTTAAGGGATCTGAACACCTATAAACTTAACCAGCTGTGTATAATAGCCTAACTGCAACCGAAACGCTAAAAGTGCTGCTTAAATGAATAATAAGTACACCGAAGGAATCGCGCAGTGTCACATATTGCTTTCAAACTGAATGAAAACTTCATATTAGCACTTACAGAAGCTTCTAAGCACGCTTAGGTGTGATTCAATATGAATCCAATCGAAGAAAAATTCAAACATTCTGTATACAAATAATTCGTTGTTTTGTTTAAGTTAGAGAACAATTTAAGGGATCTGAACACCTATAAACTTAACTAGCTGTGTATAATAGCCTAACTGCAACCGAAACGCTAAAACTGCTGCTTAAATAAATAATTAGTACACCTAAGGAATCGCGCAGTGTCACATATTGCATTCGAACAGGTTGAAAACCTCGCATTAACACTTACGAAAGCTTCTAGGAACACTTAGGTGTGATTCAATATGAATCCAATCGAAAGAAAAATTCAAACATTCTGTTTTCAAATAATTCGTTATTTGGTTTAAGTTAGAGAGCAATTTAAGGGTTCTGAACACCTATAAACTTAGCTAGCTGTGTATAATAGCCTAACTGCAACCGAAACGCTATAAGTGCTGCTTAAATGAGTAATAAGTACACCAAAAGCATCTCGCAACGTCACATATTGCATTCTAACAGGTTGAAAACCTCATATTAGCACTTACGAAGGCTACTAGGCACGCTTAGATGTGTTTCAATATGAATCCAATCGAAACAAAAATTCAAACATTCTGTATTCAAATGATTCGTTATTTTGTTTATGTTAGAGGGCAATTTAAGGGTTCTCAACACCTATAATTAGCTAGCTGTGTATAATAGCCTAACTGCAACCGAAACGCTAAAAGTGCTGCTTAAATGAATAATAACTACACCAAAAGCATCTCGCAACCTCACATATTGGATTCTAACACTTTGAAAACCTCATATTAGCACTTACGAAGGAGTCTAGGCACGCTTAGGTGTGTTTCAATATGAATTAAATCAAAACAAAAATTTAAACATTCTGTATTCAAATGATTCGTTATTTTGTTTATGTTAGAGGGCAATTTAAGGGTTCTGAACACCTATAAACTTAGCTAGCTGTGTATAATAGCCTAACTGCAACCGAAACGCTAAAAGTACTGCTTAAATAAATAATTAGTACACCGAAAGCATCTCGCAGAGTCACTTGTTGCGTTCAAACTGGATGAAAACCTTATATTAGCGCTTACGCAGGCTTCTATGCACGCTTAGGTGTGATTCAATATGAATCCAATCAAAACAAAAATTCAAACATTCTGTATTCAAATGATTCGTTATTTTGTTAATGTTATAAGACAATTTAAGGGTTCTGAACATCTATAAACTTAGCTAGCTGTGTATAATAGCCTAACTGCAACCGAAACGGTATAAGTGCTGCTTAAATAAATAATTAGTACACCGAAACAATCTCGTAGAGTCACATATTGCCTTCAAACTGGATGAAAACCTCATATTAGCGCTTACGAAGGCTTCTATGCACGCTTGGTGTGTTTCAATATGAATCCAATCGAAAGAAAAATTCAAACATTCTGTTTTCAAATAATTCGTTATTTTGTTTAAGTTAGAAAGCAATTTAAGGGTTCTGAACACCTATAAACTTAGCTAGCTGTGTATAATAGCCTAACTGCAACCGAAAGGCTATAAGTGCTGCTTAAATGAAAAATAAGTACACCAAAAGCATCTCGCAACGTCACATATTGCATTCTAACAGGTTGAAAACCTCATATTAGCACTTACGAAGGCTTCTAGGCACGCTTAGGTGTGTTTCAATATGAATCCAAACGAAACAAAAATTCAAACATTCTGTATTCAAATGATTCGTTATTTTGTTTATGTTAGAGGGCAATTTAAAGGTTCTGACCACCTATAAACTTAGCTAGCTGTGTATAATAGCCTAACTGCAACCGAAACGCTAAAAGTACTGCTTAAATAAATAACTAGTACAACGAAAGCATCTCGCAACCTCACATATTGCATTCTAACAGGTTGAAAACCTCATATTAGCACTTACGAAGGCTTCTAGGCACGCTTAGGTGTGTTTCAATATGAATCCAAACGAAACAAAAATTCAAACATTCTGTATTCAAATGATTCGTTATTTTGTTTATGTTAGAGGGCAATTTAAGGGTTCTGAACACCTATAAACTTAACTAGCTGTGTATAATAGCCTAACTGCAACCGAAACGCTAAAACTGCTGCTTAAATAAATAATTCGTACACCGAAAGAATCGCGCAGTGTCACATATTGCTTTCAAACTGAATGAAAACTTCATATTAGCACTTACGAAGGCTTCTAGGCACGCTTAGGTGTGATTCAATATGAATCTAATCGAAGAAAAATTCAAACATTCTGTGTACAAATAATTCGTTGTTTGGTTTAAGTTAGAGAACAATTTAAGGGATCTGAACCACTATAAACTTAACTAGCTGTGTATAATAGCCTAACTGCAACCGAAACGCTAAAACTGCTGCTTAAATAAATAATTAGTACACCGAAGGAATCGCGCAGTGTCACATATTGCATTCGAACAGGTTGAAAACCTCGCATTAACACTTACGAAAGCTTCTAGGAACGCTTAGGTGTGTTTCAATATGAATCCAATCGAAACAAAAATTCAAACATTCTGTATTCAAATTATTCCTTATTTTGTTAATGTTATAGGACAATTTAAGGGTTCTGAATACCTATAAACTTAGCTAGCTGTGTATAATAGCCTAACTGCAACCGAAACGCTAAAACTGCTGCTTAAATAAATAATTCGTACACCGAAAGAATCGCGCAGTGTCACATATTGCTTTCAAACTGAATGAAAACTTCATATTAGCACTTACAAAGGCTTCTAGGCACGCTTAGGTGTGATTCAATATGAATCCAATCGAAAGAAAAATTCAAACATTCTGTTTTCAAATAATTCGTTATTTTGTTTAAGTTAGAGAGCAATTTAAGGGTTCTGAACACCTATAAACTTAGCTAGCTGTGTATAATAGCCTAACTGCAACCGAAACGTTATAAGTGCTGCTTAAATGAATAATAAGTACACCAAAAGCATCTCGCAACGTCACATATTGCATTCTAACAGGTTGAAAACCTCATATTAGCACTTACGAAGGCTACTAGGCACGCTTAGGTGTGTTTCAATATGAATCCAATCGAAACAAAAATTCAAAGATTCTGTATTCAAATGATTCGTTATTTTGTTTATGTTAGAGGGCAATTTAAGGGTTCTGAACACCTATAAACTTAGCTAGCTGTGTATAATAGCCTAACTGCAACCGAAACGCTAAAAGTGCTGCTTAAATGAATAATAACTACACCAAAAGCATCTCGCAACCTCACATATTGCATTCTAACAGGTTGAAAACCTCATATTAGCACTTACGAAGGATTCTAGGCACGCTTAGGTGTGTTTCAATATGAATCCAATCGAAACAAAAATTTAAGCATTTTGTATTCAAATGATTCGTTATTTTGTTTATGTTAGAGGGCAATTTAAGGGTTCTGAACACCTATAAACTTAGCTAGCTGTGTATAATAGCCTAACTGCAACCCAAACGCTAAAAGTACTGCTTAAATAAATAATTAGTACACCGAAAGCATCTCGCAGAGTCACATGTTGCGTTCAAACTGGATGGAAACCTTATAATAGCGCTTACGAAGGCTTCTATGCACGCTTAGGTGTGATTAAATATGAATCCAATCGAAAGAAAAATTCAAACATTCTGTATTCAAATAATTCGTTTTTTTGTTTAAGTTAGACAGCAATTTAAGGGTTCTGAACGACTATAAACTTAGCTAGCAGTGTATAATAGCCTAACTGCAACCGAAACGCTAAAAGTGCTGCTTAAATAAATAATTAGTACACCGAAACGATCTCGTAGAGTCACATATTGCCTTCAAACTGGATGAAGACCTCATATTAGTACTTACAAAGGCTTCTAGGCACGCTTAGGTGTGATTCAATATGAATCCAATCGAAAGAAAGATTCAAACATTCTGTATTCAAATAATTCGTTTTTTTGTTTAAGTTAGACAGCAATTTAAGGGTTCTGAACGACTATAAACTTAGCTAGCAGTGTATAATAGCCTAACTGCAACCGAAACTCTAAAAGTGCTGCTTAAATAAATAATTAGTACACCGAAACAATCTCGTAGAGTCACATATTGCCTTCAAACTGGATGAAAACCTCATATTAGTGCTTACGAAGGCTTCTATGCACGCTTAGGTGTGATTCAATATGAATCCAATCGAAAGAAAAATTCAAACATTCTGTTTTCAAATAATTCGTTATTTTGTTTAAGTTAGAGAGCAATTTAAGGGTTCTGAACACCTATAAACTTAGCTAGCTGTGTATAATAGCCTAACTGCAACCGAAACGTTATAAGTGCTGCTTAAATGAATAATAAGTACACCAAAAGCATCTCGCAACGTCACATATTGCATTCTAACAGGTTGAAAACCTCATATTAGCACTTACGAAGGCTACTAGGCACGCTTAGGTGTGTTTCAATATGAATCCAATCGAAACAAAAATTCAAACATTCTGTATTCAAATGATTCGTTATTTTGTTTACGTTAGAGGGCAATTTAAGGGTTCTGAACGACTATAAACTTAGCTAGCTGTGTATAATAGCCTAACTGCAACCGAAACGCTAAAAGTGCTGCTTAAATGAATAATAACTACACCAAAAGCATCTCGAAACATCACATATTGCATTCTAACAGGTTGAAAACCTCATATTAGCACTTACGAAGGATTCTAGGCACGCTTAGGTGTGTTTCAATATGAATCCAATCGAAACAAAAATTTAAACATTTTGTATTCAAATGATTCGTTATTTTGTTTATGTTAGAAGGCAATTTAAGGTTTCTGAACACCTATAAACTTAGCTAGCTGTGTATATTAGCCTAACTGCAACCGAAACGCTAAAAGTACTGCTTAAATAAATAATTAGTACACCGAAATCATCTCGCAGAGTCACATGTTGCGTTCAAACTGGATGAAAACCTTATAATAGCGCTTACGAAAGCTTCTATGCACGCTTAGGTGTGATTTAATATGAATCCAATCGAAAGAAAAGTTCAAACATTCTGTATTCAAATAATTCGTTATTTTGTTTAAGTTAGAGAGCAATTTAAGGGTTCTGAACGACTATAAACTTAGCTGGCAGTGTTTAATAGCCTAACTGCAACCGAAACGCTTTAACTGCTGCTTAAATAAATAATTAGTACACCGAAAGCATTGCGCAGTGTCATATATTGCATTCGAACTGGATGAAGACCTCATATTAGTACTTACAAAGGCTTCTAGGCACGCTTAGGTGTGATTCAATATGAATCCAATCGAAAGAAAAATTCAAACATTCTGTATTCAAATAATTCGTTTTTTTGTTTAAGTTAGACAGCAATTTAAGGCTTCTGAACGACTATAAACTTAGCTAGCAGTGTATAATAGCCTAACTGCAACCGAAACGCTAAAACTGCTGCTTAAATAAATAATTAGTGCAGCAAAAAAATCGCGCAGTGTCACATATTGCTTTCAAACTGGATGAAAACTTCATATTAGCACTTACAAACGCTTCTAGGCTCGCTTAGGTGTGTTTCAATATGAATCCAATCGAAACAAAAATTCAAACATCCTGTATTCAAATAATTCGTTATTTTGTTTAAGCTAGAGAGCAATTTAAGGGATCTGAACACCTATAAACTTAACTAGCTGTGTATAATAGCCTAACTGCAACCGAAACGCTAAAAGTGCTGCTTAAATAAATAATAAGTACACCAAAAGCATCTCGCAACCTCACATATTGCATTCTAAAAGGTTGAAAACCTCATATTAGCACTTACTAAGGCTTCTAGGCACGCTTAGGTGTGTTTCAATATGAATCCAATCGAAACAAGAATTTAAACATTCTGTATTCAAATGATTCGTGATTTTGTTTATGTTAGAGGGCAATTTAAGGGTTCTGAACACCTATAAACTTAACTAGCTGTGTATAATAGCCTAACTGCAACCGAAACGCTAAGACTGCTGCTTAAATAAATAATTAGTACACCGAAAGAATCCCGCAGTGTCACATATTGCTTTCAAACTGAATGAAAACTTCATATTAGCACTTACAAAGCTTTCTAGGCACGCTTAGGTGTGATTCAATATGAATCCAATCGAAGAAAAATTCAAACATTCTGTATACAAATAATTCGTTATTTTGTTTAAGTCAGAGAACAATTTAAGGGATCTGAACACCTATAAACTTAACTAGCTGTGTATTATAGCCTAACTGCAACCGAAACGCTAAAACTGCTGCTTAAATAAATAATTAGTACACCGAAGGAATCGCGCAGTGTCACATATTGCATTCGAACAGGTTGAAAACTTCGCATTAACACTTACGAAAGCTTCTAGGAACGCTTAGGTGTGTTTCAATATGAATCCAATCGAAACAAAAATTCAAACATTCTGTATTCAAATGATTCGTTATTTTGTTAATGTTATAAGACAATTTAAGGGTTCTGAACACCTATAAACTTAGCTAGCTGTGTATAATAGCCTAACTGCAACCGAAACGCTAAAAGTGCTGCTTAAATAAATAATTAGTACACCGAAACAATCTCGTAGAGTCACATATTGCCTTAAAACTGATTGAAAACCTCATATTAGCGCTTACGAAGGCTTCTATGCACGCTTAGGTGTAATTCAATATGAATCCAATCAAAAGAATTATTCAAACATTCTGTTTTCAAATAATTCGTTATTTTGTTTAAGTTAGAGAGCAATTTAAGGGTTCTGAACACCTATAAACTTAGCTAGCTGTGTATAATAGCCTAACTGCAACCGAAACGCTGTAAGTGCTTCTTAAATGAATAATAAGTACACCAAAAGCATCTCGCAACGTCATATATTGCATTCTAACAGGTTGAAAACCTCATATTAGCACTTACGAAAGCTTCTAGGCACGCTTAGGTGTGTTTCAATATGAATCCAATCGAAACAAAAATTTAAACATTCTGTATTCAAATGATTCGTTATTTTGTTTATGTTAGAGGGCAATTTAAGGGTTCTGAACACCTATAAACTTAACTAGCTGTGTAGAATAGCCTAACTGCAACCGAAACGCTAAAAGTACTGCTTAAATAAATAATTAGTACAACGAAACCATCTCGCAACGTCACATATTGCATTCTAACAGGTTGAAAACTTCATATTAGCACTTACAAAGGCTTCTAGGCACGCTTAGGTGTGATTCAATATGAATCCAATCGAAGAAAAATTCAAAAATTCTGTATACAAATAATTCGTTGTTTTGTTTAAGTTAGAGAACAATTTAAGGGATCTGAACACCTATAAACTTAACTAGCTGTGTATAATAGCCTAACTGCAACCGAAACGCTAAAACTGCTGCTTAAATAAATAATTAGTACACCGAAGGAATCGCGCAGTGTCACATATTAGATTCGAACAGGTTGAAAACCTCGCATTAACACTTACGAAAGCTTCTAGGAACGCTTAGGTGTGTTTCAATATGAATCCAAACGAAAGAAAAATTCAAACATTCTGTATACAAATAATTCGTTATTTTGTTTAAGTTAGAGAACAATTTAAGGGATCTGAACACCTATAAACTTAGCTAGCTGTGTATAATAGCCTAACTGCAACCGAAACGCTAAAAGTGCTGCTTAAATAAATAATTAGTACACCGAAAGAATCCCGCAGTGTCACATATTGCTTTCAAACTGAATGAAAACTTCATATTAGCACTTACAAAGGCTTCTAGGCACGCTTAGGTGTGATTCAATATGAATCCAATCGAAGAAAAATTCAAACATTCTGTATACAAATAATTCGTTATTTTGTTTAAGTCAGAGAACAATTTAAGGGATCTGAACACCTATAAACTTAACTAGCTGTGTATTATAGCCTAACTGCAACCGAAACGCTAAAACTGCTGCTTAAATAAATAATTAGTACACCGAAGGAATCGCGCAGTGTCACATATTGCATTCGAACAGGTTGAAAACTTCGCATTAACACTTACGAAAGCTTCTAGGAACGCTTAGGTGTGTTTCAATATGATTCCAATCGAAACAAAAATTCAAATATTCTGTATTCAAATGATTCGTTATTTTGTTAATGTTATAAGACAATTTAAGGGTTCTGAACACCTATAAACTTAGCTAGCTGTGTATAATAGCCTAACTGCAACCGAAACGCTAAAAGTGCTGCTTAAATAAATAATTAGTACACCGAAACAATCTCGTAGAGTCACATATTGCCTTAAAACTGATTGAAAACCTCATATTAGCGCTTACGAAGGCTTCTATGCACGCTTAGGTGTAATTCAATATGAATCCAATCAAAAGAATTATTCAAACATTCTGTTTTCAAATAATTCGTTATTTTGTTTAAGTTAGAGAGCAATTTAAGGGTTCTGAACACCTATAAACTTAGCTAGCTGTGTATAATAGCCTAACTGCAACCGAAACGCTGTAAGTGCTGCTTAAATGAATAATAAGTACACCAAAAGCATCTCGCAACGTCATATATTGCATTCTAACAGGTTGAAAACCTCATATTAGCACTTACGAAGGCTTCTAGGCACGCTTAGGTGTGTTTCAATATGAATCCAATCGAAACAAAAATTTAAACATTCTGTATTCAAATGATTCGTTATTTTGTTTATGTTAGAGGGCAATTTAAGGGTTCTGAACACCTATAAACTTAACTAGCTGTGTAGAATAGCCTAACTGCAACCGAAACGCTAAAAGTACTGCTTAAATAAATAATTAGTACAACGAAACCATCTCGCAACGTCACATATTGCATTCTAACAGGTTGAAAACTTCATATTAGCACTTACAAAGGCTTCTAGGCACGCTTAGGTGTGATTCAATATGAATCCAATCGAAGAAAAATTCAAACATTCTGTATACAAATAATTCGTTGTTTTGTTTAAGTTAGAGAACAATTTAAGGGATCTGAACACCTATAAACTTAACTAGCTGTGTATAATAGCCTAACTGCAACCGAAACGCTAAAACTGCTGCTTAAATAAATAATTAGTACACCGAAGGAATCGCGCAGTGTCACATATTAGATTCGAACAGGTTGAAAACCTCGCATTAACACTTACGAAAGCTTCTAGGAACGCTTAGGTGTGTTTCAATATGAATCCAAACGAAAGAAAAATTCAAACATTCTGTATACAAATAATTCGTTATTTTGTTTAAGTTAGAGAACAATTTAAGGGATCTGAACACCTATAAACTTAGCTAGCTGTGTATAATAGCCTAACTGCAACCGAAACGCTAAAAGTGCTGCTTAAATAAATAATTAGTACACCGAAACAATCTCGTAGTCACATATTGCCTTCAAACTGGATGAAAACCGCATATTAGTGCTTACGAAGGCTTATCTGCACGCTTAGGTGTGATTCAATATAAATCCAATCGAAAGAAAAATTCAAACATTCTGTTTTCAAATAATTCGTTAGTTTGTTTAAGTTAGAGAGCAATTTAAGGGTTCTGAACACCTATAAACTTAGCTAGCTGTGTATAATAGCCTAACTGCAACCGAAACGTTATAAGTGCTGCTTAAATGAATAATAAGCACACCAAAAGCATCTCGCAACGTCTCATATTGCATTCTAACAGGTTGAAAACCTCATATTAGCACTTACGAAGGCTACTAGGCACGCTTAGGTGTGTTTCAATATGAATCCAATCGAAACAAAAATTCAAACATTCTGTATTCAAATGATTCGTTATTTTTTTTATGTTAGAGGGCAATTTAAGGGTTCTGAACACCTATAAACTTAGCTAGCCGTGTATAATAGCCTAACTGCAACCGAAACGCTAAAAGTGATGCTTAAATGAATATTAACTACACCAAAAGCATCTCGCAACCTCACATATTGCATTCTCACAGGTTGAAAACCTCATATTAGCACTTACGAAGGATTCTAGGTACGCTTAGGTGTGTTTCAATATGAATCCAATCGAAACAAAAATTTTAACATTCTGTATTCAAATGATTCGTTATTTTGTTTATGTTAGAGGGCAATTTAAGGGTTCTGAACACCTATAAACTTAGCTAGCTGTGTATAATAGCCTAACTGCAACCGAAACGCTAAAAGTACTGCTTAAATAAATAATTAGTACACCGAAAGCATCTCGCAGAGTCACATGTTGCGTTCAAACTGGATGAAAACCTTATATTAGCGCTTACGAAGGCTTCTATGCACGCTTAGGTGTGATTAAATATGAATCCAATCGAAAGAAAAATTCAAAAATTCTGTATTCAAATAATTCGTTATTTTGTTTAAGTTAGAGAGCAATTTAAGGGTTCTGAACGACTATAAACTTAGCTAGCAGTGTATAATAGCCTAACTGCAACCGAAACGCTAAAACTGCTGCTTAAATAAATAATTAGTACACCGAAAGCATTGGGCAGTGTCACATATTGCATTCAAACTGGATGAAGACCTCATATTAGCACTTACAAAAGCTTCTAGGCACGCTTAGGTGTGATTCAATATGAAACCAATCGAAAGAAAAATTCAAACATTCTGTATTCAAATAATTCGTTATTTTGTGTAAGTTAGAGAGCAATTTAAGGGTTCTGAACGAGTATAAACTTAACTAGCTGTGTATAATAGCCTAACTGCAAACGAAACGCTAAAGGCGCTGCTTAAATGAACAATAAGTACACCAAGAGCATCTCGCAACCTCACATATTGCATTCTAACAGGTTGAAAACCTCATATTAGCACTTACGAAGGCTTCTAGGCACGCTTAGGTGTGTTTCAATATGAATCCAATCGAAACAAAAATTTAAACATTCTGTATTCAAATGATTCGTTATTTTGTTTATGTTAGAGGGCAATTTAAGGGTTCTAAACACCTATAAACTTAGCTAGCAGTGTATAATAGCCTAACTGCAACCGAAACGCTAAAACTGCTGCTTAAATAAATAATTAGTACACCGAAAGCATTGCGCAGTGTCACATATTGCATTCAAACTGGATGAAGGCCTCATATTAGTACTTACAAAGGCTTCTAGGCACGCTTAGGTGTGATTCAATATGAATCCAATCGAAAGAAAAATTCAAACATTCTGTATTCAAATAATTCGTTTTTTTGTTTAAGTTAGACAGCACTTTAAGGGTTCTGAACGACTATAAACTTAGCTAGCAGTGTATAATAGCCTAACTGCAACCGAAACGCTAAAACTGCTGCTTAGATAAATAATTAGTGCACCAAAAGAATCGCGCAGTGTCACATATTGCTTTCAAACTGGATGAAGACCTCATATTAGCACCTACAAAAGCTTCTAGGCACGCTTAGGTGTGATTCAATATGAATCCAATCGAAAGAAAAATTCAAACATTCTGTATTCAAATAATTCGTTATTTTGTGTAAGTTAGAGAGCAATTTAAGGGTTCTGAACGAGTATAAACTTAACTAGTTGTGTATAATAGCCTAACTGCAAACGAAACGCTAAAGGCGCTGCTTAAATGAACAATAAGTACACCAAAAGCATCTCGCAACCTCACATATTGCATTCTAACAGGTTGAAAACCTCATATTAGCACTTACGAAGGCTTCTAGGCACGCTTAGGTGTGTTTCAATATGAATCCAATCGAAACAAAAATTTAAACATTCTGTATTCAAATGATTCGTTATTTTGTTTATGTTAGAGGGCAATTTAAGGGTTCTAAACACCTATAAACTTAGCTAGCAATGTATAATAGCCTAACTGCAACCGAAACGCTAAAACTGCTGCTTAAATAAATAATTAGTACACCGAAAGCATCGCGCAGTATCACATGTTGCATTCAAACTGGATGAAAACTTCATATTAGCACTTACAGAGGCTTCTAGGCACGCTTAGGTGTGTTTCAATATGAATCCAATCGAAACAAAAATTCAAACATCCTGTATTCAAATAATTTGTTATTTTGTTTAAGCTAGAGAGCAATTTAAGAGATCTGAACACCTATAAACTTAACTAGCTGTGTATAATAGCCTAACTGCAACCGAAACGCTAAAAGTGCTGCTTAAATGAATAATAAGTACACCAAAAGCATCTCGCAACCTCACATATTGCATTCTAACAGGTTGAAAACCTCATATTAGCACTTACGAAGGCTTCTAGGCACGCTTAGGTGTGTTTCAATATGAATCCAATCGAAACAAGAATTTAAACATTCTGTATTCAAATGATTCGTGATTTTGTTTATGTTAGAGGGCAATTTAAGGGTTCTGAACACCTATAAACTTAACTAGCTGTGTATAATAGCCTAACTGCAACCGAAACGCTAAGACTGCTGCTTAAATAAATAATTAGTACACCGAAAGAATCCCGCAGTGTCACATATTGCTTTCAAACTGAATGAAAACTTCATATTAGCACTTACAAAGGCTTCTAGGCACGCTTAGGTGTGATTCAATATGAATCCAATCGAAGAAAAATTCAAACATGCTGTATACAAATAATTCGTTATTTTGTTTAAGTTAGAGAGCAATTTAAGGGTTCTGAACGACTATAAACTTAACTAGCTGTGTATAATAGCCTAACTGCAAACGAAACGCTAAAGGTGCTGCTTAAATGAATAATAAGTACACCAAAAGCATCTCGCAACCTTACATATTGCATTCTAACAGGTTGAAAACCTCATATTAGCACTTACGAAGGCTTCTAGGCACGCTTAGGTGTGTTTCAATATGAATCCAATCGAAACAAAAATTTAAACATTTTGTATTCAAATGATTCGTTATTTTGTTTATGTTAGAAGGCAATTTAAGGGTTCTGAACACCTATAAACTTAGCTAGCAGTGTATAATAGCCTAACTGCAACCGAAACGCTAAAACTGCTGCTTAAATAAATAATTAGTACACCGAAAGCATTGCGCAGTGTCACATATTGCATTCAAACTGGATGAAGACCTCATATTAGTACTTACAAAGGCTTCTAGGCACGCTTAGGTGTGATTCAATATGAATCCAATCGAAAGAAAAATTCAAACATTCTGTATTCAAATAATTCGTTTTTTTGTTTAAGTTAGACAGCAATTTAAGGGTTCTGAACGACTATAAACTTAGCTAGCAGTGTATAATAGCCTAACTGCAACCGAAACGCTAAAACTGCTGCTTAAATAAATAATTAGTACACCGAAAGAATCGCGCAGTGTCACATATTGCTTTCAAACTGGATGAAAACTTCATATTAGCACTTACAAAGGCTTCTAGGCACGCTTAGGTGTGATTCAATATGAATCCAATCGAAAGAAAAATTCAAACATTCTGTATTCAAATAATTCGTTATTTTGTTTAAGTTAGAGAGCAATTTAAGGGTTCTGAACGACTATAAATTTAGTTAACAGTGTATAATAGCCTAACTGCAACCGAAACGCTAAAACTGCTGTTTAAATAAATAATTAGTACACCGAAAGCATCGCGCAGTGTCACATATTGCATTCAAACTGGATGAAAACTTCATATTAGCACTTACAGAGGCTTCTAGGCACGCTTAGGTGTGTTTCAATATGAATCCAATCGAAACAAAAATTCAAACATCCTGTATTCAAATAATTCGTTATTTTGTTTATGCTAGAGAGCAAGTTAAGGGATCTGAACACCTATAATAATAATAATAATAATAATATAAACATTTATTTCCAAAAAAGAAGGGGCAGATTACATAATGTGCAATGAAAACTAAATTTTGGAAAATGGGCGCTGTTCAGTTTGACCCACCTGATGGCAGGTTAATTGGTCTTCCACAGCACCCGTACCACAAAATTAGAAAAAATAAAGCAGCTGGACGATTGTGTTACGTAATATCCAGTAGCCGAGAGAAAATATTACTGATTAAATAAAAGCTTTTTAAAAGTACTTTTAAACTTGGTTTCAGGTAGGGTTCTTAATTGGCGAGGTATTATGTTATTATAATAATAGACAATATTATATGAAAAAGATCTTTTAAATAAATAAGTTCTAAACCGTGGGATTGTCAATGCACTTTTTGTTCTAATATTAACTTGATGATCATCGG
Source organism: Agriotes lineatus (assembly GCA_940337035.1). Classification (NCBI taxonomy): domain Eukaryota; kingdom Metazoa; phylum Arthropoda; class Insecta; order Coleoptera; family Elateridae; genus Agriotes; species Agriotes lineatus. The sequence continues at coordinate 141,533 of CALNHX010000182.1, read as the reverse complement.
ATCTAAAGGAAATTTTATCGAACAAGTAAGGTGGCTCTTGATTGTTAATTATTTTTAAATAAAAAACTGCAGTATGTAATTTACGTCTGTTGGACATGCTAAGCCAGTTCGTCTTTTTCAATTTATGAGATACATGCTGTCGTCTCTGTATGCCATAGATAAATTGTAGGCATGAATTTTGAGTGCGTTGGATCCTTATTACAGTATTTTTTGTTAAACATGGAGCATAAAGGGTATCACAATAATTAAAATTTGATAAGACCAATGCATCACACAACAAAATTTTCATATCTCTCGAAAGGCAATAACGGTGAGCATACAGTAACTTTAAATTATAATACGCTTTCTGAATACACCGAGAAACATGTTGTTCGAAACGCAGGTCGTTATCAATGAGCACACCTAAATTCTTACACACGTTGCTCTGCACTAAAACGTCACCACCTACTTTTATGTCAATCGACGCAATTGCTTGTTCCCTTACTGCTCTATTTCCAAACAGCATAAATGAAGATTTAGAGGCATTTATTTTTAATGAATGTTTTTCACAAAATTCCACAAGTCTCGCCAGGTCCTCGTTCACCAACGATATTGATTCATTCAGCTTATGATACGGAAAAGAGTAATATATTTGCGTATCATCAGCGTACATGTGAAATTTACAATATTGTAAGCAAGAAGATATATTATTCGTATACAGTGAGAATAAAAGAGGACCTAGAATCGATCCTTGTGGAACACCCATTGTGACTATTAACGGATCGGAAGTTTTTGGTGAATACTAACCATTTGTGTTCTATTAGATAGATAATGTTTTATTAAGCGGATAGCCGAGTTATCAAAACCTATGAAATTTAAAATAGATAGCAAAAGCGTGTGGTCGATGGTGTCAAAAGCTTTCGAAAAATCTAAAAGCACTAGTAAAGTTAATTCCCTGTTATCAGTCGCTCGAATACAATCATCTGTTATAGCAGTTAGAGCAGTATTGCAACTGTAACCGGGGCGGAAGCCAGATTGCGTTTTTGGAAAAATATTGTGCATGCTAACGTAATTGCGAATTTGTTTATCTAAAATTTTTTCAAGAACTTTAGATAATGTGCAAAGAATACTTATTGGACGAAGCTATTTGAATTCTGTTGGTAGGTCTGTTTTAGGCAGAGGTATCACTCGTGCAGATTTCCAAATATCTGGAAAGACGCATTCTGTTATGCAGAAATTCATGACGTGTGTGAAGTATGGCAACAGATGAGGACAGCACATTTGTAATAACTTTATATTAATGCTATCCGGGCCCGTAGATGTTGATTTAATGGCGAAAAGAATATTACCAACTTCCAATTCATTTGTTTCAACAAACTGAAACGAGTTTTCCAGATCATGTTTTTTATTTGCCAAGTAGTAGTTAATTAAATCATTATTATCTATACGAGAGTTACTATTAGAAGAATTTAGAAAAAATTATATAAACTTAACTAGCTGTGTATAATAGCCTAACTGCAATCGAAACGCTAAAAGTGCTGCTTAAATGAATAATAAGTACACCAAAAGCATCTCGCACCTCACATATTCCATTCTAACAGGTTGAAAACCTCATATTAGCACTTACGAAGGCTTCTAGGCACGCTTAGGTGTGATTCAATATGCATCCATTCGAAGAAAAAATCAAACATTCTGTATACAAATAATTCGTTATTTTGTTTAAGTTAGAGAACAATTTAAGGGATCTGAACACTTATAAACTTAACTAGCTGTGTATTATAGCCTAACTGCAACCGAAACGCTAAAACTGCTGCTTAAATAAATAATTAGTACACCGAAGGAATCGCGCAGTGTCACATATTGCATTCGAACAGGTTGAAAACCTCGCATTAACACTTACGAAAGCTTCTAGGAACGCTTAGGTGTGTTTCAATATGAATCCAATCGAAACAAAATTCAAACATTCTGTATTCAAATGATTCGTTATTTTGTTAACGTTATAAGATAATTTAAGGGTTCTGAACACCTATAAACTTAGCTAGCTGTGTATAATAGCCTAACTGCAACCGAAACGCTAAAAGTGCTGCTTAAATAAATAATTAGTACACCGAAACAATCTCGTAGAGTCACATATTGCCTTCAAACTGGATGTAAACATCATATTAGCGTTTACGAAGGCTTCTATGCACGCTTAGGTGTGATTCAATATGAATCCAATCGAAAGAAAAATTCAAACATTCTGTTTTCAAATAACTCGTTATTTTGTTTAAGTTAGAGAGAAATTTAATGGTTCTGAACACCTATAAACTTAGCTAGCTGTGTATAATAGCCTAACTGCAACCGAAACGCTGAAAGTGCTGCTTAAATGAATAATAAGTACACCAAAAGCATCCCGCAACGTCACATATTGCATTCAAAATGGTTGAAAACCTCATATTAGCACTTACAAAGGCTTCTAGGCACGTTTAGGTCTGATTCAATATGAATCCAATCGTAAGAAATATTCAAACATTATGTATTCAAATAATTCGTTATTTTGTGTAAGTTAGAGAGGAATTTAAGGGTTCCGAAAACCTATAAACTTAGCTAGCTGTGTATAATAGCCTAACTGCAACCGAAACGCTATAAGTGCTGCTTAAATGAATAATAAGTACACCAAAAGCATCTCGCAACGTCATCTATTGCATTCTAACAGGTTGAAAACCTCATATTAGCACTTACGAAGGCTTCTAGGCACGCTTAGGTGTGTTTCAATATGAATCCAATCGAAACAAAAATTCAAACATTCTGTATTCAAATGATTCGTTATTTTGTTTATGTTAGAGGGCAATTTAAGGGTTCTGAACACCTATAAACTTAACTAGCTGTGTATAATAGCCTAACTGCAACCGAAACGCTAAAACTGCTGCTTAAATAAATAATTAGTACAACGAAAGCATCTCGCAACGTCACATATTCCATTCTAACAGGTTGAAAACCTCATATTAGCACTTACAAAGGCTTCTAGGCACGTTTAGGTGTTATTCAATATGAATCCAATCGTAAGAAATATTCAAACATTATGTATTCAAATAATTCGTTATTTTGTGTAAGTTAGAGAGGAATTTAAGGGTTCCGAAAACCTATAAACTTAGCTAGCTGTGTATAATAGCCTAACTGCAACCGAAACGCTATAAGTGCTGCTTAAATGAATAATAAGTACACCAAAAGCATCTCGCAACGTCATCTATTGCATTCTAACAGGTTGAAAACCTCATATTAGCACTTACGAAGGCTTCTAGGCACGCTTAGGTGTGTTTCAATATGAATCCAATCGAAACAAAAATTCAAACATTCTGTATTCAAATGATTCGTTATTTTGTTTATGTTAGAGGGCAATTTAAGGGTTCTGAACACCTATAAACTTAACTAGCTGTGTATAATAGCCTAACTGCAACCGAAACGCTAAAACTGCTGCTTAAATAAATAATTAGTACAACGAAAGCATCTCGCAACGTCACATATTCCATTCTAACAGGTTGAAAACCTCATATTAGCACTTACAAAGGCTTCTAGGCACGTTTAGGTGTGATTCAATATGAATCCAATCGTAAGAAATATTCAAACATTATGTATTCAAATAATTCGTTATTTTGTGTAAGTTAGAGAGGAATTTAAGGGTTCCGAAAACCTATAAACTTAGCTAGCTGTGTATAATAGCCTAACTGCAACCGAAACGCTATAAGTGCTGCTTAAATGAATAATAAGTACACCAAAAGCATCTCGCAACGTCATCTATTGCATTCTAACAGGTTGAAAACCTCATATTAGCACTTACGAAGGCTTCTAGGCACACTTAGGTGTGTTTCAATATGAATCCAATCGAAACAAAAATTCAAACATTCTGTATTCAAATGATTCGTTATTTTGTTTATGTTAGAGGGCAATTTAAGGGTTCTGAACACCTATAAACTTAACTAGCTGTGTATAATAGCCTAACTGCAACCGAAACGCTAAAACTGCTGCTTAAATAAATAATTAGTACAACGAAAGCATCTCGCAACGTCACATATTCCATTCTAACAGGTTGAAAACCTCATATTAGCACTTACAAAGGCTTCTAGGCACGTTTAGGTGTTATTCAATATGAATCCAATCGTAAGAAATATTCAAACATTTTGTATTCAAATAATTCGTTATTTTGTGTAAGTTAGAGAGGAATTTAAGGGTTCTGAACACCTATAAAGTTAGCTAGCTGTGTATAATAGCCTAACTGCAACCGAAACGCTATAAGTGCTGCTTAAATGAATAATAAGTACACCAAAAGCATGTCGCAACGTCATATATTGCATTCTAACAGGTTGAAAACCTCATATTAGCGCTTACGAAGGCTTCTAGGCACGCTTAGGTGTGTTTCAATATGAATCCAATCGAAACAAAAATTCAAACATTCTGTATTCAAATGATTCGTTATTTTGTTTATGTTAGAGGGCAATTTAAGGGTTCTGAACACCTATAAACTTAACTAGCTGTGTATAATAGCCTAACTGCAACCGAAACGCTAAAAGTACTGCTTAAATAAATAATTAGTACAACGAAAGCATCTCGCAACGCCACATATTGCATTCTAACAGGTTGAAAACCTCATATTAGCACTTACGAAGGCTTCTAGGCACGCTTAGGTGTGTTTCAATATGAATCCAATCGAAACAAAAATTCAAACACTCTGTATTCAAATGATTCGTTATTTTGTTTATGTTAGAGGGCAATTTAAGGGTTCTGAACACCTATAAACTTAACTAGCTGTGTATAATAGCCTAACTGCAACCGAAACGCTAAAACTGCTGCTTAAATAAATAATTAGTACACCGAGAGAATCGCGCAGTGTCACATATTGCTTTCAAACTGAATGAAAACTTCATATTAACACTTACAAAGGCTTCTAGGCACGCTTAGGTGAGATTCAATATGAATCCAATCGAAGAAAAATTCAAACATTCTGTATACAAATAATTCGTTGTTTTGTTTAAGTTAGAGAACAATTTAAGGGATCTGAACACCTATAAACTTAACTAGCTGTATGTAATAGCCTAACTGCAACCGAAACGCTAAAACTGCTGCTTAAATAAATAATTAGTACACCGAAGGAATCGCGCAGTGTCACATATTGCATTCGAACAGGTTGAAAACCTCGCATTAACACTTACGAAAGCTTCTAGGAACGCTTAGGTGTGTTTCAATATAAATCCAAACGAAACAAAAATTCAAACATTCTGTATTCAACTTATTCGTTATTTTGTTAATGTTATAGGACAATTTAAGGGTTCTGAACACCTATAAACTTAGCTAGCTGTGTATAATAGCCTAACTGCAACCAAAACGCTAAAAGTGCTGCTTAAATAAATAATTAGTACACCGAAACAATCTCGTAGAGTCACATATTGCCTTCAGACTGGATGAAAACCTCATATTAGTTCTTACGAAGGCTTCTATGCACGCTTAGGTGTGTTTCAATATGAATCCAATCGAAACAAAAATTTAAACATTCTGTATTCAAATGATTCGTTATTTTGTTAATACTATAGGACAATTTAAGGGTTCTGAACACCTATAAACTTAGCTAGCTGTGTATAATAGCGTAACTGCAACCGAAACGCTAAAAGTGCTGCTTAAATAAATAATTAGTACACCGAAACAATCTCGTAGAGTCACATATTGCCTTCAAACTGGATGAAAACCTCATATTAGTGCTTACGAAGGCTTCTATGCACGCTTAGGTGTGTTTCAATATGAATCCAATCGAAACAAAAATTTAAACATTCTGTATTCAAATAATTCGTTATTTTGTTTACGTTAGAGGGCAATTTAAGGGTTCTGAACACCTATAAACTTAGCTAGCTGTGTATAATAGCCTAACTGCAACCGAAACGCTATAGGTGCTGCTTAAATGAGTAATAAGTACACCAAAAGCATCTCGCAACGTCACATATTGCATTCTAACAGGTTGAAAACCTCATATTAGCACTTACGAAGGCTACTAGGCACGCTTAGATGTGTTTCAATATGAATCCAATCGAAACAAAAATTCAAACATTCTGTATTCAAATGATTCGTTATTTTGTTTATGTTAGAGGGCAATTTAAGGGTTCTCAACACCTATAATTAGCTGGCTGTGTATAATAGCCTAACTGCAACCGAAACGCTAAAAGTGCTGCTTAAATGAATAATAACTACACCAAAAGCATCTCGCAACCTCACATATTGGATTCTAACACTTTGAAAACCTCATATTAGCACTTACGAAGGATTCTAGGCACGCTTAGGTGTGTTTCAATATGAATCCAATCGAAACAAAAATTTAAACATTCTGTATTCAAATGATTCGTTATTTTGTTTATGTTAGAGGGCAATTTAAGGGTTCTGAACACCTATAAACTTAGCTAGCTGTGTATAATAGCCTAACTGCAACCGAAACGCTAAAAGTACTGCTTAAATAAATAATTAGTACACCGAAAGCATCTCGCAGAGTCACTTGTTGCGTTCAAACTGGATGAAAACCTTATATTAGCGCTTACGCAGGCTTCTATGCACGCTTAGGTGTGATTCAATATGAATCCAATCGAAACAAAAATTCAAACATTCTGTATTCAAATGATTCGTTATTTTGTTAATGTTATAAGACAATTTAAGGGTTCTGAACACCTATAAACTTAGCTAGCTGTGTATAATAGCCTAACTGCAACCGAAACGGTATAAGTGCTGCTTAAATAAATAATTAGTACACCGAAACAATCTCGTAGAGTCACATATTGCCTTCAAACTGGTTGAAAACCTCATATTAGCGCTTACGAAGGCTTCTATGCACGCTTAGGTGTGATTCAATATGAATCCAATCGAAAGAAAAATTCAAACATTCTGTTTTCAAATAATTCGTTATTTTGTTTAAGTTAGAATGCAATTTAAGGGTTCTGAACACCTATAAACTTAGCTAGCTGTGTATAATAGCCTAACTGCAACCGAAAGGCTATAAGTGCTGCTTAAATGAAAAATAAGTACACCAAAAGCATCTCGCAACGTCACATATTGCATTCTAACAGGTTGAAAACCTCATATTAGCACTTACGAAGGCTTCTAGGCCCGCTTAGGTGTGTTTCAATATGAATCCAAACGAAACAAATATTCAAACATTCTGTATTCAAATGATTCGTTATTTTGTTTATGTTAGAGGGCAATTTAAAGGTTCTGACCACCTATAAACTTAGCTAGCTGTGTATAATAGCCTAACTGCAACCGAAACGCTAAAAGTACTGCTTAAATAAATAATTAGTACAACGAAAGCATCTCGCAACCTCACATATTGCATTCTAACAGGTTGAAAACCTCATATTAGCACTTACGAAGGCTTCTAGGCACGCTTAGGTGTGTTTCAATATGAATCCAATCGAAACAAAAATTCAAACATTCTGTATTCAAATGATTCGTTATTTTGTTTATGTTAGAGGGCAATTTAAAGGTTCTGAACACCTATAAACTTAACTAGCTGTGTATAATAGCCTAACTGCAACCGAAACGCTAAAACTGCTGCTTAAATAAATAATTCGTACACCGAAAGAATCGCGCAGTGTCACATATTGCTTTCAAACTGAATGAAAACTTTATATTAGCACTTACAAAGGCTTCTAGGCACGCTTAGGTGTGATTCAATATGAATCCAATCGAAGAAAAATTCAAAAATTCTGTGTACAAATAATTCGTTGTTTGGTTTAAGCTAGAGAACAATTTAAGGGATCTGAACCACTATAAACTTAACTAGCTGTGTATAATAGCCTAACTGCAACCGAAACGCTAAAACTGCTGCTTAAATAAATAATTAGTACACCGAAGGAATCGCGCAGTGTCACATATTGCATTCGAACAGGTTGAAAACCTCGCATTAACACTTACGAAAGCTTCTAGGAACGCTTAGGTGTGTTTCAATATGAATCCAATCGAAACAAAAATTCAAACATTCTGTATTCAAATTATTCCTTATTTTGTTAATGTTATAGGACAATTTAAGGGTTCTGAATACCTATAAACTTATCTAGCTGTGTATAATAGCCTAACTGCAACCGAAACGCTAAAAGTGCTGCTTAAATAAATAATTAGTACACCGAAACAATCTCGTAGAGTCACATATTGCCTTCAAACTGGATGAAAACCTCATATTAGTGCTTACGAAGGCTTCTATGCACGCTTAGGTGTGATTCAATATGAATCCAATCGAAAGAAAAATTCAAACATTCTGTTTTCAAATAATTCGTTATTTTGTTTAAGTTAGAGAGCAATTTAAGGGTTCTGAACACCTATAAACTTAGCTAGCTGTGTATAATAGCCTAACTGCAACCGAAACGTTATAAGTGCTGCTTAAATGAATAATAAGTACACCAAAAGCATCTCGCAACGTCACATATTGCATTCTAACAGGTTGAAAACCTCATATTAGCACTTACGAAGGCTACTAGGCACGCTTAGGTGTGTTTCAATATGAATCCAATCGAAACAAAAATTCAAACATTCTGTTTTCAAATAATTCGTTATTTTGTTTACGTTAGAGGGCAATTTAAGGGTTCTGAACACCTATAAACTTAGCTAGCTGTGTATAATAGCCTAACTGCAACCGAAACGCTAAAAGTGCTGCCTAAATGAATAATAACTACACCAAAAGCATCTCGCAACATCACATATTGCATTCTAACAGGTTGAAAACCTCATATTAGCACTTACGAAGGATTCTAGGCACGCTTAGGTGTGTTTCAATATGAATCCAATCGAAACAAAAATTTAAACATTTTGTATTCAAATGATTCGTTATTTTGTTTATGTTAGAAGGCAATTTAAGGTTTCTGAACACCTATAAACTTAGCTAGCTGTGTATAATAGCCTAACTGCAACCGAAACGCTAAAAGTACTGCTTAAATAAATAATTAGTACACCGAAATCATCTCGCAGAGTCACATGTTGCGTTCAAACTGGATGAAAACCTTATAATAGCGCTTACGAAAGCTTCTATGCACGCTTAGGTGTGATTAAATATGAATCCAATCGAAAGAAAAATTCAAACATTCTGTATTCAAATAATTCGTTTTTTTGTTTAAGTTAGACAGCAATTTAAGGGTTCTGAACGACTATAAACTTAGCTAGCAGTGTATAATAGCCTAACTGCAACCGAAACGCTAAAACTGCTGCTTAAATAAATAATTAGTGCAGCAAAAAAATCGCGCAGTCTCACATATTGCTTTCAAACTGGATGAAAACTTCATATTAGCACTTACAAAGGCTTCTAGGCTCACTTAGGTGTGTTTCAATATGAATCCAATCGAAACAAAAATTCAAACATCCTGTATTCAAATAATTCGTTATTTTGTTTAAGCTAGAGAGCAATTTAAGGGATCTGAACACCTATAAACTTAACTAGCTGTGTATAATAGCCTAACTGCAACCGAAACGTTATAAGTGCTGCTTAAATGAATAATAAGTACACCAAAAGCATCTCGCAACGTCACATATTGCATTCTAACAGGTTGAAAACCTCATATTAGCACTTACGAAGGCTACTAGGCACGCTTAGGTGTGTTTCAATATGAATCCAATCGAAACAAAAATTCAAACATTCTGTATTCAAATGATTCGTTATTTTGTTTACGTTAGAGGGCAATTTAAGGGTTCTGAACACCTATAAACTTAGCTAGCTGTGTATAATAGCCTAACTGCAACCGAAACGCTAAAAGTGCTGCCTAAATGAATAATAACTACACCAAAAGCATCTCGCAACATCACATATTGCATTCTAACAGGTTGAAAACCTCATATTAGCACTTACGAAGGATTCTAGGCACGCTTAGGTGTGTTTCAATATGAATCCAATCGAAACAAAAATTTAAACATTTTGTATTCAAATGATTCGTTATTTTGTTTATGTTAGAAGGCAATTTAAGGTTTCTGAACACCTATAAACTTAGCTAGCTGTGTATAATAGCCTAACTGCAACCGAAACGCTAAGACTGCTGCTTAAATAAATAATTAGTACACCGAAGGAATCGCGCAGTGTCACATATTGCTTTCAAACTGAATGAAAACTTCATATTAGCACTTACAAAGGCTTCTAGGCACGCTTAGGTGTGATTCAATATGAATCCAATCGAAGAAAAATTCAAACATTCTGTATACAAATAATTCGTTATTTTGTTTAAGTCAGAGAACAATTTAAGGGATCTGAACACCTATAAACTTAACTAGCTGTGTATTATACCCTAACTGCAACCGAAACGCAAAAACTGCTGCTTAAATAAATAATTAGTACACCGAAGGAATCGCGCAGTGTCACATATTGCATTCGAACAGGTTGAAAACCTCGCATTAACACTTACGAAAGCTTCTAGGAACGCTTAGGTGTGTTTCAATATGAATCCAATCGAAACAAAAATTCAAACATTCTGTATTCAAATGATTCGTTATTTTGTTAATGTTATAAGACAATTTAAGGGTTCTGAACACCTATAAACTTAGCTAGCTGTGTATAATAGCCTAACTGCAACCGAAACGCTAAAAGTGCTGCTTAAATAAATAATTAGTACACCGAAACAATCTCGTAGAGTCACATATTGCCTTCAAACTGATTGAAAACCTCATATTAGCGCTTACGAAGGCTTCTATGCACGCTTAGGTGTGATTCAATATGAATCCAATCAAAAGAAAAATTCAAACATTCTGTTTTCAAATAATTCGTTATTTTGTTTAAGTTAGAGAGCAATTTAAGGGTTCTGAGCACCTATAAACTTAGCTAGCTGTGTATAATAGCCTAACTGCAACCGAAACGCTGTAAGTGCTGCTTAAATGAATAATAAGTACACCAAAAGCATCTCGCAACGTCATATATTGCATTCTAACAGGTTGAAAACCTCATATTAGCACTTACGAAGGCTTCTAGGCACGCTTAGGTGTGTTTCAATATGAATCCAATCGAAACAAAAATTTAAACATTCTGTATTCAAATGATTCGTTATTTTGTTTATGTTAGAGGGCAATTTAAGGGTTCTGAACACCTATAAACTTAACTAGCTGTGTAGAATAGCCTAACTGCAACCGAAACGCTAAAAGTACTGCTTAAATAAATAATTAGTACAACAAAACCATCTCGCAACGTCACATATTGCATTCTAACAGGTTGAAAACCTCATATTAGCACTTACGAAGGCTTCTAGGCACGCTTAGGTGTGTTTCAATATGAATCCAATCGAAACAAAAATTCAAACATTCTGTATTCAAATGATTCGTTATTTTGTTTATGTTAGAGGGCAATTTAAGGGTTCTGAACACCTATAAACTTAACTAGCTGTGTATAATAGCCTAACTGCAACCGAAACGCTAAAACTGCTGCTTAAATAAATAATTAGTACACCGAAAAAATCGCGCAGTGTCACATATTGCTTTCAAACTGAATGAAAACTTCATATTAGCACTTAGAGGGCTTCTAGGCACGCTTAGGTGTGATTCAATATGAATCCAATCGAAGAAAAATTCAAACATTCTGTATACAAATAATTCGTTGTTTTGTTTAAGTTAGAGAACAATTTAAGGGATCTGAACACCTATAAACTTAACTAGCTGTGTATAATAGCCTAACTGCAACCGAAACGCTAAAACTGCTGCTTAAATAAATAATTAGTACACCGAAGGAATCGCGCAGTGTCACATATTGCATTCGAACAGGTTGAAAACCTCGCATTAACACTTACGAAAGTTTCTAGGAACGCTTAGGTGTGTTTCAATATGAATCCAAACGAAAGAAAAATTCAAACATTCTGTATACAAATAATTCGTTATTTTGTTTAAGTTAGAGAACAATTTAAGGGATCTGAACACCTATAAACTTAGCTAGCTGTGTATAATAGCCTAACTGCAACCGAAACGCTAAAAGTGCTGCTTAAATAAATAATTAGTACACCGAAAGAATCTCGTAGAGTCACATATTGCCTTCAAACTGGATGAAAACCTCATATTAGTGCTTACGAAGGCTTATCTGCACGCTTAGGTGTGATTCAATATAAATCCAATCGAAAGAAAAATTCAAACATTCTGTTTTCAAATAATTCGTTATTTTGTTTATGTTAGAGGGCAATTTAAGGGTTCTGAACACCTATAAACTTAGCTAGCTGTGTATAATAGCCTAACTGCAACCGAAACGCTAAAAGTACTGCTTAAATAAATAATTAGTACACCGAAAGCATCTCGCAGAGTCACATGTTGCGTTCAAACTGGATGAAAACCTTATATTAGCGCTTACGAAGGCTTCTATGCACGCTTAGGTGTGATTAAATATGAATCCAATCGAAAGAAAAATTCAAAAATTCTGTATTCAAATAATTCGTTATTTTGTTTAAGTTAGAGAGCAATTTAAGGGTTCTGAACGACTATAAAATTAGCTAGCAGTGTATAATAGCCTAACTGCAACCGAAACGCTAAAACTGCTGCTTAAATAAATAATTAGTACACCGAAAGCATTGGGCAGTGTCACATATTGCATTCAAACTGGATGAAGACCTCATATTAGCAGTTACAAAAGCTTCTAGGCACGCTTAGGTGTGATTCAATATGAATCCAATCGAAAGAAAAATTCAAACATTCTGTATTCAAATAATTCGTTATTTTGTGTAAGTTAGAGAGCAATTTAAGGGTTCTGAACGAGTATAAACTTAACTAGCTGTGTATAATAGCCTAACTGCAAACGAAACGCTAAAGGCGCTGCTTAAATGAACAATAAGTACACCAAAAGCATCTCGCAACCTCACATATTGTATTCTAACAGGTTGAAAACCTCATATTAGCACTTACGAAGGCTTCTAGGCACGCTTAGGTGTGTTTCAATATGAATCCAATCGAAACAAAAATTTAAACATTCTGTATTCAAATTATTCGTTATTTTGTTTATGTTAGAGGGCAATTTAAGGGTTCTAAACACCTATAAACTTAGCTAGCAGTGTATAATAGCCTAACTGCAACCGAAACGCTAAAACTGCTGCTTAAATAAATAATTAGTACACCGAAAGCATTGCGCAGTGTCACATATTGCATTCAAACTGGATGAAGACCTCATATTAGTACTTACAAAGGCTTCTAGGCACGCTTAGGTGTGATTCAATATGAATCCAATCGAAAGAAAAATTCAAACATTCTGTATTCAAATAATTCGTTATTTTGTGTAAGTTAGAGAGCAATTTAAGGGTTCTGAACGAGTATAAACTTAACTAGCTGTGTATAATAGCCTAACTGCAAACGAAACGCTAAAGGCGCTGCTTAAATGAACAATAAGTACACCAAAAGCATCTCGCAACCTCACATATTGCATTCTAACAGGTTGAAAGCCTCATATTAGCACTTACGAAGGCTTCTAGGCACGCTTAGGTGTGTTTCAATATGAATCCAATCGAAAAAAAAATTTAAACATTCTGTATTCAAATGATTCGTTATTTTGTTTATGTTAGAGGGCAATTTAAGGGTTCTAAACACCTATAAACTTAGCTAGCAGTGTATAATAGCCTAACTGCAACCGAAACGCTAAAACTGCTGCTTAAATAAATAATTAGTACACCGAAAGCATCGCGCAGTGTCACATGTTGCATTCAAACTGGATGAAAACTTCATATTAGCACTTACAGAGGCTTCTAGGCACGCTTAGGTGTGTTTCAATATGAATCCAATCGAAACAAAAATTCAAACATCCTGTATTCAAATAATTTGTTATTTTGTTTAAGCTAGAGAGCAATTTAAGGGATCTGAACACCTATAAACTTAACTAGCTGTGTATAATAGCCTAACTGCAACCGAAACGCTAAAAGTGCTGCTTAAATGAATAATAAGTACACCAAAAGCATCTCGCAACCTCACATATTGCATTCTAACAGGTTGAAAACCTCATATTAGCACTTACGAAGGCTTCTAGGCACGCTTAGGTGTGTTTCAATATGAATCCAATCGAAACAAGAATTTAAACACTCTGTATTCAAATGATTCCTGATTTTGTTTATGTTAGAGGGCAATTTAAGGGTTCTGAACACCTATAAACTTAACTAGCTGTGTATAATAGCCTAACTGCAACCGAAACGCTAAGACTGCTGCTTAAATAAATAATTAGTAAACCGAAAGAATCCCGCAGTGTCACATATTGCTTTCAAACTGAATGAAAACTTCATATTAGCACTTACAAAGGCTTCTAGGCACGCTTAGGTGTGATTCAATATGAATCCAATCGAAGAAAAATTCAAACATGCTGTATACAAATAATTCGTTATTTTGTTTAAGTTAGAGAGCAATTTAAGGGTTCTGAACGACTATAAACTTAACTAGCTGTGTATAATAGCCTAACTGCAAACGAAACGCTAAAGGTGCTGCTTAAATAAATAATAAGTACACCAAAAGCATCTCGCAACCTTACATATTGCATTCTAACAGGTTGAAAACCTCATATTAGCACTTACGAAGGCTTCTAGGCACGCTTAGGTGTGTTTTAATATGAATCCAATCGAAACAAAAATTTAAACATTCTGTATTCAAATGATTCGTTATTTTGTTTATGTTAGAGGGCAATTTAAGGGTTCTGAACACCTATAAACTTAGCTAGCAGTGTATAATAGCCTAACTGCAACCGAAACGCTAAAACTGCTGCTTAAATAAATAATTAGTACACCGAAAGCATTGCGCAGTGTCACATATTGCATTCAAACTGGATGAAGACCTCATATTAGTACTTACAAAGGCTTCTAGGCACGCTTAGGTGTGATTCAATATGAATCCAATCGAAAGAAAAATTCAAACATTCTGTATTCAAATAATTCGTTTTTTTGTTTAAGTTAGACAGCAATTTAAGGGTTCTGAACGACTATAAACTTAGCTAGCAGTGTATAATAGCCTAACTGCAACCGAAACGCTAAAACTGCTGCTTAAATAAATAATTAGTACACCGAAAGAATCGCGCAGTGTCACATATTGCTTTCAAACTGGATGAAAACTTCATATTAGCACTTACAAAGGCTTCTAGGCACGCTTAGGTGTGATTCAATATGAATCCAATCGAAAGAAAAATTCAAACATTTTGTATTCAAATAATTCGTTATTTTGTTTAAGTTAGAGAGCAATTTAAGGGTTCTGAACGACTATAAATTTAGTTAACAGTGTATAATAGCCTAACTGCAACCGAAACGCTAAAACTGCTGTTTAAATAAATAATTAGTACACCGAAAGCATCGCGCAGTGTCACATATTGCATTCAAACTGGATGAAAACTTCATATTAGCACTTACAGAGGCTTCTAGGCACGCTTAGGTGTGTTTCAATATGAATCCAATCGAAACAAAAATTCAAACATCCTGTATTCAAATAATTCGTTATTTTGTTTATGCTAGAGAGCAAGTTAAGGGATCTGAACACCTATAATAATAATAATAATAATAATATAAACATTTATTTCCAAAAAAGAAGGGGCAGATTACATAATGTGCAATGAAAACTAAATTTTGGAAAATGGGCGCTGTTCAGTTTGACCCACCTGATGGCAGGTTAATTGGTCTTCCACAGCACCCGTACCACAAAATTAGAAAAAATAAAGCAGCTGGACGATTGTGTTACGTAATATCCAGTAGCCGAGAGAAAATATTACTGATTAAATAAAAGCTTTTTAAAAGTACTTTTAAACTTGGTTTCAGGTAGGGTTCTTAATTGGCGAGGTATTATGTTATTATAATAATAGACAATATTATATGAAAAAGATCTTTTAAATAAATAAGTTCTAAACCGTGGGATTGTCAATGCACTTTTTGTTCTAATATTAACTTGATGATCATCGGATCTAAAGGAAATTTTATCGAACAAGTAAGGTGGCTCTTGATTGTTAATTATTTTTAAATAAAAAACTGCAGTATGTAATTTACGTCTGTTGGACATGCTAAGCCAGTTCGTCTCTTTCAATTTATGAGATACATGCTGTCGTCTCTGTATGCCATAGATAAATTGTAGGCATGAATTTTGAGTGCGTTGGATCCTTATTACAGTATTTTTTGTTAAACATGGAGCATAAAGGGTATCACAATAATTAAAATTTGATAAGACCAATGCATCACACAACAAAATTTTCATATCTCTCGAAAGGCAATAACGGTGAGCATACAGTAACTTTAAATTATAATACGCTTTCTGAATACACCGAGAAACATGTTGTTCGAAACGCAGGTCGTTATCAATGAGTACACCTAAATTCTTACACACGTTGCTCTGCACTAAAACGTCACCACCTACTTTTATGTCAATCGACGCAATTGCTTGTTCCCTTACTGCTCTATTTCCAAACAGCATAAATGAAGATTTAGAGGCATTTATTTTTAATGAATGTTTTTCACAAAATTCCACAAGTCTCGCCAGGTCCTCGTTCACCAACGATATTGATTCATTCAGCTTATGATACGGAAAAGAGTAATATATTTGCGTATCATCAGCGTACATGTGAAATTTACAATATTGTAAGCAAGAAGATATATTATTCGTATACAGTGAGAATAAAAGAGGACCTAGAATCGATCCTTGTGGAACACCCATTGTGACTATTAACGGATCGGAAGTTTTTTGGTGAATACTAACCATTTGTGTTCTATTAGATAGATAATGTTTTATTAAGCGGATAGCCGAGTTATCAAAACCTATGAAATTTAAAATAGATAGCAAAAGCGTGTGGTCGATGGTGTCAAAAGCTTTCGAAAAATCTAAAAGCACTAGTAAAGTTAATTCCCTGTTATCAGTCGCTCGAATACAATCATCTGTTATAGCAGTTAGAGCAGTATTGCAACTGTAACCGGGGCGGAAGCCAGATTGCGTTTTTGGAAAAATATTGTGCATGCTAACGTAATTGCGAATTTGTTTATCTAAAATTTTTTCAAGAACTTTAGATAATGTGCAAAGAATACTTATTGGACGAAGCTATTTGAATTCTGTTGGTAGGTCTGTTTTAGGCAGAGGTATCACTCGTGCAGATTTCCAAATATCTGGAAAGACGCATTCTGTTATGCAGAAATTCATGACGTGTGTGAAGTATGGCAACAGATGAGGACAGCACATTTGTAATAACTTTATATTAATGCTATCCGGGCCCGTAGATGTTGATTTAATGGCGAAAAGAATATTACCAACTTCCAATTCATTTGTTTCAACAAACTGAAACGAGTTTTCCAGATCATGTTTTTTATTTGCCAAGTAGTAGTTAATTAAATCATTATTATCTATACGAGAGTTACTATTAGAAGAATTTAGAAAAAAATTATATAAACTTAACTAGCTGTGTATAATAGCCTAACTGCAACCGAAACGCTAAAAGTGCTGCTTAAATGAATAATAAGTACACCAAAAGCATCTCGCAACCTCACATATTCCATTCTAACAGGTTGAAAACCTCATATTAGCACTTACGAAGGCTTCTAGGCACGCTTAGGTGTGATTAAATATGAATCCAATCGAAAGAAAAATTCAAACATTCTGTATTCAAATAATTCGTTTTTTTGTTTAAGTTAGACAGCAATTTAAGGGTTCTGAACGACTATAAACTTAGCTAGCGGTGTATAATAGCCTAACTGCAACCGAAACGCTAAAACTGCTGCTTAAATAAATAATTAGTACACCAAAAGAATCGCGCAGTGTCACATATTGCTTTCAAACTGGATGAAAACTTCATATTAGCACTTACAAAGGCTTCTAGGCACGCTTAGGTGTGATTCAATATGAATACAATCGAAAGAAAAATTCAAACAATATGTATTCAAATAATTCGTTATTTTGTTTAAGTTAGAGAGCAATTTAAGGGTTCTGAACGACTATAAACTTAGCTAGCAGTGTATAATAGCCTAACTGCAACCGAAACGCTAAAACTGCTGCTTAAATAAATAACTAGTACACCGAAAGCATCGCGCAGTGTCGCATATTGCATTCAAACTGGATGAAGACCTCATATTAGCACTTACAAAGGCTTCTAGGCTTGCTTAGGTGTGATTCAATATGAATCCAATCGAAAGAAAATTTCAAACAATCTGTATTCAAATAATTCCTTATTTTGTTTAAGTTAGAGAGCAATTTAAGGGATCTGAACACCTATAAACTTAACTAGCTGTGTATAATAGCCTAACTGCAACCGAAACGGTAAAAGTGCTGCTTAAATAAATAATAAGTACACCAAAAGCATCTCCCAACGTTACATATTGCAGTCTAACAGGTTGAAAACCTCATATTAGCACTTACGAAGGCTTCTAGGCACGCTTAGGTGTGTTTCAATATGAATCCAATCGAAACAAAAATTCAAACATTCTGTATTCAAATAATTCGTTATTTTGTTTAAGTTAGAGAGCAATTTAAGGGATCTGAACACCTATAAACTTAACCAGCTGTGTATAATAGCCTAACTGCAACCGAAACGCTAAAAGTGCTGCTTAAATGAATAATAAGTACACCGAAAGAATCGCGCAGTGTCACATATTGCTTTCAAACTGAATGAAAACTTCATATTAGCACTTACAAAGGCTTCTAGGCACGCTTAGGTGTGATTCAATATGAATCCAATCGAAGAAAAATTCAAACATTCTATATACAAATAATTCGTTGTTTTGTTTAAGTTAGAGAACAATTTAAGGGATCTGAACACCTATAAACTTAACTAGCTGTGTATAATAGCCTAACTGCAACCGAAACGCTAAAACTGCTGCTTAAATAAATAATTAGTACACCGAAGGAATCGCGCAGTGTCACATATTGCATTCGAACAGGTTGAAAACCTCGCATTAACACTTACGAAAGCTTCTAGGAACGCTTAGGTGTGTTTCAATATGAATCCAATCGAAACAAAAATTCAAACATTCTGTATTCAAATTATTCGTTATTTTGTTAATGTTATAGGACAATTTAAGGATTCTGTTAACCTATAAACTTAGCTAGCTGTGTATAATAGCCTAACTGCAACCGAAACGCTAAAAGTGCTGCTTAAATAAATAATTAGTACACCGAAACAATCTCGTAGAGTCACATATTGCCTTCAAACTGGATGAAAACCTCATATTAGTGCTTACGAAGGCTTCTATGCACGCTTAGGTGTGATTCAATATGAATCCAATCGAAAGAAAAATTCAAACATTCTGTTTTCAAATAATTCGTTATTTTGTTTAAGTTAGAGAGCAATTTAAGGGTTCTGAACACCTATAAACTTAGCTAGCTGTGTATAATAGCCTAACTGCAACCGAAACGCTATAAGTGCTGCTTAAATGAATAATAAGTACACCAAAAGCATCTTGCAACGTCACATATTACATTCTAACAGGTTGAAAACCTCATATTAGCACTTACGAAGGCTACTAGGCACGCTTAGATGTGTTTCAATATGAATCCAATCGAAACAAAAATTCAAACATTCTGTATTCAAATGATTCGTTATTTTGTTTATGTTAGAGGGCAATTTAAGGGTTCTCAACACCTATAATTAGCTAGCTGTGTATAATAGCCTAACTGAAACCGAAACGCTAAAAGTGCTGCTTAAATGAATAATAACTACACCAAAAGCATCTCGCAACCTCACATATTGCATTCTAACACTTTGAAAACCTCATATTAGCACTTACGAAGGATTCTAGGCACGCTTAGTTGTGTTTCAATATGAATCCAATCGAAACAAAAATTTAAACATTCTGTATTCAAATGATTCGTTATTTTGTTTATGTTAGAGGGCAATTTAAGGGTTCTGAACACCTATAAACTTAGCTAGCTGTGTATAATAGCCTAACTGCAACCGAAATGCTAAAAGTACTGCTTAAATAAATAATTAGAACACCGAAAGCATCTCGCAGTCACTTGTTGCGTTCAAACTGGATGAAAACCTTATATTAGCGCTTACGCAGGCTTCTATGCACGCTTAGGTGTGATTCAATATGAATCCAATCGAAACAAAAATTCAAACATTCTGTATTCAAATGATTCGTTATTTTGTTAATGTTATAAGACAATTTAAGGGTTCTGAACACCTATAAACTTAGCTAGCTGTATATAATAGCCTAACTGCAACCGAAACGCTAAAAGTGTTGCTTAAATGAATAATAAGTACACCGAAAGCATTGCGCAGTGTCACATATTGCATTCAAACTGGATGAAGACCTCATATTAGCACTTACAAAGGCTTCTAGGCACGCTTAGGTGTGATTCAATATGAATCCAATCGAAAGAAAAATTCAAACATTCTGTATTCAAATAATTCGTTTTTTTGTTTAAGTTAGACAGCAATTTAAGGGTTCTGAACACCTATAAACTTAGCTAGCTGTGTATAATAGCCTAACTGCAACCGAAACGCTAAAACTGCTGCTTAAATAAATAATTAGTACACCGAAGGAATCGCGCAGTGTCACATATTGCTTTCAAACTGAATGAAAACTTCATATTAGCACTTACAGAGGCTTCTAGGCACGCTTAGGTGTGATTCAATATGAATCCAATCGAAGAAAAATTCAAACATTCTGTATTCAAATGATTCGTTATTTTGTTAATGTTATAAGACAATTTAAGGGTTCTGAACACCTATAAACTTAGCTAGCGGTGTATAATAGCCTAACTGCAACCGAAACGCTAAAACTGCTGCTTAAATAAATAATTAGTACACCGAAGGAATCGCGCAGTGTCACATATTGCATTAGAACAGGTTGAAAACCTCGCATTAATACTTACGAAAGCTTCTAGCAACGCTTAGGTGTGTTTCAATATGAATCCAATCGAAACAAAAATTCAAACATTCTGTATTCAAATGATTCGTTATTTTGTTTATATTAGAGGACAATTTAAGGGTTCTGAACACCTATAAACTTAGCTAGCTGTGTATAATAGCCTAACTGCAACCGAAACGCTAAAAGTGCTGCTTAAATGAATAATAAGTACACCAAAAGAATCTCGCAACGTCACATATTGCATTCGAACAGGTTGAAAACCTCATATTAGCACTTACGAAAGCTTCTAGGCACGCTTAGGTGTGTTTCAGTATGAATCCAATCGAAACAAAAATTCAAACATTCTGTATTCAAATGATTCGTTATTTTGTTTATGTGAGAGTGCAATTTAAGGGTTCTGAACACCTATAAACTTAGCTAGCTGTGTATAATAGTCTAACTGCAACCGAAACGCTAAAAGTGATGCTTAAATGAATAATAAGTACACCGAAAGCATTGCGCAGTGTCACATATTGCATTCAAACTGGATGAAGACCTCATATTAGCACTTACAAAGGCTTCTAGGCACGCTTAGGTGTGATTCAATATGAATCCAATCGAAAGAAAAATTCAAACATCCTGTATTCAAATAATTCATTTTTTTGTTTAAGTTAGACAGCAATTTAAGGGTTCTGAACGACTATAAACTTAGCTAGCGGTGTATAATAGCCTAACTGCAACCGAAACGCTTAAACTGCTGCTTAAATAAATAATTAGTACACCAAAAGAATCACGCAGTGTCACAAATTGCTTTCAAACTGGATGAAAACTTCATATTAGCACTTACAAAGGCTTCTAGGCACGCTTAAGTGTGATTCAATATGAATACAATCGAAAGAAAAATTCAAACAATATGTATTCAAATAATTCGTTATTTTGTTTAAGTTAGAGAGCAATTTAAGGGTTCTGAACGACTATAAACTTAGCTAGCAGTGTATAAAAGCCTAACTGCAACCGAAACGGTAAAAGTGCTGCTTAAATGAATAATAAGTACACCAAAAGCATCTCGCAACGTTACATATTGCAGTCTAACAGGTTGAAAACCTCATATTAGCACTTACGAAGGCTTCTAGGCACGCTTAGGTGTGTTTCAATATGAATCCAATCGAAACAAAAATTCAAACATTCTGTATTCAAATAATTCGTTATTTTGTTTAAGTTAGAGAGCAATTTAAGGGATCTGAACACCTATAAACTTAACCAGCTGTGTATAATAGCCTAACTGCAACCGAAACGCTAAAAGTGCTGCTTAAATGAATAATAAGTACACCGAAGGAATCGCGCAGTGTCACATATTGCTTTCAAACTGAATGAAAACTTCATATTAGCACTTACAGAGGCTTCTAAGCACGCTTAGGTGTGATTCAATATGAATCCAATCGAAGAAAAATTCAAACATTCTGTATACAAATAATTCGTTGTTTTGTTTAAGTTAGAGAACAATTTAAGGGATCTGAACACCTATAAACTTAACTAGCTGTGTATAATAGCCTAACTGCAACCGAAACGCTAAAACTGCTGCTTAAATAAATAATTAGTACACCGAAGGAATCGCGCAGTGTCACATATTGCATTCGAACAGGTTGAAAACCTCGCATTAACACTTACGGAAGCTTCTAGGAACACTTAGGTGTGATTCAATATGAATCCAATCGAAAGAAAAATTCAAACATTCTGTTTTCAAATAATTCGTTATTTGGTTTAAGTTAGAGAGCAATTTAAGGGTTCTGAACACCTATAAACTTAGCTAGCTGTGTATAATAGCCTAACTGCAACCGAAACGCTATAAGTGCTGCTTAAATGAGTAATAAGTACACCAAAAGCATCTCGCAACGTCACATATTGCATTCTAACAGGTTGAAAACCTCATATTACCACTTACGAAGGCTACTAGGCACGCTTAGATGTGTTTCAATATGAATCCAATCGAAACAAAAATTCAAACATTCTGTATTCAAATGATTCGTTATTTTGTTTATGTTAGAGGGCAATTTAAGGGTTCTCAACACCTATAATTAGCTAGCTGTGTATAATAGCCTAACTGCAACCGAAACGCTAAAAGTGCTGCTTAAATGAATAATAACTACACCAAAAGCATCTCGCAACCTCACATATTGGATTCCAACACTTTGAAAATTTCATATTAGCACTTACGAAGGATTCTAGGCACGCTTAGGTGTGTTTCAATATGAATCCAATCAAAACAAAAATTTAAACATTCTGTATTCAAATGATTCGTTATTTTGTTTATGTTAGAGGGCAATTTAAGGGTTCTGAACACCTATAAACTTAGCTAGCTGTGTATAATAGCCTAACTGCAACCGAAACGCTAAAAGTACTGCTTAAATAAATAATTAGTACACCGAAAGCATCTCGCAGAGTCACTTGTTGCGTTCAAACTGGATGAAAACCTTATATTAGCGCTTACGCAGGCTTCTATGCACGCTTAGGTGTGATTCAATATGAATCCAATCAAAACAAAAATTCAAACATTCTGTATTCAAATGATTCGTTATTTTGTTAATGTTATAAGACAATTTAAGGGTTCTGAACACCTATAAACTTAGCTAGCTGTGTATAATAGCCTAACTGCAACCGAAACGGTATAAGTGCTGCTTAAATAAATAATTAGTACACCGAAACAATCTCGTAGAGTCACATATTGCCTTCAAACTGGATGAAAACCTCATATTAGCGCTTACGAAGGCTTCTATGCACGCTTAGGTGTGATTCAATATGAATCCAATCGAAAGAAAAATTCAAACATTCTGTTTTCAAATAATTCGTTATTTTGTTTAAGTTAGAAAGCAATTTAAGGGTTCTGAACACCTATAAACTTAGCTAGCTGTGTATAATAGCCTAACTGCAACCGAAAGGCTATAAGTGCTGCTTAAATGAAAAATAAGTACACCAAAAGCATCTCGCAACGTCACATATTGCATTCTAACAGGTTGAAAACCTCATATTAGCACTTACGAAGGCTTCTAGGCACGCTTAGGTGTGTTTCAATATGAATCCAAACGAAACAAAAATTCAAACATTCTGTATTCAAATGATTCGTTATTTTGTTTATGTTAGAGGGCAATTTAAAGGTTCTGACCACCTATAAACTTAGCTAGCTGTGTATAATAGCCTAACTGCAACCGAAACGCTAAAAGTACTGCTTAAATAAATAATTAGTACAACGAAAGCATCTCGCAACCTCACATATTGCATTCTAACAGGTTGAAAACCTCATATTAGCACTTACGAAGGCTTCTAGGCACGCTTAGGTGTGTTTCAATATGAATCCAATCGAAACAAAAATTCAAACATTTTGTATTCAAATGATTCGTTATTTTGTTAATGTTATAAGACAATTTAAGGGTTCTGAACACCTATAAACTTAGCTAGCTGTGTATAATAGCCTAACTGCAACCGAAACGGTATAAGTGCTGCTTAAATAAATAATTAGTACACCGAAACAATCTCGTAGAGTCACATATTGCCTTCAAACTGGATGAAAACCTCATATTAGTGCTTACGAAGGCTTCTATGCACGCTTAGGTGTGATTCAATATGAATCCAATCGAAAGAAAAATTCAAACATTCTGTTTTCAAATAATTCGTTATTTTGTTTAAGTTAGAGAGCAATTTAAGGGTTCTGAACACCTATAAACTTAGCTAGCTGTGTATAATAGCCTAACTGCAACCGAAACGTTATAAGTGCTGCTTAAATGAATAATAAGTACACCAAAAGCATCTCGCAACGTCACATATTGCATTCTAACAGGTTGAAAACCTCATATTAGCACTTACGAAGGCTACTAGGCACGCTTAGGTGTGTTTCAATATGAATCCAATCGAAACAAAAATTCAAAGATTCTGTATGCAAATGATTCGTTATTTTGTTTATGTTAGAGGGCAATTTAAGGGTTCTGAACACCTATAAACTTAGCTAGCTGTGTATAATAGCCTAACTGCAACCGAAACGCTAAAAGTGCTGCTTAAATGAATAATAACTACACCAAAAGCATCTCGCAACCTCACATATTGCATTCTAACAGGTTGAAAACCTCATATTAGCACTTACGAAGGATTCTAGGCACGCTTAGGTGTGTTTCAATATGAATCCAATCGAAACAAAAATTTAAGCATTTTGTATTCAAATGATTCGTTATTTTGTTTATGTTAGAGGGCATTTTAAGGGTTCTGAACACCTATAAACTTAGCTAGCTGTGTATAATAGCCTAACTGCAACCCAAACGCTAAAAGTACTGCTTAAATAAATAATTAGTACACCGAAAGCATCTCGCAGAGTCACATGTTGCGTTCAAACTGGATGGAAACCTTATAATAGCGCTTACGAAGGCTTCTATGCACGCTTAGGTGTGATTAAATATGAATCCAATCGAAAGAAAAATTCAAACATTCTGTATTCAAATAATTCGTTTTTTTGTTTAAGTTAGACAGCAATTTAAGGGTTCTGAACGACTATAAACTTAGCTAGCAGTGTATAATAGCCTAACTGCAACCGAAACGCTAAAAGTGCTGCTTAAATAAATAATTAGTACACCGAAACGATCTCGTAGAGTCACATATTGCCTTCAAACTGGATGAAGACCTCATATTAGTACTTACAAAGGCTTCTAGGCACGCTTAGGTGTGATTCAATATGAATCCAATCGAAAGAAAGATTCAAACATTCTGTATTCAAATAATTCGTTTTTTTGTTTAAGTTAGACAGCAATTTAAGAGTTCTGAACGACTATAAACTTAGCTAGCAGTGTATAATAGCCTAACTGCAACCGAAACTCTAAAAGTGCTGCTTAAATAAATAATTAGTACACCGAAACAATCTCGTAGAGTCACATATTGCCTTCAAACTGGATGAAAACCTCATATTAGTGCTTACGAAGGCTTCTATGCACGCTTAGGTGTGATTCAATATGAATCCAATCGAAAGAAAAATTCAAACATTCTGTTTTCAAATAATTCGTTATTTTGTTTAAGTTAGAGAGCAATTTAAGGGTTCTGAACACCTATAAACTTAGCTAGCTGTGTATAATAGCCTAACTGCAACCGAAACGTTATAAGTGCTGCTTAAATGAATAATAAGTACACCAAAAGCATCTCGCAACGTCACATATTGCATTCTAACAGGTTGAAAACCTCATATTAGCACTTACGAAGGCTTCTAGGCACGCTTAGGTGTGTTTCAATATGAATCCAATCGAAACAAAAATTCAAACATTCTGTATACAAATGATTCGTTATTTTGTTTACGTTAGAGGGCAATTTAAGGGTTCTGAACGACTATAAACTTAGCTAGCTGTGTATAATAGCCTAACTGCAACCGAAACGCTAAAAGTGCTGCTTAAATGAATAATAACTACACCAAAAGCATCTCGAAACATCACATATTGCATTCTAACAGGTTGAAAACCTCATATTAGCACTTACGAAGGATTCTAGGCACGCTTAGGTGTGTTTCAATATGAATCCAATCGAAACAAAAATTTAAACATTTTGTATTCAAATGATTCGTTATTTTGTTTATGTTAGAAGGCAATTTAAGGTTTCTGAACACCTATAAACTTAGCTAGCTGTGTATATTAGCCTAACTGCAACCGAAACGCTAAAAGTACTGCTTAAATAAATAATTAGTACACCGAAATCATCTCGCAGAGTCACATGTTGCGTTCAAACTGGATGAAAACCTTATAATAGCGCTTACGAAAGCTTCTATGCACGCTTAGGTGTGATTTAATATGAATCCAATCGAAAGAAAAGTTCAAACATTCTGTATTCAAATAATTCGTTATTTTGTTTAAGTTAGAGAGCAATTTAAGGGTTCTGAACGACTATAAACTTAGCTGGCAGTGTTTAATAGCCTAACTGCAACCGAAACGCTTTAACTGCTGCTTAAATAAATAATTAGTACACCGAAAGCATTGCGCAGTGTCATATATTGCATTCGAACTGGATGAAGACCTCATATTAGTACTTACAAAGGCTTCTAGGCACGCTTAGGTGTGATTCAATATGAATCCAATCGAAAGAAAAATTCAAACATTCTGTATTCAAATAATTCGTTTTTTTGTTTAAGTTAGACAGCAATTTAAGGCTTCTGAACGACTATAAACCAAGCTAGCAGTGTATAATAGCCTAACTGCAACCGAAACGCTAAAACTGCTGCTTAAATAAATAATTAGTGCAGCAAAAAATCGCGCAGTGTCACATATTGCTTTCAAACTGGATGAAAACTTCATATTAGCACTTACAAACGCTTCTAGGCTCGCTTAGGTGTGTTTCAATATGAATCCAATCGAAACAAAAATTCAAACATCCTGTATTCAAATAATTCGTTTTTTTGTTTAAGTTAGACAGCAATTTAAGGCTTCTGAACGACTATAAACCAAGCTAGCAGTGTATAATAGCCTAACTGCAACCGAAACGCTAAAACTGCTGCTTAAATAAATAATTAGTGCAGCAAAAAATCGCGCAGTGTCACATATTGCTTTCAAACTGGATGAAAACTTCATATTAGCACTTACAAACGCTTCTAGGCTCGCTTAGGTGTGTTTCAATATGAATCCAATCGAAACAAAAATTCAAACATCCTGTATTCAAATAATTCGTTATTTTGTTTAAGCTAGAGAGCAATTTAAGGGATCTGAACACCTATAAACTTAACTAGCTGTGTATAATAGCCTAACTGCAACCGAAACGCTAAAAGTGCTGCTTAAATGAATAATAAGTACACCAAAAGCATCTCGCAACCTCACATATTGCATTCTAAAAGGTTGAAAACCTCATATTAGCACTTACGAAGGCTTCTAGGCACGCTTAGGTGTGTTTCAATATGAATCCAATCGAAACAAGAATTTAAACATTCTGTATTCAAATGATTCGTGATTTTGTTTATGTTAGAGGGCAATTTAAGGGTTCTGAACACCTATAAACTTAACTAGCTGTGTATAATAGCCTAACTGCAACCGAAACGTTAAGACTGCTGCTTAAATAAATAATTAGTACACCGAAAGAATCCCGCAGTGTCACATATTGCTTTCAAACTGAATGAAAACTTCATATTAGCACTTACAAAGCTTTCTAGGCACGCTTAGGTGTGATTCAATATGAATCCAATCGAAGAAAAATTCAAACATTCTGTATACAAATAATTCGTTATTTTGTTTAAGTTAGAGAACAATTTAAGGGATCTGAACACCTATAAACTTAGCTAGCTGTGTATAATAGCCTAACTGCAACCGAAACGCTAAAAGTGCTGCTTAAATAAATAATTAGTACACCGAAAGAATCCCGCAGTGTCACATATTGCTTTCAAACTGAATGAAAACTTCATATTAGCACTTACAAAGGCTTCTAGGCACGCTTAGGTGTGATTCAATATGAATCCAATCGAAGAAAAATTCAAACATTCTGTATACAAATAATTCGTTATTTTGTTTAAGTTAGAGAACAATTTAAGGGATCTGAACACCTATAAACTTAGCTAGCTGTGTATAATAGCCTAACTGCAACCGAAACGCTAAAAGTGCTGCTTAAATAAATAATTAGTACACCGAAAGAATCCCGCAGTGTCACATATTGCTTTCAAACTGAATGAAAACTTCATATTAGCACTTACAAAGGCTTCTAGGCACGCTTAGGTGTGATTCAATATGAATCCAATCGAAGAAAAATTCAAACATTCTGTATACAAATAATTCGTTATTTTGTTTAAGTCAAAGAACAATTTAAGGGATCTGAACACCTATAAACTTAACTAGCTGTGTATTATAGCCTAACTGCAACCGAAACGCTAAAAGTGCTGCTTAAATAAATAATTAGTACACCGAAGGAATCGCGCAGTGTCACATATTAGATTCGAACCGGTTGAAAACCTCGCATTAACACTTACGAAAGCTTCTAGGAACGCTTAGGTGTGTTTCAATATGAATCCAAACGAAAGAAAAATTCAAACATTCTGTATACAAATAATTCGTTATTTTGTTTAAGTTAGAGAACAATTTAAGGGATCTGAACACCTATAAACTTAGCTAGCTGTGTATAATAGCCTAACTGCAACCGAAACGCTAAAAGTGCTGCTTAAATAAATAATTAGTACACCGAAAGAATCCCGCAGTGTCACATATTGCTTTCAAACTGAATGAAAACTTCATATTAGCACTTACAAAGGCTTCTAGGCACGCTTAGGTGTGATTCAATATGAATCCAATCGAAGAAAAATTCAAACATTCTGTATACAAATAATTCGTTATTTTGTTTAAGTCAGAGAACAATTTAAGGGATCTGAACACCTATAAACTTAACTAGCTGTGTATTATAGCCTAACTGCAACCGAAACGCTAAAACTGCTGCTTAAATAAATAATTAGTACACCGAAGGAATCGCGCAGTGTCATATATTGCATTCGAACAGGTTGAAAACTTCGCATTAACACTTACGAAAGCTTCTAGGAACGCTTAGGTGTGTTTCAATATGAATCCAATCGAAACAAAAATTCAAACATTCTGTATTCAAATGATTCGTTATTTTGTTAATGTTATAAGACAATTTAAGGGTTCTGAACACCTATAAACTTAGCTAGCTGTGTATAATAGCCTAACTGCAACCGAAACGCTAAAAGTGCTGCTTAAATAAATAATTAGTACACCGAAACAATCTCGTAGAGTCACATATTGCCTTAAAACTGATTGAAAACCTCATATTAGCGCTTACGAAGGCTTCTGTGCACGCTTAGGTGTAATTCAATATGAATCCAATCAAAAGAATTATTCAAACATTCTGTTTTCAAATAATTCGTTATTTTGTTTAAGTTAGAGAGCAATTTAAGGGTTCTGAACACCTATAAACTTAGCTAGCTGTGTATAATAGCCTAACTGCAACCGAAACGCTGTAAGTGCTGCTTAAATGAATAATAAGTACACCAAAAGCATCTCGCAACGTCATATATTGCATTCTAACAGGTTGAAAACCTCATATTAGCACTTACGAAGGCTTCTAGGCACGCTTAGGTGTGTTTCAATATGAATCCAATCGAAACAAAAATTTAAACATTCTGTATTCAAATGATTCGTTATTTTGTTTATGTTAGAGGGCAATTTAAGGGTTCTGAACACCTATAAACTTAACTAGCTGTGTAGAATAGCCTAACTGCAACCGAAACGCTAAAAGTACTGCTTAAATAAATAATTAGTACAACGAAACCATCTCGCAACGTCACATATTGCATTCTAACAGGTTGAAAACTTCATATTAGCACTTACAAAGGCTTCTAGGCACGCTTAGGTGTGATTCAATATGAATCCAATCGAAGAAAAATTCAAACATTCTGTATACAAATAATTCGTTGTTTTGTTTAAGTTAGAGAACAATTTAAGGGATCTGAACACCTATAAACTTAACTAGCTGTGTATAATAGCCTAACTGCAACCGAAACGCTAAAACTGCTGCTTAAATAAATAATTAGTACACCGAAGGAATCGCGCAGTGTCACATATTAGATTCGAACAGGTTGAAAACCTCGCATTAACACTTACGAAAGCTTCTAGGAACGCTTAGGTGTGTTTCAATATGAATCCAAACGAAAGAAAAATTCAAACATTCTGTATGCAAATAATTCGTTATTTTGTTTAAGTTAGAGAACAATTTAAGGGATCTGAACACCTATAAACTTAGCTAGCTGTGTATAATAGCCTAACTGCAACCGAAACGCTAAAAGTGCTGCTTAAATAAATAATTAGTACACCGAAACAATCTCGTAGAGTCACATATTGCCTTCAAACTGGATGAAAACCTCATATTAGTGCTTACGAAGGCTTATCTGCACGCTTAGGTGTGATTCAATATAAATCCAATCGAAAGAAAAATTCAAACATTCTGTTTTCAAATAATTCGTTAGTTTGTTTAAGTTAGAGAGCAATTTAAGGGTTCTGAACACCTATAAACTTAGCTAGCTGTGTATAATAGCCTAACTGCAACCGAAACGTTATAAGTGCTGCTTAAATGAATAATAAGCACACCAAAAGCATCTCGCAACGTCTCATATTGCATTCTAACAGGTTGAAAACCTCATATTAGCACTTACGAAGGCTACTAGGCACGCTTAGGTGTGTTTCAATATGAATCCAATCGAAACAAAAATTCAAACATTCTGTATTCAAATGATTCGTTATTTTGTTTATGTTAGAGGGCAATTTAAGGGTTCTGAACACCTATAAACTTAGCTAGCCGTGTATAATAGCCTAACTGCAACCGAAACGCTAAAAGTGATGCTTAAATGAATATTAACTACACCAAAAGCATCTCGCAACCTCACATATTGCATTCTCACAGGTTGAAAACCTCATATTAGCACTTACGAAGGATTCTAGGTACGCTTAGGTGTGTTTCAATATGAATCCAATCGAAACAAAAATTTTAACATTCTGTATTCAAATGATTCGTTATTTTGTTTATGTTAGAGGGCAATTTAAGGGTTCTGAACACCTATAAACTTAGCTAGCTGTGTATAATAGCATAACTGCAACCGAAACGCTAAAAGTACTGCTTAAATAAATAATTAGTACACCGAAAGCATCTCGCAGAGTCACATGTTGCGTTCAAACTGGATGAAAACCTTATATTAGCGCTTACGAAGGCTTCTATGCACGCTTAGGTGTGATTAAATATGAATCCAATCGAAAGAAAAATTCAAAAATTCTGTATTCAAATAATTCGTTATTTTGTTTAAGTTAGACAGCAATTTAAGGGTTCTGAACGACTATAAACTTAGCTAGCAGTGTATAATAGCCTAACTGCAACCGAAACGCTAAAACTGCTGCTTAAATAAATAATTAGTACACCGAAAGAATCGCGCAGTGTCACATATTGCTTTCAAACTGGATGAAAACTTCATATTAGCACTTACAAAGGCTTCTAGGCACGCTTAGGTGTGATTCAATATGAATCCAATCGAAAGAAAAATTCAAACATTCTGTATTCAAATAATTCGTTATTTTGTTTAAGTTAGAGAGCAATTTAAGGGTTCTGAACGACTATAAATTTAGTTAACAGTGTATAATAGCCTAACTGCAACCGAAACGCTAAAACTGCTGTTTAAATAAATAATTAGTACACCGAAAGCATCGCGCAGTGTCACATATTGCATTCAAACTGGATGAAAACTTCATATTAGCACTTACAGAGGCTTCTAGGCACGCTTAGGTGTGTTTCAATATGAATCCAATCGAAACAAAAATTCAAACATCCTGTATTCAAATAATTCGTTATTTTGTTTATGCTAGAGAGCAAGTTAAGGGATCTGAACACCTATAATAATAATAATAATAATAATATAAACATTCATTTCCAAAAAAGAAGGGGCAGATTACATAATGTGCAATGAAAACTAAATTTTGGAAAATGGGCGCTGTTCAGTTTGACCCACCTGATGGCAGGTTAATTGGTCTTCCACAGCACCCGTACCACAAAATTAGAAAAAATAAAGCAGCTGGACGATTGTGTTACGTAATATCCAGTAGCCGAGAGAAAATATTACTGATTAAATAAAAGCTTTTTAAAAGTACTTTTAAACTTGGTTTCAGGTAGGGTTCTTAATTGGCGAGGTATTATGTTATTATAATAATAGACAATATTATATGAAAAAGATCTTTTAAATAAATAAGTTCTAAACCGTGGGATTGTCAATGCACTTTTTGTTCTAATATTAACTTGATGATCATCGGATCTAAAGGAAATTTTATCGAACAAGTAAGGTGGCTCTTGATTGTTAATTATTTTTAAATAAAAAACTGCAGTATGTAATTTACGTCTGTTGGACATGCTAAGCCAGTTCGTCTTTTTCAATTTATGAGATACATGCTGTCGTCTCTGTATGCCATAGATAAATTGTAGGCATGAATTTTGAGTGCGTTGGATCCTTATTACAGTATTTTTTGTTAAACATGGAGCATAAAGGGTATCACAATAATTAAAATTTGATAAGACCAATGCATCACACAACAAAATTTTCATATCTCTCGAAAGGCAATAACGGTGAGCATACAGTAACTTTAAATTATAATACGCTTTCTGAATACACCGAGAAACATGTTGTTCGAAACGCAGGTCGTTATCAATGAGCACACCTAAATTCTTACACACGTTGCTCTGCACTAAAACGTCACCACCTACTTTTATGTCAATCGACGCAATTGCTTGTTCCCTTACTGCTCTATTTCCAAACAGCATAAATGAAGATTTAGAGGCATTTATTTTTAATGAATGTTTTTCACAAAATTCCACAAGTCTCGCCAGGTCCTCGTTCACCAACGATATTGATTCATTCAGCTTATGATACGGAAAAAAGTAATATATTTGCGTATCATCAGCGTACATGTGAAATTTACAATATTGTAAGCAAGAAGATATATTATTCGTATACAGTGAGAATAAAAGAGGACCTAGAATCGATCCTTGTGGAACACCCATTGTGACTATTAACGGATCGGAAGTTTTTTGGTGAATACTAACCATTTGTGTTCTATTAGATAGATAATGTTTTATTAAGCGGATAGCCGAGTTATCAAAACCTATGAAATTTAAAATAGATAGCAAAAGCGTGTGGTCGATGGTGTCAAAAGCTTTCGAAAAATCTAAAAGCACTAGTAAAGTTAATTCCCTGTTATCAGTCGCTCGAATACAATCATCTGTTATAGCAGTTAGAGCAGTATTGCAACTGTAACCGGGGCGGAAGCCAGATTGCGTTTTTGGAAAAATATTGTGCATGCTAACGTAATTGCGAATTTGTTTATCTAAAATTTTTTCAAGAACTTTAGATAATGTGCAAAGAATACTTATTGGACGAAGCTATTTGAATTCTGTTGGTAGGTCTGTTTTAGGCAGAGGTATCACTCGTGCAGATTTCCAAATATCTGGAAAGACGCATTCTGTTATGCAGAAATTCATGACGTGTGTGAAGTATGGCAACAGATGAGGACAGCACATTTGTAATAACTTTATATTAATGCTATCCGGGCCCGTAGATGTTGATTTAATGGCGAAAAGAATATTACCAACTTCCAATTCATTTGTTTCAACAAACTGAAACGAGTTTTCCAGATCATGTTTTTTATTTGCCAAGTAGTAGTTAATTAAATCATTATTATCTATACGAGAGTTACTATTAGAAGAATTTAGAAAAAAATTATATAAACTTAACTAGCTGTGTATAATAGCCTAACTGCAACCGAAACGCTAAAAGTGCGGCTTAAATGAATAATAAGTACACCAAAAGCATCTCGCAACCTCACATATTCCATTCTAACAGGTTGAAAACCTCATATTAGCACTTACGAAGGCTTCTAGGCACGCTTAGGTGTGATTCAATATGAATCCATTCGAAGAAAAAATCAAACATTCTGTATACAAATAATTCGTTATTTTGTTTAAGTTAGAGAACAATTTAAGGGATCTGAACACTTATAAACTTAACTAGCTGTGTATTATAGCCTAACTGCAACCGAAACGCTAAAACTGCTGCTTAAATAAATAATTAGTACACCGAAGGAATCGCGCAGTGTCACATATTGCATTCGAACAGGTTGAAAACCTCGCATTAACACTTACGAAAGCTTCTAGGAACGCTTAGGTGTGTTTCAATATGAATCCAATCGAAACAAAAATTCAAACATTCTGTATTCAAATGATTCGTTATTTTGTTAATGTTATAAGATAATTTAAGGGTTCTGAACACCTATAAACTTAGCTAGCTGTGTATAATAGCCTAACTGCAACCGAAACGCTAAAAGTGCTGCTTAAATAAATAATTAGTACACCGAAACAATCTCGTAGAGTCACATATTGCCTTCAAACTGGATGTAAACATCATATTAGCGTTTACGAAGGCTTCTATGCACGCTTAGGTGTGATTCAATATGAATCCAATCCAAAGAAAAATTCAAACATTCTGTTTTCAAATAACTCGTTATTTTGTTTAAGTTAGAGAGAAATTTAATGGTTCTGAACACCTATAAACTTAGCTAGCTGTGTATAATAGCCTAACTGCAACCGAAACGCTAAAAGTGCTGCTTAAATAAATAATTAGTACACCGAAACAATCTCGTAGAGTCACATATTGCCTTCAAACTGGATGTAAACATCATATTAGCGTTTACGAAGGCTTCTATGCACGCTTAGGTGTGATTCAATATGAATCCAATCGAAAGAAAAATTCAAACATTCTGTTTTCAAATAACTCGTTATTTTGTTTAAGTTAGAGAGAAATTTAATGGTTCTGAACACCTATAAACTTAGCTAGCTGTGTATAATAGCCTAACTGCAACCGAAACGCTGAAAGTGCTGCTTAAATGAATAATAAGTACACCAAAAGCATCCCGCAACGTCACATATTGCATTCAAAATGGTTGAAAACTTCATATTAGCACTTACAAAGGCTTCTAGGCACGTTTAGGTCTGATTCAATATGAATCCAATCGTAAGAAATATTCAAACATTATGTATTCAAATAATTCGTTATTTTGTGTAAGTTAGAGAGGAATTTAAGGGTTCCGAACACCTATAAACTTAACTAGCTGTGTATAATAGCCTAACTGCAACCGAAACGCTAAAACTGCTGCTTAAATAAATAATTAGTACACCGAGAGAATCGCGCAGTGTCACATATTGCTTTCAAACTGAATGAAAACTTCATATTAACACTTACAAAGGCTTCTAGGCACGCTTAGGTGAGATTCAATATGAATCCAATCGAAGAAAAATTCAAACATTCTGTATACAAATAATTCGTTGTTTTGTTTAAGTTAGAGAACAATTTAAGGGATCTGAACACCTATAAACTTAACTAGCTGTATATAATAGCCTAACTGCAACCGAAACGCTAAAACTGCTGCTTAAATAAATAATTAGTACAACGAAAGCATCTCGCAACGTCACATATTCCATTCTAACAGGTTGAAAACCTCATATTAGCACTTACAAAGGCTTCTAGGCACGTTTAGGTGTTATTCAATATGAATCCAATCGTAAGAAATATTCAAACATTTTGTATTCAAATAATTCGTTATTTTGTGTAAGTTAGAGAGGAATTTAAGGGTTCTGAACACCTATAAAGTTAGCTAGCTGTGTATAATAGCCTAACTGCAACCGAAACGCTATAAGTGCTGCTTAAATGAATAATAAGTACACCAAAAGCATGTCGCAACGTCATATATTGCATTCTAACAGGTTGAAAACCTCATATTAGCGCTTACGAAGGCTTCTAGGCACGCTTAGGTGTGTTTCAATATGAATCCAATCGAAACAAAAATTCAAACATTCTGTATTCAAATGATTCGTTATTTTGTTTATGTTAGAGGGCAATTTAAGGGTTCTGAACACCTATAAACTTAACTAGCTGTGTATAATAGCCTAACTGCAACCGAAACGCTAAAAGTACTGCTTAAATAAATAATTAGTACAACGAAAGCATCTCGCAACGCCACATATTGCATTCTAACAGGTTGAAAACCTCATATTAGCACTTACGAAGGCTTCTAGGCACGCTTAGGTGTGTTTCAATATGAATCCAATCGAAACAAAAATTCAAACACTCTGTATTCAAATGATTCGTTATTTTGTTTATGTTAGAGGGCAATTTAAGGGTTCTGAACACCTATAAACTTAACTAGCTGTGTATAATAGCCTAACTGCAACCGAAACGCTAAAACTGCTGCTTAAATAAATAATTAGTACACCGAGAGAATCGCGCAGTGTCACATATTGCTTTCAAACTGAATGAAAACTTCATATTAACACTTACAAAGGCTTCTAGGCACGCTTAGGTGAGATTCAATATGAATCCAATCGAAGAAAAATTCAAACATTCTGTATACAAATAATTCGTTGTTTTGTTTAAGTTAGAGAACAATTTAAGGGATCTGAACACCTATAAACTTAACTAGCTGTATATAATAGCCTAACTGCAACCGAAACGCTAAAACTGCTGCTTAAATAAATAATTAGTACACCGAAGGAATCGCGCAGTGTCACATATTGCATTCGAACAGGTTGAAAACCTCGCATTAACACTTACGAAAGCTTCTAGGAACGCTTAGGTGTGTTTCAATATAAATCCAAACGAAACAAAAATTCAAACATTCTGTATTCAACTTATTCGTTATTTTGTTAATGTTATAGGACAATTTAAGGGTTCTGAACACCTATAAACTTAGCTAGCTGTGTATAATAGCCTAACTGCAACCAAAACGCTAAAAGTGCTGCTTAAATAAATAATTAGTACACCGAAACAATCTCGTAGAGTCACATATTGCCTTCAGACTGGATGAAAACCTCATATTAGTTCTTACGAAGGCTTCTATGCACGCTTAGGTGTGTTTCAATATGAATCCAATCGAAACAAAAATTTAAACATTCTGTATTCAAATGATTCGTTATTTTGTTAATACTATAGGACAATTTAAGGGTTCTGAACACCTATAAACTTAGCTAGCTGTGTATAATAGCGTAACTGCAACCGAAACGCTAAAAGTGCTGCTTAAATAAATAATTAGTACACCGAAACAATCTCGTAGAGTCACATATTGCCTTCAAACTGGATGAAAACCTCATATTAGTGCTTACGAAGGCTTCTATGCACGCTTAGGTGTAATTCAATATGAATCCAATCGAAAGAATAATTCAAACATTCTGTTTTCAAGTAATTCGTTATTTTGTTTAAGTTAGAGAGCAATTTAAGGGTTCTGAACACCTATAAACTTAGCTAGCTGTGTATAATAGCCTAACTGCAACCGAAACGCTATAAGTGCTGCTTAAATAAATAATAAGTACACCAAAAGCATCCCGCAACGTCATATATTGCATTCTAACAGGTTGAAAACCGCATATTAGCACTTACGAAGGCTACTAGGCACGCTTAGGTGTGTTTCAATATGAATCCAATCGAAACAAAAATTCAAACATTCTGTATTCAAATGATTCGTTATTTTGTGTATGTTAGAGGGCAATTTAAGGGTTCTGAACACCTATAAACTTAGCTAGCTGTGTATAATAGCCTAACTGCAACCGAAACGCTAAAAGTGCTGCTTAAATGAATAATAAGTACACCAAAAGCATCTCGCAACCTCACATATTGCATTCTAACAGGTTGAAAACCTCATATTAGCACTTACGAAGGCTACTAGGCACGCTTAGGTGTGTTTCAATATGAATCCAATCGAAACAAAAATTTAAACATTCTGTATTCAAATGATTCGTTATTTCGTTTATGTTAGAGGGCAATTTAAGGGTTCTGAACACCTATAAACTTAGCTAGCTGTGTATAATAGCGTAACTGCAACCGAAACGCTAAAAGTGCTGCTTAAATAAATAATTAGTACACCGAAACAATCTCGTAGAGTCACATATTGCCTTCAGACTGGATGAAAACCTTATATTAGCGCTTACGAAGGCTTCTATGCACGCTTAGGTGTGATTCAATATGAATCCAATCGAAAGAAAAATTCAAACATTTTGTATTCAAATAATTCGTTATTTTGTTTAAGTTAGAGAGCAATTAAAGGGTTCTGAACGACTATAAACTTAGCTAGCAGTGTATAATAGCCTAATTGCAACCGAAACGCTAAAACTGCTGCTTAAATAAATAATTAGTACACCGAAAGCATTGCGCAGTGTCACATATTGCATTCAAACTGGATCAAGACCTCACATTAGCACTTACAAAGGTTTCTAGGCACGCTTAGGTGTGACTCAATATGAATCCAATCGAAAGAAAAATTCAAACATTCTGTATTCAAATAATTCGTTTTTTTGTTTAAGTTAGACAGCAATTTAAGGGTTCTGAACGACTATAAACTTAGCTAGCAGTGTATAATAGCCTAACTGTAACCGAAACGCTAAAACTGCTGCTTAAATAAATAATTAGTACACCAAAAGAATCGCGCAGTGTCACATATTGCTTTCAAACTGGATGAAAACTTTATATTAGCACTTACAAAGGCTTCTAGGTACGCTTAGGTGTGATTCAATATGAATCCAATCGAAAGAAAAATTCAAACATTCTGTATTCAAATAATTCGTCATTTTGTTTAAGTTAGAGAGAAATTTAAGAATTCTGAACGACTATAAACTTAGCTAGCAGTGTATAATAGCCTAACTGCAACCAAAACGCTAAAACTGCTGCTTAAATAAATAATTAGTACACCGAAAGCATCGCGCAGTGTCACATATTGCATTCAAACTGGATGAAGAGCTCATATTAGCACTTACAAAGGCTTCTAGGCATGCTTAGGTGTGATTCAATATGAATCCAATCGAAAGAAAATTTCAAACAATCTGTATTCAAATAATTCCTTATTTTGTTTAAGTTAGAGAGCAATTTAAGGGATCTGAACACCTATAAACTTAACTAGCTGTGTATAATAGCCTAACTGCAACCGAAACGGTAAAAGTGCTGCTTAAATGAATAATAAGTACACCAAAAGCATCTCGCAACGTTAAATATTGCATTCTAACAGGTTGAAAACCTCATATTAGCACTTACGAACGCTTCTAGGCATGCTTAGTTGTGATTCAATATGAATCCAATCGAAGAAAAATTCAAACATTCTGTATACAAATAATTCGTTATTTTGTTTAAGTTAGAGAACAATTTAAGGGATCTGAACCCCTATAAACTTAACTAGCTGTGTATAATAGCCTAACTGCAACCGAAACGCTAAAAGTGCTGCTTAAATAAATAATTAGTACACCGAAGGAATCGCGCAGTGTCACATATTGCATTCGAACAGGTTGAAAACCTCGCATTAACACTTACGAAAGCTTCTAGGTACGCTTAGGTGTGTTTCAATATGAATCTAATCGAAACAAAAATTCACACATTCTGTATTCAAATGATTCGTTATTTTGTTAATGTTATAAGACAATTTAAGGGTTCTGAACACCTATAAACTTAGCTAGCTGTGTATAATAGCCTAACTGCAACCGAAACGCTAAAAGCGCTGCTTAAATAAATAATTAGTACA
Organism: Agriotes lineatus; assembly: GCA_940337035.1. Taxonomy (NCBI): domain Eukaryota; kingdom Metazoa; phylum Arthropoda; class Insecta; order Coleoptera; family Elateridae; genus Agriotes; species Agriotes lineatus. The sequence goes on along the minus strand of CALNHX010000182.1, from coordinate 101,743 downwards.
CCGAAACAATCTCGTAGAGTCACATATTGCATTCGAACAGGTTGAAAACCTCGCATTAACACTTACGAAAGCTTCTAGGAACGCTTAGGTGTGTTTCAATATGAATCCAATCGAACCAAAAATTCAAAAATTTTGTATTCAAATGAGTCGTTATTTTGTTAATGTTATAAGACAATTTAAGGGTTGTGAACACCTATAAACTTAGCTAGCTGTGTATAATAGCCTAACTGCAACCGAAACGCTAAAAGTACTGCTTAAATAAATAATTAGTACAACGAAAGCATCTCGCAACGTCACATATTGCATTCTAACAGGTTGAAAACCTCATATTAGCACTTACAAAGGCTTCTAGGCACGCTTAGGTGTGTTTCAATATGAATCCAATCGAAACAAAAATTCAAACATTCTGTATTCAAATGATTCGTTATTTTGTTTATGTTAGAGGGCAATTTAAGGGTTCTGAACACCTATAAACTTAACTAGCTGTGTATAATTGCCTATCTGCAACCGAAACGCTAAAACTGCTGCCTAAATAAATAATTAGTACACCGAAAGAATCGCGCAGTGTCACATATTGCTTTCAAACTGAATGAAAACTTCATATTAGCACTTACAAAGGCTTCTAGGCACGCTTAGGTGTGATTCAATATGAATCCAATCGAAGAAAAATTCAAACATTCTGTATACAAATAATTCGTTATTTTGTTTAAGTTAGAGAACAATTTAAGGGATTTGAACACCTATAAACTTAACTATCTGTGTATAATAGCCTAACTGCAACCGAAACGCTAAAACTGCTGCTTAAATAAATAATTAGTACACCGAAGGAATCGCGCAGTGTCACATATTGCATTCGAACAGGTTGAAAACCTCGCATTAACACTTACGAAAGCTTCTAGGAACGCTTAGGTGTGTTTCAATATGAATCCAATCGAAACAAAAATTCAAACATTCTGTATTCAAATGATTCGTTATTTTGTTAATGTTATAAGACAATTTAAGGGTTCTGAACACCTATAAACTTAGCTAGCTGTGTATAATAGCCTAACTGCAACCGAAACGCTAAAAGTACTGCTTAAATAAATAATTAGTACAACGAAAGCATCTCGCAACGTCACATATTGCATTCTAACAGGTTGAAAACCTCATATTAGCACTTACGAAGGCTTCTAGGCACGCTTAGGTGTGTTTCAATATGAATCCAATCGAAACAAAAATTCAAACATTCTGTATTCAAATGATTCGTTATTTTGTTTATGTTAGAGGGCAATTTAAGGGTTCTGAACACCTATAAACTTAACTAGCTGTGTATAATTGCCTAACTGCAACCGAAACGCTAAAACTGCTGCTTAAATAAATAATTAGTACACCGAAAGAATCGCGCAGTGTCACATATTGCTTTCAAACTGAATGAAAACTTCATATTAGCACTTACAAAGGCTTCTAGGCACGCTTAGGTGTGATTCAATATGAATACAATCGAAGAAAAATTCAAACATTCTGTATACAAATAATTCGTTATTTTGTTTAAGTTAGAGATCAATTTAAGGGATCTGAACACCTATAAAACTAACTAGCTGTGTATAATAGCCTAAATTCAACCGAAACGCTATAACTGCTGCTTAAATAAATAATTAGTACACCGAAGGAATCGCGCAGTGTCACATATTGCATTCGAACAAGTCGAAAACCTCGCATTAACACTTACGAAAGCTTCTAGGAACGCTTAGGTGTGTTTCAATACGAATTCAATCGAAACAAAAATTCAAACATTCTGTATTCAAATGATTCGTTATTTTGTTAATGTTATAAGACAATTTTAGGGTTCTGAACACCTATAAACTTAGCTAGCTGTGTATAATAGCCTAACTGCAACCGAAACGCTAAAAGTACTGCTTAAATAAATAATTAGTACAACGAAAGCATCTCGCAACGTCACATATTGCATTCTAACAGGTTGAAAACCTCATATTAGCACTTACGAAGGCTTCTAGGCACGCTTAGGTGTGTTTCAATATGAATCCAATCGAAACAAAAATTTAAACATTCTGTATTCAAATGTTTCGTTATTTTGTTTATGTTAGAGTGCAATTTAAGGGTTCTGAACACCTATAAACTTAACTAGCTGTGTATAATAGCCTAACTGCAACCGAAACGCTAAAACTGCTGCTTAAATAATTAATTAGTACAGCGAAAGAATCGCGCAGTGTCACATATTGCTTTCAAACTGAATAAAAACTTTATATTAGCACTTACAAAGGCTTCTAGGCTCGCTTAGGTGTGATTCAATATGAATCCAATCAAAGAAAAATTCAAACATTCTGTATACAAATAATTCATTATTTTGTTTAAGTAAGAGAACAATTTAAGGGATTTGAACACCTATAAACTTAACTATCTGTGTATAATAGCCTAACTGCAACCGAAACGCTAAAACTGCTGCTTAAATAAATAATTAGTACACCGAAGGAATCGCGCAGTGTCACATATTGCATTCGAACAGGTTGAAAACCTCGCATTAACACTTACGAAAGCTTCTAGGAACGCTTAGGTGTGTTTCAATATGAATCCAATCGAAACAAAAATTCAAACATTCTGTATTCAAATGATTCGTTATTTTGTTAATGTTATAAGACAATTTAAGGGTTCTGAACACCTATAAACTTAGCTAGCTGTGTATAATAGCCTAACTGCAACCGAAACGCTAAAAGTGCTGCTTAAATAAATAATTAGTACACCGAAACAATCTCGTAGAGTCACATATTGCCTTCAAACTGGATGTAAACATCATATTAGCGTTTACGAAGGCTTCTATGCACGCTTAGGTGTGATTCAATATGAATCCAATCGAAAGAAAAATTCAAACAATCTGTTTTCAAATAACTCGTTATTTTGTTTAAGTTAGAGAGAAATTTAAGGGTTCTGAACACCTATAAACTTAGGTAGCTGTGTATAATAGCCTAACTGCAACCGAAACGCTGAAAGTGCTGCTTAAATGAATAATAAGTACACCAAAAGCATCCCGCAACGTCACATATTGCATTCAAAATGGTTGAAAACTTCATATTAGCACTTACGAAGGCTTCTAGGCACGTTTAGGTGTGATTCAATATGAATCCAATCGAAAGAAATATTCAAACATTTTGTATTCAAATAATTCGTTATTTTGTGTAAGTTAGAGAGGAATTTAAGGGTTCTGAACACCTATAAACTTAGCTAGCTGTGTATAATAGCCTAACTGCAAGCGAAACGCTATAAGTGCTGCTTAAATGAATACTAAGTACACCAAAAGCATCTCGCAACGTCATATATTGCATTCAAAATGGTTGAAAACCTCATATTAGCACTTACGAAGGCTTCTAGGCACGCTTAGGTGTGTTTCAATATGAATCCAATCGAAACAAAAATTCAAACATTCTGTATTCAAATGATTCGTTATTTTGTTTGTATTGGAGGGCAATTTAAGGGTTCTGAACACCTATAAACTTAGCTAGCTGTGTATAATAGCCTAACTGCAACCGAAACGCTAAAACTGCTGCTTAAATAAATAATTAGTACACCGAAAGAATCGCGCAGTGTCACATATTGCTTTCAAACTGAATGAAAACTTCATATTAGCACTTACAAAGGCTTCTAGGCACGCTTAGGTGTGTTTCAATACGAATCCAATCGAAACAAAAATTCAAACATTCTGTATTCAAATGATTCGTTATTTTGTTAATGTTATAAGACAATTTAAGGGTTCTGAACACCTATAAACTTAGCTAGCTGTGTATAATAGCCTAACTGCAACCGAAACGCTAAAAGTACTGCTTAAATAAATAATTAGTACAACGAAAGCATCTCGCAGCGTCACATATTGCATTCTAACAGGTTGAAAACCTCATATTAGCACTTACGAAGGCTTCTAGGCACGCTTAGGTGTGTTTCAATATGAATCCAATCGAAACAAAAATTCAAACATTCTGTATTCAAATGATTCGTTATTTTGTGTATGTTAGAGGGCAATTTAAGGGTTCTGAACACCTATAAACTTAACTAGCTGTGTATAATTGCCTAACTGCAACCGAAACGCTAAAACTGCTGCTTAAATAAATAATTAGTACACCGAAAGAATCGCGCAGTGTCACATATTGCTTTCAAACTGAATGAAAACTTCATATTAGCACTTACAAAGGCTTCTAGACACGCTTAGGTGTGATTCAATATGAATCCAATCGAAGAAAAATTCAAACATTCTGTATACAAATAATTCGTTGTTTTGTTTAAGTTAGAGAACAATTTAAGGAATCTGAACACCTATAAACTTAACTAGTTGTGTATAATAGCCTAACCGCAACCGAAACGCTAAAACTGCTGCTTAAATAAATAATTAGTACACCGAAGAAATCGCGCCGTGTCACATATTGCATTCGAACAGGTTGAAAACCTCGCATTAACACTTACGAAAGCTTCTAGGGACGCTTAGGTGTGTTTCAATATGAATTCTCTCGAAACAAAAATTCAAACATTCTCTATTCAAATGATTCGTTATTTTGTTAATGTTATAGGACAATTTAAGGGTTCTGAACACCTATAAACTTAGCTAGCTGTGTATTATAGCGTAACTGCAACCGAAACGCTAAAAGTGCAGCTTAAATAAATAATTAGTACACCGAACCAATCTCGTAGAGTCACATATTGCCTTCAAACTGGATGAAAACCTCATATTAGTGCTTACGAAGGCTTCTATGCACGCTTAGGTGTGATTCAATATGAATCCAATCAAAAGAAAAATTCAAACATTCTGTTTTCAAATAATTCGTTATTTTGTTTAAATTAGAGAGCAATTTAAGGGTTCTGAACACCTATAAACTTAGCTAGCTGTGTATAATAGCCTAACTGCAACCGAAACGCTATAAGTGCTGCTTAAATGAATAATAAGTACACCAAAAGCATCTCGCAACGTCATATATTGCATTCTAACAGGTAGAAAACCTCATATTAGCACTTACGAAGGCTACTAGGCCCGCTTAGGTGTGTTTCAATATGAATCCAATCGAAACAAAAATTCAAACATTCTGTATTCAAATGATTCGTTATTTTGTTTATGTTAGAGGGCAATTTAAGGGTTCTGAACACCTATAAACTTAGCTAGCTGTGTATAATAGCTTAACTGCAACCGAAACGCTAAAAGTACTGCTTAAATAAATAATTAGTACACCGAAAGCATCTCGCAGAGGCACATGTTGCGTTCAAACTGGATGAAAACCTTATATTAGCGCTTACGAAGGCTTCTATGCACGCTTAGGTGTGATTCAATATGAATCCAATCGAAAGAAAAATTCAAACATTCTGTATTCAAATAATTCGTTATTTTGTTTAAGTTAGAGAGCAATTTAAGGGTTCTGAACGACTATAAACTTAGCTAGCAGTGTATAATAGCCTAACTGCAACCGAAAGGCTAAAAGTGCTGCTTAAATAAATAATGAATACACCGAAAGCATCGCGCCGTGTCACATATTGCATTCAAACTGGATGAAAACCTCATATTAGCACTTACGAAGGCTTCTAGGCACGCTTAGGTGTGTTTCAATATGAATCCAATCAAAACACAAATTTAAACATTCTGTATTCAAATGATTCGTTATTTTGTTTATGTTAGAGGGCAATTTAAGGGTTCTGAACACCTATAAACTTAGCTAGCTGTGTATAATAGCTTAACTGCAACCGACACGCTATAAGTACTGCTTAAATAAATAATTAGTACACCGAAAGCATCTCGCAGAGTCACATATTGCGTTCAAACTGGATGAAAACCTCATATTTGCATTACAAAGGCTTCTAGGCACGCTTAGTTGTGATTCAATATAAATCCAAACGAAAGAAAAATTCAAACATTCTGTATTCAAATAATTCGTTATTTTGTTTATGTTAGAGGGCAATTTAAGGGTTCTGAACACCTATAAACTTAGCTAGGAGTGTATAATAGATTAACTGCAACCGAAACGCTAAAAGTGCTGCTTAAATGAATAATAAGTACACCAAAAGCATCTCGCAACCTCACATATTGCATTCGAACAGGTTGAAAATCTCATATTAGATCTTACGAAAGCTTCTAGGCACGCTTAAGTGTGTTTCAATGCGAATCCAATCGAAACAAAAATTCAAACATCCTGTATTCAAATAATTCGTTATTTTGTTTAAATTAGAGAGCAATTTAAAGGATCTGAACACCTATAAACTTAGCTAGCTGTGTATAATAGCCTAACTGCAACCGAAACGCTAAAAGTGCTGCTTAAATAAATAATTAGTACACCGAAAGCATCTCGCAGAGTCACATATTGCGTTCAAACTGGATGAAAACCTTATATTAGCACTTACGAAGGCTTCTATGCACGCTTAGGTGTGCTTCAATAGGAATCCAATCGAAACAAAAGATTCAAACATTCTGTATCCAAATGATTCGTTATTTTGTTTATGTTAGAGGGCAATTTAAGGGTTCTGAACACCTATAAACTTAGCTAGCTGTGTATAATAGCCTAACTGCAACCGAAACGCTAAAAGTACTGCTTAAATAAATAATTAGTACACCGAAAGCATCTCGCAGAGTCATATATTGCGTTCAAACGGGAAGAAAACCTTATATTAGCGCTTACGAAGGCTTCTATGCACGCTTAGGTGTGATTCAATATGAATCCAATCGAAAGAAAAATTCAAACATTCTGTATTCAAATAATTCGTTATTTTGTTTAAGTTAGAGAGCAATTTATGGGTTCTGAACACCTATAAACTTAGCTAACTGTGTATAATAGCCCAACTGCAACCGAAACGCTAAAAGTACTGTTTAAATAAATAATTAGTACACCGAAAGCATCTCGCAGAGTCACATATTGCGTTCAAACTGGATGAAAACCTTATATTAGCGCTTACGAAGGCTTCTATGCACGCTTAGGTGTGATTCAATATGAATCCAATCGAAAGAAAAATTCAAACATTCTGTATTCAAATAATTCGTTATTTTGTTTAAGTTAGAGAGCAATTTAAGGGTTCTGAACGACTATAAACTTAGCTAGCAGTGTATAATAGCCTAGCTGCAACCGAAAGGCTAAAAGTGCTGCTTAAATAAATAATGAATACACCGAAAGCATCGCGCCGTGTCACATATTGCATTCAAACTGGATGAAAACCTCATATTAGCACTTACGAAGGCTTCTAGGCACGCTTAGGTGTGTTTCAATATGAATCCAATCGAAACAAAAATTTAAACATTCTGTATTCAAATGATTCGTTATTTTGTTTATGTTAGAGGGCAATTTAAGGGTTCTGAACACCTATAAACTTAGCTAGCTGTGTATAATAGCTTAACTGCAACCGAAACGCTAAAAGTACTGCTTAAATAAATAATTAGTACACCGAAAGCATCTCGCAGAGGCACATGTTGCATTCAAACTGGATGAAAACCTCATATTAGCACTTACGAAGGCTTCTAGGCACGCTTAGGTGTGTTTCAATATGAATCCAATCGAAACAAAAATTTAAACATTTTGTATTCAAATGATTCGTTATTTTGTTTATGTTAGAGGGCAATTTAAGGGTTCTGAACACCTATAAATTTAGCTAGCTGTGTATAATAGCTTAACTGCAACCGAAAGGCTAAAAGTACTGCTTAAATAAATAATTAGTACACCGAAAGCATCTCGCAGAGGCACATGTTGCGTTCAAACTGGATGAAAACCTTATATTAGCACTTACGAAAGCTTCTAGGCACGCTTAGTTGTGATTCAATATAAATCCAAACGAAAGAAAAATTCAAACATTCTGTATTCAAATAATTCGTTATTTTGTTTATGTTAGAGGGCAATTTAAGGGTTCTGAACACCTATAAACTTAGCTAGGAGTGTATAATAGATTAACTGCAACCGAAAAGCTAAATGTGCTGCTTAAATGAATAATAAGTACACCAAAAGCATCCCGCAACCTCACATATTGCATTCGAACAGGTTGAAAATCTCATATTAGATCTTACGAAAGCTTCTAGGCACGCTTAAGTGTGTTTCAATGTGAATCCAATCGAAACAAAAATTCAAACATTCTGTATTCAAATAATTCGTTATTTTGTTTAAATTAGAGAGCAATTTAAAGGATCTGAACACCTATAAACTTAGCTAGCTGTGTATAATAGCCTAACTGCAACCGAAACGCTAAAAGTGCTGATTAAATAAATAATTAGTACACCGAAAGCATCTCGCAGAGTCACATATTGCGTTCAAACTGGATGAAAACCTTATATTAGCACTTACGAAGGCTTCTATGCACGCTTAGGTGTGCTTCAATATGAATCCAATCGAAACAAAAGATTCAAACATTCTGTATCCAAATGATTCGTTATTTTGTTTATGTTAGAGGGCAATTTAAGGGTTCTGAACACCTATAAACTTAGCTAGCTGTGTATAATAGCCTAACTGCAACCGAAACGCTAAAAGTACTGCTTAAATAAATAATTAGTACACCGAAAGCATCTCGCAGAGTCATATATTGCGTTCAAACGGGAAGAAAACCTTATATTAGCGCTTACGAAGGCTTCTATGCACGCTTAGGTGTGATTCAATATGAATCCAATCGAAAGAAAGATTCAAACATTCTGTATTCAAATAATTCGTTATTTTGTTTAAGTTAGAGAGCAATTTATGGGTTCTGAACACCTATAAACTTAGCTAACTGTGTATAATAGCCTAACTGCAACCGAAACGCTAAAAGTGCTGCTTAAATAAATAATTAGTACACCGAAACAATCTCGCAGAGTCACATTTTGCGTTCAAACTGGATGAAAACCTTATATTAGCGCTTACGAAGGCTTCTATGCACGCTTAGGTGTGATTCAATATGAATCCAATCGAAAGAAAAATTCAAACATTCTGTATTCAAATAATTCGTTATTTTGTTTAAGTTAGAGAGCAATTTAAGGGTGCTGAACACCTATAAACTTAGCTAGCTGTGTATAATAGCCTAACTGCAACCGAAACGCTAAAAGTGCTGCTTAAATAAATAATGAATACCCCGAAAGCATCGCGCCGTGTCACATATTGCATTCAAACTCGATGAAAACCTCATATTAGCACTTACGAAGGCTTCTAGGCACGCTTAGGTGTGTTTCAATATAAGTCCAATCAAAACAAAAATTTAAACATTCTGTATTCAAATGATTCGTTATTTTGTTTATGTTAGAGGGCAATTTAAGGGTTCTGAACACCTATAAACTTAGCTAGCTGTGTATAATAGCCTAACTGCATCCGAAATGCTAAAAGTGCTGCTTAAATAAATAATAAGTACACCAAAAGCCACTCGCAACGTCACATACTGCATTCTAACAGGTTGAAAACCACATATTAGCACTTACGAAGGCTTCTAGGCACGCTTAGGTGTGATTCAATATGAATCCAATCGAAAGAAAAATTCAAACATTCTGTATTCAAATAATTCGTTATTTTGTTTAAGTTAGAGGACCATTTAAGGGTTCTGAACAACTATAAACTTAGCTAGCTGTGTATGATAGCCTAACTGCAACCGAAACGCTAAAAGTGCTGCTTAAATAAATAATGAATACACCGAAAGCATCGCGCCGTGTCACATATTGCATTCAAACTGGATGAAAACTTCATATTAGCACTTACGAAGGCTTCTAGGCACGCTTAGGTGTGTTTCAATATAAGTCCAATCGAAACAAAAATTTAAACATTCTGTATTCAAATGATTCGTTATTTTGTTTATGTTAGAGGGCAATTTAAGGGTTCTGAACACCTATAAACCTAGCTAGCTGTGTATAATAGCCTAACTGCAACCGAAACGCTAAAAGTGCTGCTTAAATAAATAATTAGTACACCGAAACAATCTCGTAGAGTCACATATTGCCTTCAAACTGGATGTAAACATCATATTAGCGTTTACGAAGGCTTCTATGCACGCTTAGGTGTGATTCAATATGAATCCAATCGAAACAAATATTTAAACATTCTGTTTTCAAATAACTCGTTATTTTGTTTAAGTTAGAGAGAAATTTAAGGGTTCTGAACACCTATAAACTTAGGTAGCTGTGTATAATAGCCTAACTGCAACCGAAACGCTGAAAGTGCTGCTTAAATGAATAATAAGTACACCAAAAGCATCCCGCAACGTCACATATTGCATTCAAAATGGTTGAAAACTTCATATTAGCACTTACGAAGGCTTCTAGGCACGTTTAGGTGTGATTCAATATGAATCCAATCGAAAGAAATATTCAAACATTTTGTATTCAAATAATTCGTTATTTTGTGTAAGTTAGAGAGGAATTTAAAGGTTCTGAACACCTATAAACTTAGCTAGCTGTGTATAATAGCCTAACTGCAACCGAAACGCTATAAGTGCTGCTTAAATGAATAATAAGTACACCAAAAGCATCTCGCAACGTCATATATTGCATTCTAACAGGTTGAAAACCTCATATTAGCACTTACGAAGGCTTCTAGGCACGCTTAGGTGTGTTTCAATATGAATCCAATCGAAACAAAAATTCAAACATTCTGTATACAAATAATTCGTTGTTTTGTTTAAGTTAGAGAACAATTTAAGGAATCTGAACACCTATAAACTTAACTAGCTGTGTATAATAGCCTAACCGCAACCGAAACGCTAAAACTGCTGCTTAAATAAATAATTAGTACACCGAATAAATCGCGCAGTGTCACATATTGCATTCGAACGGGTTGAAAACCTCGCATTAACACTTACGAAAGCTTCTAGGAACACTTAGGTGTGTTTCAATATGAATCCACTCGAAACAAAAATTCAAACATTCTCTATTCAAATGATTCGTTATTTTGTTAATGTTATAGGACAATTTAAGGGTTCTGAACACCTATAAGCTTAGCTAGCTGTGTATAATAGCGTAACTGCAACCGAAACGCTAAAAGTGCTGCTTAAATAAATAATTAGTACACCGAAACAATCTCGTAGAGTCACATATTGCCTTCAAACTGGATGAAAACCTCATATTAGTGCTTACGAAGGCTTCTATGCACGCTTAGGTGTGATTCAATATGAATCCAATCGAAAGAAAAATTCAAACATTCTGTATTCAAATAATTCGTTTTTTTGTTTAAGTTAGACAGCAATTTAAGGGTTCTGCACGACTATAAACTTAGCTAGCTGTGTATAATAGCCTAACTGCAACCGAAACGCTAAAACTGCTGCTTAAATAAATAATTAGTACACCAAAAGAATTGCGCAGTGTCACATATTGTTTTCAAACTGGATGAAAACTTTATATTAGCACTTAAGAAGGCTTCTATGCACGCTTAGGTGTGATTCAATTTGAATCCAAACGAAAGAAAAATTCAAACATTCTGTTTTCAAATAATTCGTTATTTTGTTTAAGTTAGAGAGCAATTTAAAGGTTCTGAACACCTATAAACTTAGCTAGCTGTGTATAATAGCCTAACTGCAACCGAAACGCTATAAGTGCTGCTTAAATAAATAATTAGTAGACCGAAAGCATTGCGCAGTGTCACATATTGCATTCAAACTGGATGAAGACCTCATATTAGCACTTACAAAGGCTTCTAGGCACGCTTAGGTGTGATTCAATATGAATCCAATCGAAAGAAAAATTCAAACATTCTGTATTCAAATAATTCGTTTTTTTGTTTAAGTTAGACAGCAATTTAAGGGTTCTGCACGAATATAAACTTAGCTAGCTGTGTATAATAGCCTAACTGCAACCGAAACGCTAAAACTGCTGCTTAAATAAATAATTAGTACACCAAAAGAATTGCGCAGTGTCACATATTGCTTTCAAACTGGATGAAAACTTTATATTAGCACTTAAGAAGGCTTCTATGCACGCTTAGGTGTGATTCAATTTGAATCCAAACGAAAGAAAAATTCAAACATTCTGTTTTCAAATAATTCGTTATTTTGTTTAAGTTAGAGAGCAATTTAAGGGTTCTGAACACCTATAAACTTAGCTAGCTGTGTATAATAGCCTAACTGCAACCGAAACGCTATAAGTGCTGCTTAAATGAATAATAAGTACACCAAAAGCATCTCGCAACGTCATATATTGCATTCTAACAGGTTGAAAACCTCATATTAGCACTTACGAAGGCTACTAGGCTCGCTTAGGTGTGTTTCAATATGAATCCAATCGAAAAAAAAATTCAAACATTCTGTATTCAAATGATTCGTTATTTTGTTTATGTTAGAGGGCAATTTAAGGGTTCTGAACACCTATAAACTTAGCTAGCGGTGTATAATAGCCTAACTGCAACCGAAACGCTAAAAGTGCTGCTTAAATGAATAATAAGTACAACAAAAGCACCTCGCAACCTCACATATTGCATTCTAACAGGTTGAAAAGCTCATATTAGCACTTACGAAGGCTACTAGGCACGCTTAGGTGTGTTTCAATATGAATCCAATCGAAACAAAAATTCAAACATTCTGTATTCAAATAATTCGTTTTTTTGTTTAAGTTAGACAGCAATTTAAGGGTTCTGAACGACTATAAACTTAGCTAGCAGTGTATAATAGCCTAACTGCAACCGAAACGCTAAAACTGCTGCTTAAATAAATAATTAGTACACCAAAAGAATCGCGCAGTGTCACATATTGCTTTCAAACTGGATGAAAACTTTATATTAGCACTTACAAAGGCTTCTAGGTACGCTTAGGTGTGATTCAATATGAATCCAATCGAAACAAAAATTCAAACATTCTGTATTCAAATGATTCGTTATTTTGTTAATGTTATAAGACAATTTAAGGGTTCTGAACACCTATAAACTTAGCTAGCTGTGTATAAAAGTCTAACTGCAACCGAAACGTTAAAAGTGCTGCTTAAATAAATAATTAGTACACCGAAAGCATCTCGCAGAGTCACATATTGCGTTCAAACTGGATGAAAACCTGATATTAGCGCTTACAAAGGCTTCTATGCACGCTTAGGTGTGATTCAATATGAATCCAATCGAAAGAAAAATTCAAACAATCTGTATTCAAATAGTTCGTTATTTTGTTTAAGTTAGAGAGCAATTTAAGGGTTCTGAACACCTATAAACTTAGCTAGCTGTGTATAATAGCCTAACTGCGACCGAAACGCTAAAAGTGCTGCTTAAATTAATAATAAGTACACCAGAAGCATCTCGCAACGTCACATATTGCATTTTAACAGGTTGAAAACCTCATATTAGCACTTCCGAAGGCTTCTAGGCACGCTTAGATGTGTTTCAATATGAATCCAATCAAAACAAAAATTCAAACATTCTGTATCCAAATGATTCGTTATTTTATTTATGTTAGAGGAAAATTTAAGGGTTCAGAACACCTATAAACTTAGCTAGCTGTGTATAATAGCCTAACTGCAACCGACACGCTAAAAGTACTGCTTAAATAAATAATTAGTACACCGAAAGCATCTCGCAGAGTCACATATTGCGTTCAAACTGGATGAAAACCTCATATTTGCATTACAAAGGCTTCTAGGCACGCTTAGTTGTGATTCAATATAAATCCAAACGAAAGAAAAATTCAAACATTCTGTATTCAAATAATTCGTTATTTTGTTTATGTTAGAGGGCAATTTAAGGGTTCTGAACACCTATAAACTTAGCTAGGAGTGTATAATAGATTAACTGCAACCGAAACGCTAAAAGTGCTGCTTAAATGAATAATAAGTACACCAAAAGCATCTCGCAACCTCACATATTGCATTCGAACAGGTTGAAAATCTCATATTAGATCTTACGAAAGCTTCTAGGCACGCTTAAGTGTGTTTCAATGTGAATCCAATCGAAACAAAAATTCAAACATTCTGTATTCAAATAATTCGTTATTTTGTTTTAATTAGAGAGCAATTTAAGGGATCTGAACACCTATAAACTTAGCTAGCTGTGTATAATAGCCTAACTGCAACCGAAACGCTAAAAGTGCTGCTAAAATAAATAATTAGTACACCAAAAGCACCTCGCATAGTCACATATTGCATTCAAACTGGTTGAAAACCTCATATTAGCACACGAAAGCTTCTAGGCACGCTTAGGTGTGATTCAATATGAATCCAATCGAAAGAAAAATTCAAACATTCTGTATTCAAATGATTCATTATTTTGTTTATGTTAGAGGACAATTTAAGGGTTCTGAACACCTATAAACATAGCTAGCTGTGTATAATAGCCTAACTGCAACCGAAACGCTAAAAGTGCTGCTTAAATAAATAATTAGTACACCGAAAGCATCTCGCAGAGTCACATATTGCGTTCAAACTGGATGAAAACCTTATATTAGCACTTACGAAGGCTTATATGCACGCTTAGGTGTGCTTCAATATGAATCCAATCGAAACAAAAGATTCAAACATTCTGTATCCAAATGATTCGTTATTTTGTTTATGTTAGAGGGAAATTTAAGGGTTCTGAACACCTATAAACTTAGCTAGCTGTGTATAATAGCCTAACTGCAACCGAAACGCTAAAAGTGCTGCTAAAATAAATAATTAGTACACCAAAAGCACCTCGCATAGTCACATATTGCATTCAAACTGGTTGAAAACCTCATATTAGCACACGAAAGCTTCTAGGCACGCTTAGGTGTGATTCAATATGAATCCAATCGAAAGAAAAATTCAAACATTCTGTATTCAAATAATTCGTTATTTTGTTTAAGTTAGAAAGCAATTTAAGGGATCTGAACACCTATAAACTTAACTAGCTGTGTATAATAGCCTAACTGCAACCGAAACGTTAAAAGTGCTGCTTAAATGAATAATAATTACACCAAAAGCTTCTCGCAACGTCACATATTGCATTCAAGCAAGTTGAAAACCTCATATTAGCACTTACGAAAGCTTCTAGGCACGCTTAGGTGTGATTCAATATGAATCCAATCGAAACAAAAATTCAAACATTCTGTATTCAAATGATTCATTATTTTGTTTATGTTAGAGGACAATTTAAGGGTTCTGAACACCTATAAACATAGCTAGCTGTGTATAATAGCCTAACTGCAACCGAAACGCTAAAAGTGCTGCTTAAATGAATAATAAGTACACCAAAAGAATCTTGCAACGTCACATATTGCATTCGAACAGGTTGAAAATCTAATATTAGCACTTACGAAAGCTTCTAGGCACGCTTAGATGTGTTTCAATGTGAATCCAATCGAAACAAAAATTCAAACATTTTGTATTCAAATGATTCGTTATTTTGTTTATGTTAGAGTGCAATTTAAGGGTTCTGAACACCTATAAACTTAGCTAGCTGTGTATAATAGCCTAACTGCAACCGAAACGCTAAAAGTGCTGCTTAAATGAATCATAAGTACACCAAAAGAATCTTGCAACGTCACATATTGCATTCGAACAGGTTGAAAATCTAATATTAGCACTTACAAAAGCTTCTAGGCACGCTTAGGTGTGTTTCAATATGAATCCAATCGAAACAAAAATTCAAACATTTTGTATTCAAATTATTCGTTATTTTGTTTATGTTAGAGTGCAATTTAAGGGTTCTGAACACCTATAAACTTAGCTAGCTGTGTATAATAGCCTAACTGCAACCGAAACGCTAAAAGTACTACTTAAATGTATAATAAGTACACCAAAAGCATCTCGCAACCTCACATATTGCATTCTAATAAGTTGAAAACCTCATATTAGCACTTACGAAGGCTTCTAGGCACGCTTAGGTGGGTTTCAATATGAATGCAATAAAAACAAAAATTTAAACATTCTGTATTCAAATGATTCGTTATTTTGTTTATGTTAGAGGGCAATTTAAGGGTTCTGAACACCTATAAACTTAGCTAGTTGTGTATAATAGCCTAACTGCAACGGAAACGCTAAAAGTACTGCTTAAATAAATAATTAGTACACCGAAAACATCTCGCAGAGTCACATGTTGCGTTCAAACTGGATGAAAACCTTATATTAGCGCTTCTGAAGGCTTCTATGCACGCTTAGGTGTGATTCAATATGAATCCAATCAAAAGAAAAATTCAAACATTATATATTCAAATAATTCGTTATTTTGTTTAAGTTAGAGAGCAATTTAAGAGATCTGAACACCTATAAACTTATCTAGCTGTGTATAATAGCCTAACTGGAACCGAAACGCTAAAAGTGCTGTTTAAATGAATAATAAGTACACCAAAAGCATCTCGCAACGTTACATATTGCATTCAAACATGTTGAAAACCTCATATTAGCACTTACGAAGGCTTCTAGGCACGCTTAGGTGTGATTCAATATGAATCCAATCGAAACAAAAATTCAAACATTCTGTATTCGAATGATTCGTTTTTTTGTTTATGCTAGAGGGCAATTTAAGGGTTCTGAACACCTATAAACTTACCTATCAGTGTATAATAGCCTAATTGCAACCGAAACGCTAAAAGTGCTGCTTAAATGAATAATAAGTACACCAAAAGCATCTCGCAACGTCACATATTGCATTCGAACAGGTTGACAATCTCATATTAGCACTTGCGAAAGCTTCTAGGCACGCTTAGGTGTGTTTCAATGTGAATCCAATCGAAACAAAAATTCGAACATTCTGTATTCAAATAATTCGTTATTTTGTTTAAGTTAGAGAGTAATTTAAGGGTTCCGAACACCTATAAACTTAGCTAGCTGTGTATAATAGCCTAACTGCGACCGAAACGCTAAAAGTGCTGCTTAAATGAATAATAAGGACACCAAAAGCATCTCGCAACGTCACATATTGCATTCTAACAGATTGAAAACCTCATATTAGCACTTACAAAGGCTTCTAGGCACGCTTAGGTGTGTTTCAATATGAATCTAATCGAAACAAAAATTCAAACATTCTGTATCCAAATGATTCGTTATTTTGTTTATGTTAGAGGGCAATTTAAGGGTTCTGAACACCTATAAACTTAGCTAGCTGTGTATAATAGCCTAACTGCAACCGACACGCTAAAAGTACTGCTTAAATAAATAATTAGTACACCGAAAGCATCTCGAAGAGTCACATATTGCGTTCAAACTGGATGAAAACCTCATATTTGCATTACAAAGGCTTCTAGGCACGCTTGGGTGTGATTCAATATGAATCCAAACGAAAGAAAAATTCAAACATTCTGTATTCAAATAATTCGTTATTTTGTTTATGTTAGAGGGCAATTTAAGGGTTCTGAACACCTATAAACTTAGCTAGCAGTGTATAATAGTCTAACTGCAACCGAAACGCTAAAAGTGCTGCTTAAATGATTAATAAGTACACCAAAAGCTTCTCGCAACGTCACATATTGCATTCAAGCAGGTTGAAAACCTCATATTAGCACTTACGAAGGCTTCTAGGCACGCTTAGGTGCCATTCAATATGAATCCAATCAAAACAAAAATTCAAACATTCTGTATTCATATGATTCATTATTTTGTTTATGTTAGAGGGCAATTTAAGGGTTCTGAACACCTATAAACTTAGCTAGCAGTCTATAATAGCCTAACTGCAACCGAAACGCTAAAAGTGCTGCTTAAATGAATAATAAGTACACCAAAAGGTTCTCGCAACGTCACATATTGCATTCAAGCAGGTTGAAAACCTCATATTAGCACTTACGAAGGCTTCTAGGCACGCTTAGGTGCGATTCAATATGAATCCAATCGAAACAAAAATTCAAACATTTTGTATTCAAATGATTCGCTATTTTGTTTATGTTAGAGTGCAATTTAAGGGTTCTGAACACCTATAAACTTGGGTAGCTTGTATAATACCCTAACTGCAACCGAAACGCTAAAAGTGCTGCTTAAATAAATAATTAGTAACCCGAAAGCAATTCGCAGAGTCACATATTGCGTTCAAACTGGATGAAAACCTCATATTAGCGCTTACGAAGGCTTCTATGCACGCTTAGGTGTGTTTCAATATGAATCCAATCGAAAGAAAAATTCAAACATTTTGTATTTAATTAATTCGTTATTTTGTTTAAGTTAGAGAGCAATTTAAGGGATCTGACCACCTATAAACTTAACTAGCTGTGTATAATAGCCTAACTGCAACCGAAACGCTAAAAGTGCTGCTTAAATGAATAATAAGTACACCAAAAGCATCTCGCAACGTTACATATTGCATTCAAACAGGTTGAAAACCTCATATTAGCACTTACGAAGGCTTCTAGGCACGCTTAGGTGTGATTCAATATGAATCCAATCGAAACAAAAATTTAAACATTCTGTATTCAAATGATTCATTTTTTTGTTTATGTTAGAGGGCAATTTAAGGGTTCTGAACACCTATAATCTTAGCTATCAGTGTATAATAGCCTAACTGCAACCGAAACTCTAAAAGTGCTGCTTAAATGAATAATAAGTACACCAAAAGCATCTCGCAACGTCACATATTGCATTCGAACAGGTTGAAAATCTCATATTAGCACTTACGAAAGCTTCTAGGCACGCTTGGGTGTGTTTCAATGTGAATCCAATCGAAACAAAAATTCGAACATTCTGTATTCAAATAATTCGTTATTTTGTTTAAATTAGAGAGCAATTTAAGGGATCCAAACACCTATAAACTTAGCTAGCTGTGTATAAAAGTCTAACTGCAACCGAAACGCTAAAAGTGCTGCTTAAATAAATAATTAGTACACCGAAAGCATCTCGCAGAGTCACATATTGCGTTCAAACTGGATGAAAACCTCATATTAGCGCTTACAAAGGCTTCTATGCACGCTTAGGTGTGATTCAATATGAATCCAATCGAAAGAAAAATTCAAACAATCTGTATTCAAATAATTCGTTATTTTGTTTAAGTTAGAGAGCAATTTAAAGATTCTGAACACCTATAAACTTAGCTAGCTGTGTATAATAGCCTAAATGCGACCGAAACGCTAAAAGTGCTGCTTAAATTAATAATAAGTACACCAAAAGCATCCCGCAACGTCACATATTGCATTCTAACAGGTTGAAAACCTCATATTAGCACTTACGAAGGCTTCTAGGCACGCTTAGGTGTGTTCTAATGTGAATTCAATCGAAACAAAAATTCAAACATTTTGTATCCAAATGATTCGTTATTTTGTTTATGTTAGAGGGCAATTTAAGGGTTCTGAACACCTATAAACTTAGCTAGCTGTGTATAATAGCCTAACTGCAACCGACACGCTAAAAGTACTGCTTAAATAAATAATTAGTACACCGAAAGCATCTCGCAGAGTCACATATTGCGTTCAAACTGGATGAAAACCTCATATTTGCATTACAAAAGCTTCTAGGCACGCTTATGTGTGATTCAATATAAATCCAAACGAAAGAAAAATTTAAACATTCTGTATTCAAATAATTCGTTATTTTGTTTATGTTAGAGGGCAATTTAAGGGTTCTGAACACCTATTAACTTAGCTAGCAGTGTATAATAGCCTAACTGCAACCGAAACGATAAAAGTGCTGCTTAAATGAATAATAAGTACACCAAAAGCATCTCGCAACCTCACATATTGCATTCGAACAGGTTGAAGATCTCATATTAGCACTTACGAAAGCTTCTAGGCACGCTTAGGTGTGTTTCAATGTGAATCCAATCGAAACAAAAATTCAAACATCCTGTATTCAAATAATTCGTTATTTTGTTTAAGTTAGAAAGCAATTTAAGGGATCTGAACACCTATAAACTTAGCTAGCTGTGTATAATAGCCTAACTGCAACCGAAACGCTAAAAGTGCTGCTTAAATAAATAATTAGTAAACCGAAAGCATCTCGCAGAGTCACATAATGCGTTCAAACTGGATGAAAGCCTCATATTAGGGCTTACGAAAGCTTCTCTGCACGCTTAGGTGTGATTCAATATGAATCCAATCGAAAGAAAAATTCAAACATTCTGTTTTCAAATAATTCGTTATTTTGTTTAAGTTAGAGAGCAATTTAAGGGTTCTGCACACCTATAAACTTAGCTAGCTGTGTATAATAGCCTAACTGCAACCGAAACGCCGAAACTGCTGCTTAAATGAATACTAAGTACACCAAAAGCATCTCGCAGAGTCACATATTGCCTTCAAACTGGATGAAAACTTCATATTAGCACTTACGAAGGCTTCTATGCACGCTTAGGTGTGATTCAATATGAATTCAATCGAAAGAAAAATTCAAACATTCTGTATTCAAATAATTCGTTATTTTGTTTAAGTTAGAGAGCAATTTATGGGTTCTGAACACCTATAAATTTAGCTAACTGTGTATAATAGCCCAACTGCAACCGAAACGCTAAAAGTACTGTTTAAATAAATAATTAGTACACCGAAAGCATCTCGCAGAGTTACATATTGCGTTCAAACTAGATGAAAACCTTATATTAGCACTTACGAAGGCTTCTATGCACGCTTAGGTGTGATTCAATATGAATCCAATCGAAAGAAAAATTCAAACATCTGTATTCAAATAATTCGTTATTTTGTTTAAGTTAGAGAGCAATTTAAGGGTTCTGAACACCTATAAACTTAGCTAGCTGTGTATAATAGCCTAACTGCAACCGAAACGCTAAAAGTGCTGCTTAAATAAATAATAAGTACACCAAAAGCCACTCGCAACGTCACATACTGCATTCTAACAGGTTGAAAACCACATATTAGCACTTACGAAAGCTTCTAGGCACGCTTAGGTGTTATTCAATATGAATCCAATCGAAAGAAAAATTCAAACATTCTGTATTCAAATAATTCGTTATTTTGTTTAAGTTAGAGGGCCATTTAAGGGTTCTGAACACCTATAAACTTAGCTAACTGTGTATAATAGCCTAACTGCAACCAAAACGCTAAAAGTGCTGCTTAAATAAATAATAAGTACACCAAAAGCCACTCGCAACGTCACATACTGCATTCTAACAGGTTGAAAACCACATATTAGCACTTACGAAGGCTTCTAGGCACGCTTAGGTGTGATACAATATTAATCCAATCGAAAGAAAAATTCAAACATTCTGTATTCAAATAATTCGTTATTTTGTTTAAGTTAGAGGGCCATTTAAGGGTTCTGAACACCTATAAACTTAGCTAGCAGTGTATAATAGCCTAACTGCAACCAAAACGCTAAAAGTGCTGCTTAAATAAATAATGAATACACCGAAAGCATCGCGCCGTGTCACATATTGCATTCAAACTGGACGAAAACCTCATATTAGCACTTACGAATGCTTCTAGGCACGCTTAGGTGTGTTTCAATATAAGTCCAATCAAAACAAAAATTTAAACAATCTGTATTCAAATGATTCGTTATTTTGTTTATGTTAGAGGGCAATTTAAGGGTTCTGAACACCTATAAACTTAGCTAGCTGTGTATAATAGCCTAACTGCAACCGAAACGCTAAAAGTGCTGCTAAAAAAATAATTAGTACACCGAAAGCATCTCGCAGAGTCACATATTACGTTCAAACTGGATGAAAACCTCATATTAGCGCTTACGAAGGCTTCTATGCACGCTTAGGTGTGATTCAATATGAATCCAATCGAAAGAAAAAGTCAAACATTCTGTTTTCAAATAATTCGTTATTTTGTTTAAGTTAGAGAGCAATTTAAGGGTTCTGCACACCTATAAACTTAGCTAGCTGTGTATAATAGCCTAACTGCTACCGAAACGATAAAAGTGCTGCTTAAATGAATAATAAGTACACCAAAAGCATCTCGCAGAGTCACATATTGCGTTCAAACTGGATGAAAACTTCATATTAGCACTTACGAAGGCTTCTATGCACGCTTAGGTGTGATTCAATATGAATCCAATCGAAAGAAAAATTCAAACATTCTGTATTCAAATAATTCGTTATTTTTTTTAAGATAGAGAGCAATTTATGGGTTCTGAACACCTATAACCTTAGCTAACTGTGTATAATAGCCCAACTGCAACCGAAACGCTAAAAGTACTGTTTAAATAAATAATTAGTACACCGAAAGCATCTCGCAAAGTTACATATTGCGTTCAAACTAGATGAAAACCTTATATTAGCGCTTACGAAGGCTGCTATGCACGCTTAGGTGTGATTCAATATGAATCCAATCGAAAGAAAAATTCAAACATTCCGTATTCAAATGATTCGTTATTTTGTTTATGTTAGAGGGCAACTTAAGGGTTCTGAATACCTATAAACTTAGCTAGCTGTGTATAAGGGCCTAACTGCAACCGAAACGCTAAAAGTGCTGCTTAAATAAATAATAAGTACACCAAAAGCCACTCGCAACGTCACATACTGCATTCTAACAGGTTGAAAACCACATATTAGCACTTACGAAGGCTTCTAGGCACGCTTAGGTGTGATACAATATGAATCAAATCGAAAGAAAAATTCAAACATTCTGTATTCAATTAATTCGTTATTTTATTTAAGTTAGAAAGCACTTTAAGGGTTCTGAACACCTATAAACTTAGCTAGCTGTGTATAATAGCCTAACTGCAACCGAAACGTTAAAAGTGCTGCTTAAATGAATAATAAGTGCACCAAAAACATCTCGCAACGTCACAAATTGCATTCAAACAGGTTGAACACCTCATATTAGCACTTGCAAAGGCTTCTAGGCACGCTTAGGTGTGATTCAATATGAATCCAATCAAAGAAGAATACAAACAAGCTGTATTCAAATAATTCGTTAGTATGTTTAAGTTAGAGAGCAATTTAAGGGTTCTGAACACCAATAAACTTAGCTAGCTGTGTATAATAGCCTAACTGCAACCGAAACGCTAAAACTGCTGCTTAAATAAATAATTAGTACACCGAAAGCATCGCGCAGAGTCACATATTGCATTCAAACTGGATGAAGACCTCATATTAGCACTTACAAAGACTTCTAGGCACGCTTAGGTGTGATTCAATATGAATCCAATCGAACGAAAAATTCAAACATTCTGTATTCAATTAATTCGTTATTTTGTTTAAGTTAGAAAGCACTTTAAAGGTTCTGAACACCTATAAACTTAGCTAGCAGGGTATAATAGCCTAACTGCAACCGAAACGCTAAAAGTGCTGCTTAAATGAATAATAAGTACACCAAAAACATCTCGCAACGTCACAAATTGCATTCGAACAGGTTGAAAATCTCATATTAGCACTTACGAAAGCTTCTAGGCACGCTTAGGTGTGTTTCAATGTGAATCCAATCGAAACAAAAATTCAAACATCCTGTAATCAAATAATTCGTTATTTTGTTCAAGTTAGAGAGCAATTTAAGAGATCTGAACACCTATAAACTTAGCTAGCTGTGTATAATAGCCTAACTGCAACCGAAACGCTAAAAGTGCTGCTTAAATATATAATTAGTACACCGAAAGCATCTCGCAGAGTCACATATTGCGTTCAAACTGGATGAAAACCTCATATTAGCGCTTACGAAAGCTTCTATGCACGCTTAGATGTGATTCAATATGAATCCAATCGAAAGAAAAATTCAAACATTCTGTTTTCAAATAATTCGTTATTTTGTTTAAGTTAGAGAGCAATTTAAGGGTTCTGAACACCTATAAACTTAGCTAGCTGTGTATAAGAGCCTAACTGCAACCGAAACGCTAAAAGTGCTGCTTAAATAAATAATAAGTACACCAAAAGCCACTCGCAACGTCACATACTGCATTCTAACAGGTTGAAAACCACATATTAGCACTTACGAAGGCTTCTAGGCACGCTTAGGTGTGTTTCAATATAAGTCCAATCGAAACAAAAATTTAAACATTCTGTATTCAAATGATTCGTTATTTTGTTTATGTTAGAGGGCAATTTAAGGGTTCTGAACACCTATAAACTTAGCTAGCTGTGTATAAGAGCCTAACTGCAACCGAAACGCTAAAAGTACTGCTTAAATAAATAATTAGTACACCAAATGCATCTCGCAGAGTCACATATTGCGTTCAAGCTGGACGAAAACCTCATATTTGCATTACAAAGGCTTCTATGCACGCTTAGGTGTGATTCAATATGAATCCAATCGAAAGAAAAATTCAAACAATCTGTATTCAAATAATTCGTTATTTTGTTTAAGTTAGAGAGCAATTTAAAGATTCTGAACACCTATAAACTTAGCTAGCTGTGTATAAAAGCCTAACTACAACCGAAGCGCTAAAAGTGCTGCTTAAACGAATAATAAGTACACCAAAAGCATCCCGCAACTTCACATATTGCATTAAAACTGGTTGAAAACCTCATATTAGCACTTACAAAGGCTTCTAGGCACGCTTAGGTGTGATTCAATATGAATCCAATCCAAAGAAAAATTCAAACATTCTGTATTCAATTAATTCGTTATTTTGTTTAAGTTAGAAAGCACTTTAAGGGTTCTGAACACCTATAAACTTAGCTAGCTGTGTATAATCGCCTAACTGCAACCGAAACGTTAAAAGTGCTGCTTAAATTAATAATAAGTACACCAAAAACATCTCGCAACGTCACAAATTGCATTCAAACAGGTTGAAAACCTCATATTAGCACTTGCGAAGGCTTCTAGGCACGCTTAGGTGTGATTCAATATGAATCCAATCAAAGAAGAATACAAACAAGCTGTATTCAAATAATACGTTATTATGGTTAAGTTAGAGAGCAATTTAAGGGTTCTGAACACCAATAAACTTAGCTAGCTGTGTATAATAGCCTAACTGCAACCGCAACGTTAAAACTGCTGCTTAAATAAATAATTAGTACACCGAAAGCATCGCGCAGTGTCACATATTGCATTCAAACTGGATGAAGACCTCATATTAGCACTTACAAAGGCTGCTAGGCACGCTTAGGTGTGATTCAATATGAATCCAATCGAACGAAAAATTCAAACATTCTGTATTCAATTAATTCGTTATTTTGTTAAAGTTAGAGAGCAATTTAAAGGTACTGAACGACTATAAACCTAGCTAGCAGTGTATAATAGCCTAACTGCAACCGAAACGCTAAAACTGCTGCTTAAATAAATAATTAGTACACCCAAAGAATCGCGCAGTGTCACATACTGCTTTCAAACTGGTTGAAAACATCATATTAGCACTTACAAAGACTTCTAGGCACGCTTAGGTGTGATTCAATATGAATCCAATCGAAAAAAAATTCAAACATTCTGTATACAAACAATTCGTGATTTTGTTTAAGTTAGAGAACAATTTAAGGGATCTGAACACCTATTTAGGAAGCCTGGGACATTAGGGACGTATGGGACGTATGGGACATCTGGGACGTCTGGGACGTTAGGGACATATGGGACATCTAGGCCGTCTGGGATGTCTGGGACGTTAGGGACATACGGGACAGCTGGGACGTCTGGGACGTTAGGGACATATGGGACATTTAGGACGTCTTGGACGTTACGGACATATGGAACATTTAGAAAGCCTGGGACATTAGGGACATATGGGGCGTATGGGACATCTGGGACGAATGGGACATTAGGGACATATGGGACATATGGGACATCTGGGACGTTTGGGACGTCTAAGACGTTAGGGACATATAGGACATCTAGGACGTCTGGGACGTTAGGGACATATGGGACATCTAGGACGTCTGGGACGTCTGGAACGTTAGGGACATACGGGACAGCTGGGACGTCTGGGACGTTAGGGGCATATGGGACATTTAGGACGTCAGGGACGTTAGGGACATATGGAACATCTAGGACGCTTGGGACATTAGGAACATATGGAACATATGGGACATCTGGGACGTCTGGGACGTTAGGGACATATGGGACATCTAAGACGTCTGGGACGTTAAGGACATATGGGCCATCTAGGACGTCTGGGACATCTGGGACATTAAGGACATATGAGACATTTAGGACGCCTGGGACATTAGGGACATATGGGACGTATGGGACATCTGGGACAAATGGGACATTAGGGACATATGGGACATATGGGACATCTGGGACGTTTGGGACGTCTGGAACGTTAGGGACGTACGGGACAGCTGGGACGTCTGGGACGTTAGGGACATATGGGACATTTAGGACATCTAGGACGTCTGGGACGTTAGGGACATATGGGACATCTAGGACGTCTGGGACGTTAGGGACATATGGGACATTTAGGACATCTGGGACGTCTGGGACGTTAGGGACATACGGGACAGCTGGGACGTCTGGGACGTTAAGGACATATGGGACATCTAGGACGTCTGGGACATCTGGGACATTAAGGACATATGAGACATTTAGGACGCCTGGGACATTAGGGACATATGGGACATCTGGGACGTCTGGGACGTTAGGAACATACGGGACAGCTGGGACGTCTGGGACGTCTGGAACGTTAGGGACATACGGGACAGCTGGGACGTCTGGGACGTTAGGGACATATGGGACATTTAGGACGTCTGGGACGTCTTTGACGTTAGAGACATACGGGACAGCTGGGACGTCTGGGACGTTAGGGACATATGGAACATCTAGGACGCTTGGGACATTAGGGACATATGAAACATATGGGACATCTGGGACGTCTGGGACGTTAGGGACATATGGGACATCTAGGGCGTCTGGGACATCTGGGACATTAAGGACATATGAGACATTTAGGACGCCTGGGACATTAGGGACATATGGGACATCTGGGACGCCTGGGACATCTGGGACATATGGGACATATGGGACGTCTGAGACGTCTGGGACGTTAGGGACTGTGGGACATCTGGGACGTCTGAAACGTTAAGGACATGTGGGACATCTAGGACGTCTGAGACGTCTGGGACGTTGAGGACTTATGGGACATTTAGGACGCCTGGGACATTAGGGACATATGGGACATTTAAGACGTCTGGGACGTTAGGGACATATGGAACATCTAGGACGCCTGGGACATTAGGGACAAATGGGACATATGAGACATCTGGGACGTCTGGGAAGTTAAGGACATATGGGACATCTAGGACGTCTGGGACGTTAGGGACATATGGGACATCTAGGACGTCTGGGACGTCTGGGACGTTAAGGACATACGCGACAGCTGGGACGTCTGAGACGTTAGGGATATATGGGACATTTAGGACGTCTGAGACGTTAGGGACATATGAAACATCTAGGACGCCTGGGACATTCTAGACATATGGGACATCAGGGACATCTGGGACGTTTGGGACGTTAGGGACATATGGGACATCTGGAACGTCTGGGACGTTAAGGACATATAGGACATCTAGGACGTCTGGGACGTCTGGGACGTTAAGGACATATGGGACATTTAGAACGCCTGGGACATTAGGAACATATGGGACATATGGGACATCTGGGACGCCTGGGACATTAGGGACATATGAGACATATGAGACATCTGGGACGTCTGGGACGTCTGGGACGTTAGGGACATATAGGACATCTAGGACGTCTGGGTCGTTAGGGACATATGGGACATCCAGGACGTCTGGGACGTCTGGGACGTTAGGGACATACGGGACAGCTGGAACGTCTGGGACGTTAGGGACATGTAGGACATTTAGGATGTCTGGGACGTTAAGGACATATGGAACATATAGGACGCCTGGGACATTAGGGACATATTTGACATATGGGACATCTGGGACGTCTGGGACATATGGAACATCTAGGACGCCTGGAACATTAGAAACATATGGGACATATGAGACATTTGGGACGTTTGGGACGTTAGGGACATATGGAACATCTCGCACGTCTGGGACGTTAAGAACATATGGGACATTTAGGACACCTGGGACATTAGGGACATATGGGACATCTAGGACGCCTGGGACATTAGTGACATATGGGACATATGGGACATCTGGGACGTCTGGGACGTTAGGAACATATGGGACATTTGGGACGTCTGGGACGTTAAGGACATATAAGACATCTAGGACGTCTGGAACGTCTGGGACGTTAAGGACATATGTGGCATTTAGGACGTCTGGGACGTTAGGGTCATATGGATGATCTATAACGCCTGGGACATTAGGGACAAATGGGACGTATGGGACATCTGGGACGTCTGGGACGTTAGGGACATATGGGACATTTAGGACGTCTGGGACGTTAGGGACATATGGAACATCTAGGACGCCTGGGACATTAGGGACATGTGGGACAAATGGGACATCTGGGACGTCTGGGACGTTAGGGACATATGGAACAGTTAGGACGTCTGGGACGTTAAGGACATATGGAACATCTAGGAGGCCTGGGACATTAGGGACATGTGGGACAAATGGGACATCTGGGACGTCTGGGACGTTAGGGACATATGGAACATTTAGGACGTCTGGGACGTTAGGGACATATGGAACATCTAGGACGCCTGGGACATTAGGGACATGTGGGACAAATGGGACATCTGGGACGTTTGGGACGTTAGGGACATATGGGACATCTAGGACGTATGGGACGTCTGGGACGTTAAGGACAAATGGGACATTTAGGACGCCTGGGACGTTAGGGACATATGGAACATCTAGGACGCCTGGGACATTAGGGACATGTGGGACAAATGGGACATCTGGGACGTTTGGGACGTTAGGGACATATGGGACATCTAGGACATATGGGACATCTGGGACGCATAGGACATTAGGGACATATGGGACATATGAAACATACGGGACATCTGAGACGTCTGGGACGTTAGGGACTTATGGGACATCTGGGATGTCTAGGACGTTAGGGACATATAAGACATCTAGGACGCTTGGGAAGTCTGGGCCGTTAGGGACATACGGGACAGCGGGGACGTCTGGGACGTTAGGGACATATGGGACATTTAGGACGTCTGGGACGTTAGGGACATATGAAACATTTAGGACGCCTGGGACATTAGGGACATATAAGACATATGGGACATCTGGGACGTCTGGGACGTTAGGGACATATGGGGCATCTGGGACGCCTGAGACGTTAAGGACATATGGGACATCTAGGACGTTTGGAACGTCTGGAACGTCTGGGATGTTAGGGACATATAATACGTCTAGGACGTCTGAGACGTTAGGGACATATGGGACATCTAGGACGTCTGGGACGTCTGGGACTTTAGGGACATACGGGACAGCTGGGACGTCTAGGACGTTAGGGACATATGGGACATTTAGGACGTCTGGGTCGTTAGGAAAATATGGAACATCTATGACGCCTAGAACATTAGGGACATATGGGACATATGGGACATCTGGGACGTCTGGGACATTAGGGACATATGGGACATTTAAGACGTCTGGGTCGTTAGGAACATATGGAACATCTATGACGCCTGGAACATTAGGGACATATGGGACATATGGGACATCTGGGACGTCTGGGACGTTAGGGACATATGGGACATCTAGGACGTCTGGGACGTCTGGGACGTTAAGGATATATTGGGCATTTAGGACGCCTGAGACATTACGGACATATGGGGCATATGGGACATCTGGGACGCCTGGGACATTAGGGACATATGGGACATATGGGACATCTGGGACGTCTGGGACGTCTGGGACGTTAAGGACATATTGGACATCTAGGACGTTTGAGACGTCTGGGACGTTAAGGACATATGGGACATTTAGGACGCCTGGGACATTAGGGACATATGGGACATTTAGGACGCCTGGGACATTAGGGACATATGGGACATATGGGACAGCTGAAACGTCTGGGACGTTAGGGACATATGGGACATTTAGGATGACTGGGACGTTAGGGACATTTGGAACATCTAGGACGCTTGGAACATTAGGGACATATGGAACATATGGGACATCTGGGACGTTTGGGACGGTAGGGACATATGGAACATTTAAGACGTCTGGGACGTTAAGGACATATAGGACATCTAGGACGTCTTGGACGTCTGGGACGTTAAGGACATATGGGACATTAAAGACGCCTGAGACATTAAGGACATATGTAACATATGGGACATCTGGGACGCCTGGGACGTTAGGGACATATGGGACATATAGGACATCTGGGACGTCTGGGACGTCTGGGACGTTAAGGACATATGGGATATCTAGGACGTCTGGGACGTCTGGGACGTTGAGGACATATGGGACATTTAGGACGCCCGGGACATTAGGGACATATGGGACATATGGGACACTGGGACGTCTGAGACGTTAAATATAAATAGGACATTTAGGACGCCTGGGACATTAAGGACATATGGGACATGTGGGACATCTGGGACGTCTGTGACGTTAGGGACATATAGGGCATCTAGGACGTCTGAGACGTTCGGGACATATGGGACATCTAGGACGTCTGGGACGTCTGGGACGTTAAGGACATATGGGACATTTAGGACGTTTGGGACGTTAGGAACATATGGAACATATAGGACGTCTTGGACGTCTAGGACGTTAAGGACATATGGGACATTTAGGACGCCTGAGACATTAGGGACATATGGGACATATGGGACATCTGGGACGCCTGGAACATATGGGACAAATGGGACATCTGGGACGTCTGGGACGTTAGAAGCATATGGGACATCTGGGACGTCTGGGACGTTAGGGACATATGGGACATCTGGGACGTCTGGGACATTAGGGACATATAAGACATATGGGACATTTAGGACGTCTGGGACGTTAGGGACATACGGGACAGCTGGGACGTCTGGGACGTCTGGAACGTTAGGGACATACGGGACAGCTGGGACGTCTGGGACGTTAGGGACATATGGGACATTTAGGACGTCTGGGACGTCTGGGACGTTAGAGACATACGGGACAGCTGGGTCGTCTGGGACGTTAGGGGCATATGGGACATTTAGAACGTCTGGGACGTTAGTCACATATGGAACATCTAGGACGCTTGGGACATTAGGGACATATGGAACATATGGGACATCTGGGAGGTCTGGGACATTAGGGACATATAAGACATATGGGACATTTAGGACGTCTGGGACGTTAGGGACATACGGGACAGCTGGGACGTCTGGGACGTCTGGAACGTTAGGGACATACGGGACAGCTGGGACGTCTGGGACGTTAGGGACATATGGGACATTTAGGACGTCTGGGACGTCTGGGACGTTAGAGACATACGGGACAGCTGGGTCGTCTGGGACGTTAGGGGCATATGGGACATTTAGGACGTCTGGGACGTTAGTCACATATGGAACATCTAGGACGCTTGGGACGTTAGGGACATATGGGACATCTAAGACGTCTGGGACGTTAAGGACATATGGGACATCTAGGACGTCTGGGACATCTGGGACATTAAGGACATATAAAACATTTAGGACGCCTGGGACATTAGGGACATATGGGACATATGGGACATCTGGGACGCCTGGGACATGTGGGACATATGGGACATATGGGACGTCTGAGACGTCTGGGACGTTAGGGACATGTGGGACATCTGGGACGTCTGAAACGTTAAGGACATGTGGGACATCTAGGACGTCTGGGACGTCTGGGACGTTGAGGAATTATGGGACATTTAGGACGCCTGGGACATTAGGGACATATGGGAAATTTAGGACGTCTGGGACGTTAGGGACATATGGAACATCTAGGACGCCTGGGACATTAGGGACAAATGGGACATATGAGACATCTGGGACGTCTGGGACGTTAAGGACATATGGGACATCTAGGACGTCTGGGACGTTAGGGACATATGGGACATCTAGGACGTCTGGGACGTCTGGGACGTTAGGGACATACACGACAGCTGGGACGTCTGAGACGTTAGAGATATATGGGACATTTAGGACGTTTGGGACGTTAGGGACATATAAGACATCTGGAACGTCTGGGACGTTAAGGACATATAGGACATCTAGGACGTCTGGGACGTCTGGGACGTTAAGGACATATGGGACATTTAGAACGCCTGGGACATTAGGGACATATGGGGCATATGGGATATCTGGGACGCCTGGGACATTAGGGACATATGAGACATATGAGACATCTGGGATGTCTGGGACGTCTGGGACGTTAGCGACATATAAGACATCTAGGACGTCTGGGTCGTTAGGAACATATGGAACATCTATGACGCCTGGAACATTAGGGACATATGGGACATATGGGACATCTGGGACGTCTGGGACGTTAGGGACATATGGGACATCTAGGACGTCTGGGACGTCTGGGACGTTAAGGACATATTAGACATTAAGGACGCCTGAGACATTACGGACATATGGGACATATGGGACATCTGGGACGCCTGGGACATTAGAGACATATGGGACATATGGGACATCTGGGACGTCTGGGACGTCTGGGACGTTAAGGACATATTGGACATCTAGGACGTTTGAGACGTCTGGGACGTTAAGGACACATGGGACATTTAGGACGCCTGGGACATTAGGGACATATGGGACATATGGGACATTTAGGACGCCTGGGACATTAGGGACATATGGGACATATGGGACAGCTGAGACGTCTGGGACGTTAGGGACATATGGGACATTTAGGATGTCTGGGACGTTAGGGACATTTGGAACATCTAGGACGCTTGGAACATTAGGGACATATGAAACATATGGGACATCTGGGACGTTTGGGACGGTAGGGACATATGGGACATTTGGGACGTCTGGGACGTTAAGGACATATGGGACATCTAGGACGTCTTGGACGTCTGAGACGTTAAGGACATATGGGACATTAAGGACGCCTGAGACATTAAGGACATATAGAACATATGGGACATCTGGGACGCCTGGGACGTTAAGGACATATGGGACATATGGGACATCTGAGACGTCTGGGACGTCTCGGACGTTAAGGACATATGGGATATCTAGGACGTCTTAGACGTCTGGGACGTTGAGGACATATGGGACATTTAGGACGCCCGGGACATTACGGACATATGGGACATCTGGGACGCCTGGGACATATGGGACAAATGGGACATCTGGGACGTCTGGGACGTTAGGGGCATATGGGACATCTGGGACGTCTGGGACGTTAGGGACATATGGGACATCTGGGACGTCTGGGACATTAGGGACATATAGGACATATGGGACATTTAGGACGTCTGGGACGTTAGGGACATACGGGACAGCTAGGACGTCTGGGACGTTAGGGACATATAGGACATTTACGACGTCTGGGACGTTAGGGACATATAGAACATTTAGGAAGCCTGGGACATTAAGGACATATGGGACGTATGGGACATCTGGGACGTCTGGGACGTTAGAGACATATGGGACATCTAGGCCGTCTGGGATGTCTGGGACGTTAGGGACATACGGGACAGCTGGGACGTCTGAGACGTTAGGAACATATGGGACATTTAGGACGTCTGGGACGTTAGGGACATATGAAACATTTAGGAAGCCTGGGACATTAGGGACATTTCGGACGTCTGAGACGGTACAGACATATGGGACATCTAGGACGTCTGGGACGTCTGGGACGTTAAGGACATATGGGACATTTAGGACGTCTGGGACGTTAGGGACATATGGAACATCTAGGACGCCTGGGACATTAGGGACATGTGGGACAAATGGGACATCTGGGACGTCTGGGACGTTAGGGACATATGGAACATCTAGGACGCCTGGGACATTAGGGACATGTGGGACAAATGGGACATCTGGGACGTCTGGGATGTTAGGGACATATGGGACATTTAAAACGTCTGGGACGTTAGGGACATATGGAACATCTAGGACGCCTGGGACATTAGGGACATGTGGTACAAATGGGACATCTGGGACGTCTGGGACGTTAGGGACATATGGGACATCTAGGACGTATGGGACGTCTGGGACGTTAAGGACAAATGGGACATTTAGGACGCCTGGGACATTAGGTATATATGGGACATATGGGACATCTGGGACGCATAGGACATTAGGGACATATGGGACATATGAAACATATGAGATATCTGAGACGTCTGGGACGTTAGGGACATATGGGACATCTGGGATGTCTAGGACGTTAGGGACATATAAGACATCTAGGACGCCTGGGAAGTCTGGGACGTTAGGGACATACGGGACAGCAGGGACGTCTGGGACGTTAGGGACATATGGGACATTTAGGACGTCTGGGACGTTAGGGACATATGAAACATTTAGGACGCCTGAGACATTAGGGACACATGGGACATATGGGACATCTGGGACGTCTGGGACGTTAGGGACATATGGGACATCTGGGACGCCTGGGACGTTAATGACATATGGGACATCTAGGACGTCTGGAACGTCTGGGACGTTAGGGACATATAATACATCTAGGACGTCTGAGACGGTAGGGACATATGGGACATCTAGGACGTCTGGGTCGTCTGGGACGTTAGGGACATACGGGACAGCTGGGACGTCTGGGACGTTAGTGACATATGGGACATTTAGGACGTCTGGGTCGTTAGGAAAATATGGAACATCTATGACGCCTGGAACATTAGGGACATATGGGACATATGGGACATCTGGGACGTCTGGGACGTTAGGGACATATGGGACATTTAGGACGTCTGGGTCGTTAGGAACATATGGAACATCTATGACGCCTGGAACATTAGGGACATATGGGACATATGGGACATCTGGGACGTCTGGGACGTTAGGGACATATGGGACATCTAGGACGTCTGGGACGTCTGGGACGTTAAGGACATATTGGACATTTAGGACGCCTGAGACATTACGGACATATGGGACATATGGGACATCTGGGACGCCTGGGACATTAGGGACATATGGGACATATGGGACATCTGGGACGTGTGGGACGTCTGGGACGTTAAGGACATATTGGACATCTAGGACGTTTGAGACGTCTGGGACGTTAAGGACATATGGGACATTTAGGACGCCTGAGACATTAGGGACATATGGGACATATGGAACATTTAGGACGCCTGGGACATTAGGGACATATGGGACATATGGGACAGCTGAAACGTCTGGGACGTTAGGGACATATGGGACATTTAGGATGTCTGGGACGTTAGGGACATTTGGAACATCTAGGACGCTTGGAACATTAGGGACATATGAAACATATGGGACATCTGGGACGTTTGGGACGGTAGGGACATATGGGACATTTGGGACGTCTGGGACGTTAAGGACATATGGGACATCTAGGACGTCTTGGACGTCTGGGACGTTAAGGACATATGGGACATTAAGGACGCCTGAGACATTAAGGACATATAGAACATATGGGACATCTGGGACGCCTGGGACGTTAGGGACATATGGGACATATGGGACATTTGGGACGTCTGGGACGTTTGGGACGTTAAGGACATATGGGATATCTAGGACGTCTGGGACGTCTGGGACGTTGAGGACATCTGGGACATTTAGGACGCCCGGGACATTAGGGACATATGGGACATATGGGACATCTGGGAAGTTTGAGACGTTAAGGATAAATAGGACATTTAGGACGCCTGGGACATTAGGGACATATGGGACATGTGGGACATCTGGGACGCCCGAGACATTAGGGACATATGGGACATATGGGACATCTAGGACGTCTGAGACGTTCGGGACATATGGGACATCTAGGACGTCTGGGATGTCTGGGACGTTAAGGACATACGGGACAGCTGGGACGTCTGGGACGTTAAGGACATATGGGCACATTTAGGACGTTTGGGACGTTAGGAACATATGGAACATGTAGGACGTCTTAGACATTAGGGACATATGGGACATCTGGGACGTCTGGGACGTTAGGGACATATGGACATCTGGGACGTCTAGGACGTTAAGGACATATGGGACATTTAGAACGCCTGGGATATTAGGGACATATGGGACATCTGGGACGCCTGGGACATTAAGGATATATGGGACATCTGGGACGTCTGGGACGTTAGGGGCATATGGGACATCTGGGACGTCTGTGACGTTAGGGACATATGTGACTTCTGGGACGTCTGGGACATTAGGGACATATAGGACATATGGGACATCTGGGACATCTGGGACGTTAGGGACATATTTAACATCTGGGACGTCTGGGATATTTGGGACGTTCGGGACATACGGGATAGCTGAGACGTCTGGGACGTTAAGGAAATATGGGACATTTAAAACGTCTGGGACGTTAGGGACATACGGGACAGCTGGGACGTCTGGGACGTTAGGGACATATGGGACATTTAAAACGTCTGGGACGTTAGGGACATATAGAACGTTTAGGTACCCTGGGACATTAGGGACATATTGGACAATACATATTGTATTGTGCTAAGGACATATGTGACATCTAGGACGTCTGGGACGTTAGGGACATATGGGACATCTAGGACGTCTGGGACGTTAGGGACATATGGGACATATGGGACATCTGGGACGTCTGTGACGTTAGGGACATATAAGACATCTAGGACGTCTGGGACGTTAGGGCCATATGGGACATCTAGGACGCCTGGGACGTCTGGGACGTTAGGGACATACGGGACAGCTGTGACGTCTGGGACGTTAAGGACATATAGGACATTTAGGACGCTTGGGACGTTAGGAACATATGGAACGCCTAGGCCGCCTGGGACATTAGGGACATATTCGACATATGGGACATCTGGGGCGTCTGGGACGTTAGGGACATATGGGACATCTGAGACGTCTGGGACGTTAAGGACATATGGAACTTCTAGGACGTCTGGGACGTCTGGGACATTAGGCACATATGGGACATTTAGGACGCCTGGTACATCAGGGACATATGGGACATATGGGACATCTGGGACGCCTTGGACATATGGGACATATGGGGCATATGGGACATCTTTGACGTCTGGGACATTAGGGACATATAGGACATATGGGACATCTGGGACATCTGGGACGTTAGGGACATATTAAACATCTGGGACGTCTGGGATGTTTGGGACGTTAGGGACATACGGGACAGCTGGGACGTCTGGGACGTTAGGGACATATGGGACATTTAAAACGGCTGGGACGTTAGGGACATACGGGACAGCTGGGACGTCTGGGACGTTAGGGACATATGGGACATTTAAAACGTCTGGGACGTTAGGGACATATAGAACATTTAGGAAGCCTGGGACATTAGTGACATATGGGACGTATGGGACATCTGGGACGTCTGGGACGTTAGGGACATACGGGACATCTAGGCCGTCTGGGATGTCTGGGACGTTAGAGACATACGCGACAGCTGGGACGTCTGAGACGTTAGGGACATATGGGACATATAGGACGTCTGGGACGTTAGGGACATATGGAACATTTAGGAAGCCTGGGACATTGGGGACATATGGGACATATGAAACATCTGGGACGTCTGGGATGTTTGGGACGTTAGAGACATACGCGACAGCTGGGACGTCTGAGACGTTAGGGACATATGGGACATCTAGGACGTCTGCGACGTCTAGGACGTTAGGGACATACGGGACAGCTGGGACGTCAGGGACGTCTGGGACGTTAGGGATATATGGGACATTTAGGACGTCTGGGACGTTAGGGACATATGGGACATATGGGACATCTAAGACGCCTGGGACGTTAGGGACATATGAGACATATGGGAAATCTGTGAAGTCTGGGACGTCTAGGACGTTAATTACATATGGGACATTTAAGACGCCTGGGACATTAGAGACATATGGGACATATGGGACATCTGGAACGCCTGGGACATTAAGGAAATATGGGACATATGGAACATCTGGGACGTCTGGGACGTTAGGAACATATGGACATCTAGAACGACTGGGACGTTAAAAACATATGTGACATCTAGAACGTCTGGGACGTTAGGGACATATGGGACATCTGGGACGTCTGGGACGTTAAGGACATATGAGACATATGAGACGTCTGGGACGTTAGGGACATATAGGACATCTAAGACGTCTGGGACGTTAAAGACATATGGGACATCTAGCACGCCTGGGACATTAGGGACATATGGGACATCTGGGACGTCTGGGACGTTAGGGACATATGGGACAACTAGAACGTCTGAGACGTTAAAAACATATGGGACATCTAGGACGTCTGGAACTTTAGAAACGTACGGGACAGCTTGGACGTCTGGGACATTAGGACCATATGGGACGTTTTGGACGTCTGGGACGTTAGGGACATATGGAACATCTAGCACGCCTGGGACATTAGGGACATATGGGACATATGGGACATCTGGGACGTCTGCGACGTTAGGGACATATGGGACATGTGGGTCGTCTGGGACGTTAGGGACATATGGGACATTTAGGACGCCTGGGACATTAGGGACATATGGGACAGCTGGGACGTCTGGGACGTTAAGGACATATGGGACATTTAGGACGCCTGGGATGTTAGGGACATACGGGACAGCTGGGACGTCGGGGATGTTAGGGACATATGGGACACTTAGGACGTATGGGACGTCTGGGACGTTAAGGACATATGGGACATTTAGGACGCTTGGGACATTAGGGACATATGGGACATATGGGACATCTGGGACGCCTGAGACATTAGGGACATATGGGGCATATGAAACATCTAGGACGTCTGAGACGTCTGGGACGTTAAGGACATATAGGACATCTAGCACGTCTGGGACGTTAGGGACATATGGGACATCTAGGACGTCTGGGACGTCTGGGACGAACCTAGCCAGCAGTGTATAATAGCCTAACTGCAACCGAAACGCTAAAACTGCTGCTTAAATAAATAATTAGTACACCCAAAGAATCGCGCAGTGTTACATACTGCTTTCAAACTGGTTGAAAACATCATATTAGCACTTACAAAGGCTTCTAGGCACGCTTAGGTGTGATTCAATATGAATCCAATCGAAAAAAAAATTCAAACATTCTGTATACAAACAATTCGTGATTTTGTTTAAGTTAGAGAACAATTTAAGGGATCTGACCACCTATGTAGGAAGCCTGGGACATTAGGGACGTATGGGACGTATGGAACATCTGGGACGTCTGGGACGTTGGGGACATATGGGACATCTAGGCCGTCTGGGATGTCTGGGACGTTAGGGACATACGGGACAGCTGGGACGTCTGGGACGTTAGGGACATATGGGACATCTAGGACGTCTGGGACGTCTGGAACGTTAGGGACATACGGGACAGCTGGGACGTCTGGGACGTCTGGAACGTTAGGGACATACGGGACAGCTGGGAAGTCTGGGACGTTAGGGACATATGGGACATTTAGGACGTCTGGGACGTCTGGGACGTTAGGGACATACGGGACAGCTGAGACGCTTGGGACATTAGGGACATATGGAACATATGGGACATCAGGGACGTCTGGGACGTTAGGGACATACGGGACAGCTGGGACGTCTGGGACGTCTGGAACGTTAGGGACATACGGGACAGCTGGGACGTCTGGGACGTCAGGGACATATGGGACATTTAGGACGTCTGGGACGTCTGGGACGTTAGGGACATACGGGACAGCTGGGACGCTTGGGACATTAGGGACATATGGAACATATGGGACATCTGGGACGTCTGGGACGTTAAGGACATATGGGACATCTAGGACGTCTGGGACATCTGGGACATTAAAGACATATGAGACATTTAGGACGCCTGGGACATTAGGGACATATGGGACATATGGGACATCTGCGACGCCTGGGACATCTGGGACATATGGGACATATGGGACGTCTGAGACGTCTAGGACGTTAGGGACATGTGGGACATCTGGGACGTCTGAAACGTTAAGGACATGTGGGACATCTAGGACGTCTGGGACGTCTGGGACGTTGAGGACTTATGGGACATTTAGGACGCCTGGGACATTAGGGACATATGGGACATTTAGGACGTCTGGGACGTTAGGGACATATGGAACATCTAGGACGCTTGGGACATTAGGGACA
The DNA here is from genome assembly GCA_940337035.1 of Agriotes lineatus. Lineage (NCBI taxonomy): Eukaryota > Metazoa > Arthropoda > Insecta > Coleoptera > Elateridae > Agriotes > Agriotes lineatus. The sequence continues at coordinate 61,979 of CALNHX010000182.1, read as the reverse complement.
TATGGAACATATGGGACATCTGGAACGTCCGGGACGTTAAGGACATATGGGACATCTAGGACGTCTGGGACATCTGGGACATTAAAGACATATGAGACATTTAGGACGCCTGGGACATTAGGGACATATGGGACATATGGGACATCTGCGACGCCTGGGACATCTGAGACATATGGGACATATGGGACGTCTGAGACGTCTGGGACGTTAGGGACATGTGGGACATCTGGGACGTCTGAAACGTTAAGGACATGTGGGACATCTAGGACGTCTGGGACGTTGAGGACTTATGGGACATTTAGGACGCCTGGGACATTAGGGACATATGGGACATTTATGACGTCTGGGACGTTAGGGACATATGGAACATTTAGGACGCCTGGGACATTAGGGACAAATGGGACATATGAGACATCTGGGACGTCTGGGACGTTAAGGACATATGGGACATCTAGGACGTCTGGGACGTTAGGGACATATGGGACATCTAGGACGTCTGGGACGTCTGAGACGTTAGGGACATACGCGACAGCTGGGACGTCTGAGACGTTAGGGACATATGGGACATTTAGGACGTCTGAGACGCTGGGACATATGAAACATCTAGGACGCCTGGGACATTCGAGACATATGGGACATTAGGGACATCTGGGACGTTTGGGACGTTAGGGACATATGGGACATCTGGAACGTCTGGGACGTTAAGGACATATAGGACATCTAGGACGTCTGGGACGTCTGGGACGTTAAGGACATATGGGACATTTAGAATGCCTGGGACATTAGGGACATATGGGACATATGGGACATATGGGACATCTGGGACGCCTGGGACATTAAAGACATATGAGACATATGAGACATCTGGGACGTCTGGGACGTCTGGGACGTTAGGGACATATAGGACATCTAGGACGTCTGGGTCGTTAGGGACATATGGGACATCTAGGACTTCTGGGACGTCTGGGACGTTAGGGACATACGGGACAGCTGGAACGTCTGGGACGTTAGGGACACATAGGACATTTAGGATGTCTGGGACGTTAGGGACATATGGAACATATAGGACGCCTGGGACATTAGGGACATATGGGACATATGGGACATCTGAGACGTTAGGGACATATGGGACATCTAGGACGTCTGGGACGTCTGGGACGTTAGGGACATACGGGACAGCTGGGACGTCTGGGACGTTAGGGACATATGGAACATCTAGGACGCCTGGGACATTAGAAACATATGGGACATATGAGACATCTGGGACGTTTGGGACGTTAGGGACATATGGGACATCTCGCACGTCTGGGACGTTAAGGACATAAGGGACATTTAGGACGCCTGGGACATTAGGGACATATGGGACATCTAGGACGCCTGGGACATTAGGGACATATGGGACATATGGGACATCTGGGACGTCTGGAACGTTAGGGACATATGGGACATTTGGGACGTCTGGGACGTTAAGGACATATAAGACATCTAGGACGTCTGGGACGTCTGGGACGTTAAGGACATATGAGGCATTTAGGACGTCTGGGACGTTAGGGTCATATGGATGATCTATAACGCCTGGGACATTAGGGACATATAGGACGTATGGGACATCTGGGACGTCTGGGATGTTAGGGACATATGGAACATTTAGGACGTCTGGGACGTTAGGGACATATGGAACATCTATGACGCCTGGGACATTAGGGACATGTGGGACAAATGGGACATCTGGGACGTCTGGGACGTTTGGGACATATGGGACATTTAGGACGTCTGGGACGTTAGGGACATATGGAACATCTAGGACGCTTGGGACATTAGGGACGTGTGGGACAAATGGGACATCTGGGACGTCTGGGATGTTAGGGACATATGGGACATTTAGGACGTCTGGGACGTTAGGGACATATGGAACATCTAGGACGCTTGGGACATTAGGGACATGTGGGACAAATGGGACATCTGGGACGTCTGGGATGTTAGGGACATATGGGACATTTAGGACGTCTGGGACGTTAGGGACATATGGAACATCTAGGACGCCTGGGACATTGGGGACATATGGGACATATGAAACATCTGGGACGTCTGGGACGTTAAGGACATATGGGACATATGGGACATCTGGGACGTCTGGAACGTCTGGGACGTTAGGGACATATAGGACATCTAGGACGTCTGGGACGTTAGGGACATATGGGACATTTAGGACGTCTGGGACGTCAGGGACGTTAGGGACATACGGGACAGTTGGGACGTCTGGGACGTTAGGTACATATGGGACATCTAGGACCTTTGGGACGTCTGGGCGCTGGGACATACGGGACAGCTGGGACGTCTGGGACGTTAAGGAGATATGGAGCATCTAGGACGTCTGAGACGTTAGGGACATATGGGACATCTGGGACGTCTGGGACGATAGGAAAATATGGGACATCTGGGACGTCTGGGACGTTAAGGACATATGGGACATCTAAGACGTCTGGGACGTCTGGGACGTATGGAACATATGGGACATCTGGGACGCCTTTGACATTAGGGACATAAGGGATATATGGGACATCTGGGACCTCTGGGACGTTAGGGACATATGAAACATCTGGGACGTCTGGGACATTAGGGACATATAGGACATATGGGACATCTGGGACATCTGGGACGTTAGGGACGTTAGGGACATATGGGACATCTGGGACGTCTGGGACGTTAGGGACATATGGGACATCTGGGACGTCTGCGACGTTAGGGGCATATGGGACATCTGGGACGTCTGTGACGTTAGGGACATATGGGACATCTGGGACGTCTGGGACATTAGGGACATATAGGACATATGGGACATCTGGGACATCTGGGACGTTAGGGACATATTTAACATCTGGGACGTCTGGGATGTTTGGGACGTTAGGGACATACGGGACAGTTGGGACGTCTGGGACGTTAGGGAAATATGGGACATATAAAACGTCTGGGACATTAGGGACATACGGGACAGCTGGGACGTCTGGGACGTTAGGGACATATGGGACATTTAAAACGTCTGGGACGTTAGGGACATATAGAAGATTTAGAAAGCCTGGGACATTAGGGACATATGGGACGAATGGGACATCTGGGACGTCTGGGACGTTAGGGACATACGGGACATCTAGGCCGTCTAGGAAGTCTGGGACGTTAGAAACATAAGCGACAGCTGGGACGTCTGAGACGTTAGGGACATATGGGACATTTAGGACGTCTGGGACGTTAGGGACATATGGAACATTTAGGAAGCCTGGGACATTGGGGACATATGGGACATATGAAACATCTGGGACGTCTGGGACGTTAAGGACATATGGGACATATGGGACATCTGGGACGTCTGGGACGTCAGGGACGTTAGGGACATATAGGACATCTAGGACGTCTGGGACGTTAAGGACATATGGGACATTTAGAACGTCTGGGACGTCAGGGACTTTAGGGACATACGGGACAGTTGGGATGTCTGGGACGTTAGGTACATATGGGACATCTAGGCCCTCTGGGACGTCTGGGACGTTAGGGACATATGGGACATTTAGGACGTCTGGGACGTCAGGGACGTTAGGGACATACGGGACAGTTGGGATGTCTGGGACGTTAGGTACATATGGGACATCTAGGACCTCTGGGACGTCTGAGACGTTAATGGCATATGGGACATTTAGAACGCCTGGGACATTAGGGACATATGGGACATCTGGGACGCCTGGGACATTAAAGATATATGGGACATCTGGGACGTCTGCGACGTTAGGGGCATATGGGACATCTGGGACGTCTGTGACGTTAGGGACATATGGGACATCTGGGACGTCTGGGACATTAGGGACATATAGGACATATGGGACATCTGGGACATCTGGGACGTTAGGGACATATTTAACATCTGGGACGTCTGGGATGTTTGGGACGTTAGGGACATACGGGACAGTTGGGACGTCTGGGACGTTAGGGAAATATGGGACATTTAAAACGTCTGGGACGTTAGGGACATACGGGACAGCTGGGACGTCTTGGACGTTAGGGACATATGGGATATTTAAAACGTCTGGGACGTTAGGGACATATAGAACATTTAGGAAGCTTGGGACATTAGGGACATATGGGACGAATGGGACATCTGGGACGTCTGGGACGTTAGGGACATACGGGACATCTAGGCCGTCTAGGATGTCTGGGACGTTAGAAACATACGCGACAGCTGGGACGTCTGAGACGTTAGGGACATATGGGACATTTAGGACGTCTGGGACGTTAGGAACTTATGGAACATTTAGGAAGCCTGGGACATTGGGGACATATGGGACATATGAAACATCTGGGACGTCTGGGACGTTAAGGACATATGGGACATATGGGACATCTGGGACGTCTGGGACGTCTGGGACGTTAAGGACATATGAGGCATTTAGGACGTCTGGGACGTTAGGGTCATATGGATGATCTATAACGCCTGGGACATTAGGGACATATAGGACGTATGGGACATCTGGGACGTCTGGGATGTTAGGGACATATGGAACATTTAGGACGTCTGGGACGTTAGGGACATATGGAACATCTATGACGCCTGGGACATTAGGGACATGTGGGACAAATGGGACATCTGGGACGTCTGGGACGTTTGGGACATATGGGACATTTAGGACGTCTGGGACGTTAGGGACATATGGAACATCTAGGACGCTTGGGACATTAGGGACGTGTGGGACAAATGGGACATCTGGGACGTCTGGGATGTTAGGGACATATGGGACATTTAGGACGTCTGGGACGTTAGGGACATATGGAACATCTAGGACGCTTGGGACATTAGGGACATGTGGGACAAATGGGACATCTGGGACGTCTGGGATGTTAGGGACATATGGGACATTTAGGACGTCTGGGACGTTAGGGACATATGGAACATCTAGGACGCCTGGGACATTGGGGACATATGGGACATATGAAACATCTGGGACGTCTGGGACGTTAAGGACATATGGGACATATGGGACATCTGGGACGTCTGGAACGTCTGGGACGTTAGGGACATATAGGACATCTAGGACGTCTGGGACGTTAGGGACATATGGGACATTTAGGACGTCTGGGACGTCAGGGACGTTAGGGACATACGGGACAGTTGGGACGTCTGGGACGTTAGGTACATATGGGACATCTAGGACCTTTGGGACGTCTGGGCGCTGGGACATACGGGACAGCTGGGACGTCTGGGACGTTAAGGAGATATGGAGCATCTAGGACGTCTGAGACGTTAGGGACATATGGGACATCTGGGACGTCTGGGACGATAGGAAAATATGGGACATCTGGGACGTCTGGGACGTTAAGGACATATGGGACATCTAAGACGTCTGGGACGTCTGGGACGTATGGAACATATGGGACATCTGGGACGCCTTTGACATTAGGGACATAAGGGATATATGGGACATCTGGGACCTCTGGGACGTTAGGGACATATGAAACATCTGGGACGTCTGGGACATTAGGGACATATAGGACATATGGGACATCTGGGACATCTGGGACGTTAGGGACGTTAGGGACATATGGGACATCTGGGACGTCTGGGACGTTAGGGACATATGGGACATCTGGGACGTCTGCGACGTTAGGGGCATATGGGACATCTGGGACGTCTGTGACGTTAGGGACATATGGGACATCTGGGACGTCTGGGACATTAGGGACATATAGGACATATGGGACATCTGGGACATCTGGGACGTTAGGGACATATTTAACATCTGGGACGTCTGGGATGTTTGGGACGTTAGGGACATACGGGACAGTTGGGACGTCTGGGACGTTAGGGAAATATGGGACATATAAAACGTCTGGGACGTTAGGGACATACGGGACAGCTGGGACGTCTGGGACGTTAGGGACATATGGGACATTTAAAACGTCTGGGACGTTAGGGACATATAGAAGATTTAGAAAGCCTGGGACATTAGGGACATATGGGACGAATGGGACATCTGGGACGTCTGGGACGTTAGGGACATACGGGACATGTAGGCCGTCTAGGAAGTCTGGGACGTTAGAAACATAAGCGACAGCTGGGACGTCTGAGACGTTAGGGACATATGGGACATTTAGGACGTCTGGGACGTTAGGGACATATGGAACATTTAGGAAGCCTGGGACATTGGGGACATATGGGACATATGAAACATCTGGGACGTCTGGGACGTTAAGGACATATGGGACATATGGGACATCTGGGACGTCTGGGACGTCAGGGACGTTAGGGACATATAGGACATCTAGGACGTCTGGGACGTTAAGGACATATGGGACATATACATTAGAACGTCTGGGACGTCAGGGACTTTAGGGACATACGGGACAGTTGGGATGTCTGGGACGTTAGGTACATATGGGACATCTAGGCCCTCTGGGACGTCTGGGACGTTAGGGACATATGGGACATTTAGGACGTCTGGGACGTCAGGGACGTTAGGGACATACGGGACAGTTGGGATGTCTGGGACGTTAGGTACATATGGGACATCTAGGACCTCTGGGACGTCTGAGACGTTAATGGCATATGGGACATTTAGAACGCCTGGGACATTAGGGACATATGGGACATCTGGGACGCCTGGGACATTAAAGATATATGGGACATCTGGGACGTCTGCGACGTTAGGGGCATATGGGACATCTGGGACGTCTGTGACGTTAGGGACATATGGGACATCTGGGACGTCTGGGACATTAGGGACATATAGGACATATGGGACATCTGGGACATCTGGGACGTTAGGGACATATTTAACATCTGGGACGTCTGGGATGTTTGGGACGTTAGGGACATACGGGACAGTTGGGACGTCTGGGACGTTAGGGAAATATGGGACATTTAAAACGTCTGGGACGTTAGGGACATACGGGACAGCTGGGACGTCTTGGACGTTAGGGACATATGGGATATTTAAAACGTCTGGGACGTTAGGGACATATAGAACATTTAGGAAGCTTGGGACATTAGGGACATATGGGACGAATGGGACATCTGGGACGTCTGGGACGTTAGGGACATACGGGACATCTAGGCCGTCTAGGATGTCTGGGACGTTAGAAACATACGCGACAGCTGGGACGTCTGAGACGTTAGGGACATATGGGACATTTAGGACGTCTGGGACGTTAGGAACTTATGGAACATTTAGGAAGCCTGGGACATTGGGGACATATGGGACATATGAAACATCTGGGACATTTGGGACATACGGGACAGCTGGGACGTCTTGGACGTTAGGGACATATGGGATATTTAAAACGTCTGGGACGTTAGGGACATATAGAACATTTAGGAAGCTTGGGACATTAGGGACATATGGGACGAATGGGACATCTAGGACGCCTAAGACATTAGGGACATATGGGACATATGAGACACGTGGGACTCCTGGGTCGTTAGGGACATATGGAACATCTGGGACGTCTGGGACGTTAAAGACATATGGTACATCTAGGAGGTCTGGGACATCTGGGACGTTGAGGACAGACATTTAGGACGCCTGAGACGTTAGGGACATATAGGACATATGGGACATTTGGGACGTCCGGGACGTTAAGGACATATGGGACATCTAGGACGTCTGGGACGTTAGGGTCATATGGGACATCTAGGACGTCTGGGACGTTAGGGACATATGGGACATATGGGACATTTGGGACGCCTGAGACATTAGGGACATATGGGACATATGGTACATCTAGGACGTCTGTGACGTTACCGACATATAAAACATCTAGGACGTCTGGGACGTTAGGGCCATATGGGACATCTAGGACGCCTGGGACGTCTGGGACGTTAGGGACATACGGGACAGCTGTGACGTCTGGGACGTTAAGGACATATGGGACATTTAGGACGCTTGGGACGTTAGGAACATATGGAACGCTTAGGACGCCTGGGACATTAGGGACATATTCGACATATGGGACATCTGGGACGTCTGGGACGTTAGGGACATATGGGACATCTGCGACGTCTAGGACGTTAAGGACATATGGGACATCTAGGACGTCTGGGACGTCTGGGACATTAGGAACATATGTGACATTTAGGACGCCTGGGACATTAGGGACATGTGGGACAAATGGGACATCTGGGACGTCTGGGACGTTAGGGACATATGGGACATTTAGGACGTCTGGGACGTTAGGGACATATGGAACATCTAGGACGCTTGGAACATTAGGGACATGTGGGACAAATGGGACATCTGGGACGTCTGGGATGTTAGGGACATATGGGACATTTAGGACGTCTGGGACGTTAGGGACATATGGAACATCTAGGACGCCTGGGACATTAGGGACATGTGGGACAAATGGGATATCTGGGACGTCTGGGACGTTAGGGACATATGGGACATCTAGGACGTATGCGACGTCTGGGACGTTAAGGACAAATGGGACATTTAGGACGCCTGGGACATAAAGTATATATGGGACAAATGGGACATCTGGGACGCCTGGGACATCCTTAACGTCCCAGACGTTCCAGATGTCTCATATGTCCCTAACGTCCCAAACGTCCCAGATGTCCCTAATGTCCCATATGTCTCGAATGTCCCAGGCGTCCTAGATGTTTCATATGTCCCTAACGTCTCAGACGTAATAAATGTCCCATATGTCCCTAACGTCTCAGACGTCCCAGCTGTCGCGTATGTCCCTAACATCCCAGACGTCCCAGACGTCCTAGATGTCCCATATGTCCCTAACGTCCCAGATGTCCTAGATGTCCCATATGTCCTTAACGTCCCAGACGTCCCAGATGTCTCATATGTCCCATTTGTCCCTAATGTCCCAGGCGTCCTAAATGTTCCATATCTCCCTAACGTCCCAGACGTCCTAAATGTCCCATATGTCCCTAATGTCCCAGGCGTCCTAAATGTCCCATAAGTCCTCAACGTCCCAGACGTCCTAGATGTCCCACATGTCCTTAACGTTTCAGACGTCCCAGATGTCCCACATGTCCCTAACGTCCCAGACGTCTCAGACGTCCCATATGTCCCATATGTCCCAGATGTCCCAGGCGTCGCAGATGTCCCATATGTCCCATATGTCCCTAATGTCCCAGGCGTCCTAAATGTCTCATATGTCTTTAATGTCCCAGATGTCCCAGACGTCCTAGATGTCCCATATGTCCTTAACGTCCCAGACGTCCCAGATGTACCATATGTTCCATATGTCCCAAATGTCCCAAGCGTCCTAGATGTTCCATATGTCCCTAACGTCCCAGACGTCCTAAATGTCCCATATGCCCCTAACGTCCCAGGCGTCCTAAATGTCCCATAAGTCCTCAACGTCCCAGACGTCCCAGACGTCCTAGATGTCCCACATGTCCTTAACGTTTCAGACGTCCCAGATGTCCCACATGTCTCTAACGTCCCAGACGTCTCAGACGTCCCATATGTCCCATATGTCTGGGACGTTAGGGACATACGGGACAGCTGGAAGGTCTGGGACGTTAGGGACATATAGGACATTTAGGATATCTGGGACGTTAGGGACATATGGAACATATAGGACGCCTGGGACATTAGGGACATATGGGACATATGGGACATCTGAGACGTTAGGGACATATGGGACATCTAGGACGTCTGGGACGTCTGGGACGTTAGGGACATACGGGACAGCTGGGACGTCTGGGACGTTAGGGACATATGGAACATCTAGGACGCCTGAAACATTAGAAACATATGGGACATATGAGACATCTGGGACGTTTGGGACGTTAGGGACATATGGAACATCTCGTACGTCTGGGACGTTAAGGACATAAGGGACATTTAGGACACCTGGGACATTAGGGACATATGGGACATCTAGGACGCCTGGGACATTAGGGACATATGGGACATATGGGACGTCTGGGACGTCTGGAACGTTAAGGACATATGGGACATTTGGGACGTCTGGGACGTTAAAGACATATAAGACATCTAGGACGTCTGGGACGTCTGGGACGTTAAGGACATATGGGGCATTTAGGACGTCTGGGACGTTAGGGTCATATGGATGATCTATAACGCCTGGGACATTAGGGACATACGGGACGTATGGGACATCTGGGACGTCTGGGATGTTAGGGACATATGGAACATTTAGGACGTCTGGGACGTTAGGGACATATGGAACATCTAGGACGCCTGGGACATTAGGGACATGTGGGACAAATGGGACATCTGGGACGTCTGGGACGTTAGGGACATATGGGACATTTAGGACGTCTGGGACGTTAGGGACATATGGAACATCTAGGACGCTTGGGACATTAGGGACATGTGGGACAAATGGGACATCTGGTACGTCTGGGATGTTAGGGACATATGGGACATTTAGGACGTCTGGGACGTTAGGGACATATGGGACATCTAGGACGTATGCGACGTCTGGGACGTTAAGGACAAATGGGACATTTAGGACGCCTGGGACATTAAGTATATATGGGACATATGGGACCTCTGGGACGCATAGGACATTAGGGACATATGGGACATATGAAACATATGAGATATCTGAGACGTCTGGGACGTTAGGGACATATGGGACTTCTGGGATGTCTAGGACGTTAGGGACATATAAGACATCTAGGACGCCTGGAAAGTCTGGGACGTTAGGGACATACGGGACAGCAGGGACGTCTGGGACGTTAGGGACATATGAAACATTTAGGACGCCTGGGACATTAGGGACATATGGGACATATGGGACATCTGGGACGTCTGGGACGTTAGGGACATATGGGACATCTGGGACGCCTGGGACGTTAAGGACATATGAGACATCTAGGACGTCTGGAACGTCTGGAACGTCTGGGACGAAAGGGACATATAATACATCTAGGACGTCTGAGACGTTAGGGACATATGGGCCATCTAGGACGTCTGGGACGTCTGGGACGTTAGAGACATACGGGACAATTTTGACGTCTGGGACGTTAGGGACATATGGGACATTTAGGACGTCTGGGTCGTTAGGAAAATATGGAACATCTATGACGCCTGGAACATTAGGGACATATGGGACATATGGGACATCTGGGACGTCTGGGACGTTAGGGACATATGGGACATTTAGGACGTCTGGGTCGTTAGGAACATATGGAACATCTATGACGCCTAGAACATTAGGGACATATGGGACATATGGGACATCTGGGACGTCTGGGACGTTAGGGACATATGGGACATCTAGGACGTCTGGGACGTCTGGGACGTTAAGGACATATTGGACATTTAGGACGCCTGAGACATTACGGACATATGGGACATATGGGACATCTGGGACGCCTGGGACATTAGGGACATATGGGACATATGGGACATCTGGAACGTCTGGGACGTCTGGGACGTTAAGGACATATTGGACATCTAGGACGTCTGAGACGTCTGGGACGTTAAGAACATATGGGACATTTAGGACGCCTGGGACATTAGGGACATATGGGAGATTTAGGACGCCTGGGACATTAGGGACATATGGGACATATGGGACAGCTGAGACGTCTGGGACGTTAGTGACATATGGGACATTTAGGATGTCTGGGACGTTAGGGACATTTGGAACATCTAGGACGCTTGACACATTAGGGACATATGGAACATATGGGACATCTGGGACGTTTGGGACGGTAGGGACATATGGGACATTTGGGACGTCTGGGACGTTTAGGACATATGGGACATTAAGGACGCCTGAGACATTAATTACATATGGAACGTATGGGACATCTGGGACGCCTGGGACGTCTGGGACGTTAAGGACATATGGGATATCTAGGACGTCTGGGACGTCTGGGACGTTGAGGACATATGGGACATTTAGGACGCCCGGGACATTAGGGACATATGGGACATATGGGACATCTAGGACGTCTGGGACGTTAAGGACATATGAGACATCTTAGACGTTTGGGACGTCTGAGACGTTAAGGATAAATAGGACATTTAGGACGCCTGGGACATTAGGGACATATGGGACATGTGGGACATCTGGGACGCCCGAGACATTAGGGACATATAAGACATATGGGACATCTGGGACGTCCGTGACGTTAGGGACATATAGGGCATCTAAGACGTCTGAGACGTTCGGGACATATGGGACATCTAGGACGTTTGGGATGTCTGGGACGTTAAGGACATACGGGACAGCTGGGACGTCTGGGACTTTAAGGACATATGGGACATTTTTGACGTTTGGGACGTTAGGAACATATGGAACATCTAGGACGTCTTAGACATTAGGGACATATTGGACATATGAGACATCTGGGACGTCTGGGACGTTAGGGACATATGGGACATCTGGGACGTCAGGGACGTTAGGGACATATGGGACATCTAGGACGTCTTGGACGTCTGAGACGTTAAAGACATATGGGACATTTAGGACGCCTGGGACATTAGGGACATATGGGACATATGGGACATCTGGGACGCCTGGGACATATGGGACAAATGGGACATCTGGAACGTCTGGGACGTTAGGGGCATATGGGACATCTGGGACGTCTGGGACGTTAGGGACATATGGGACATCTGGGACGTCTGGAACATTAGGGACATATAGGACATATGGGACATTTAGGACGTCTGGGACGTTAGGGACATACGGGACAGCTAGGACGTCTGGGACGTTAGGGACATATAGGACATTTAGGACGTCTGGGACGTTAGGGACATATAGAACATTTAGGAAGCTTGGGACATTAAGGACATATGGGACGTATGGGACATCTGGGACGTCTGGGACGTTAGGGACATATGGGACATCTAGGCCGTCGGGGATGTCTGGGACGTTAGGGACATACGGGACAGCTGGGACGTCTGAGACGTTAGGGACATATGGGACATTTAGGACGTCTGGGACGTTAGGGACATATGGAACATTTAGGAAGCCTGGGACATTAGGGACATTTGGTACGTCTGAGACGGTAAGGACATATGGGACATCTAGGACGTCTGGGACGTCTGGGACGTTAAGGACATATGGGACATTTAGGACGCCTGGGACAGTAGGGACATATGGAGCATATGGGACATCTGGGACACCTGGGACATTAGGGACATAAGGTACATATGGGACATCTGGGACGTCTGGGACGTTAGGGACATATGGGACAACTGGGACGTCTGGGACGTTAAGGACATATGGGACATCTAGGACGTGTGGGATGTCTGGGACGTTAGGGACATATGGGACATCTGGGACGTTAAGGACATATGGGACATTTAGGACGACTGGGACATTAGGGACATATGGGACATCTGGGACGCCTGGGATATTAAGGATATATGGGACATCTGGGACGTCTGGGACGTTAGGGGCATATGGGACATCTAAGACGTCTGTGACGTTAGGGACATATGGGACATCTGGGACGTCTGGGACGTTAGGGGCATATGGGACATCTGGGACGTCTGTGACGTTAGGGACATATGGGACATCTGGGACATCTGGGACATTAGGGACATATAGGACATATGGGACATCTGGGACGTCTGGGACGTTAGGGACATATGGGACATCTGGGACGTCTGGGACGTTAAGGACATATGGGACATCTGGGACATCTGGGACATTAGGGACATATAGGACATATGGGACATCTGGGACGTCTGGGACGTTAGGGGCATATGGGACATCTGGGACGTCTGTGACGTTAGGGACATATGGGACATCTGGGACATCTGGGACATTAGGGACATATAGGACATATGGGACATCTGGGACGTCTGGGACATTAGGGACATATGGGACATCTGGGACGTCTGGGACGTTAGGGACATATGGGACATCTGGGACGTCTGGGACGTTAGGGGCATATGGGACATCTGGGACGTCTGCGACGTTAGGGACATATGGGACATCTGGGACATCTGGGACGTCTGGGACGTTAGGGACATATGGGACATCTAGGACGTCTTAGACAATAGGGACATATGGGACATATGGGACATCTGGGACGTCTGGGACGTTAGGGACATATGGGACATCTGGGACGTCTGGGACGTTAAGCACATATGGGACATTTAGGACGACTGGGACATTAGGGACATATGGGACATCTAGGACGTCTTAGACATTAGGGACATATGGGACATATGGGACATCTGGGACGTCTGGGACGTTAGGGACATATGGGACATCTGGGACGTCTTAGCCATTAGGGACATATGGGACATCTGGGACATCTGGGACGTCTGGGACGTTAGGGACATATGGGACATCTGGGACGTCTGGGACGTTAAGGACATATGGGACATTTAGGACGACTGGGACATTAGGGACATATGGGACATATGGGACATCTGGGACATCTGGGACGTTAGAGACATATGGGACATCTGGGACGTCTGGGACGTTAAGGACATATGGGACATTTAGGACGACTGGGACATTAGGGACATATGGGACATCTGGGACGCCTGGGACATTAAGGATATATGGGACATCTGGGACGTCTGGGACGTTAGGGGCATATGGGACATCTGGGGCGTCTGTGACGTTAGGGACATATGGGACATCTGGGACATCTGGGACATTAGGGACATATAGGACATATGGGACATCTGGGACATCTGGGACGTTAGGGACATATTTAACATCTGGGACGTCTGGGATGTCTGGGACGTTAGTGACATACGGGACAGCTGGGACGTCTGGGACGTTAGGAACATATGGGGCATTTAGGACGTCTGGGACGTTATGGACATACGTGACAGCTGGGACGTCTGGGACGTTAAGGCCATATGGGACCTTTAGGACGTCTGGGACGTTAGGGACATATAGAACATTTAGGAAGCCTGGGACATTAGGGACATATGGGACGTATGGGACATCTGGGACGTCTGGGACGTTAGGGACATATGGGACATCTAGGCCGTCTGGGATGTCTGGCACGTTAGGGACATATGGGACCTTTAGGACGTCTGGGACGTTAGGGACATATAGAACATTTAGGAAGCCTGGGACATTAGGGACATATGGGACGTATGGGACAGCTGGGACGTCTGGGACGTTAGGAACATATGGGGCATTTAGGACGTCTGGGACGTTATGGACATACGTGACAGCTGGGACGTCTGGGACGTTAAGGCCATATGGGACCTTTAGGACGTCTGGGACGTTAGGGACATATAGAACATTTAGGAAGCCTGGGACATTAGGGACATATGGGACGTATGGGACAGCTGGGACGTCTGAGACGTTAGGGACATATGGGACATTTAGGACGTCTGGAAAGTTAGGGACATATGGAACATTTAGGAAGCCTAAGACATTGGGGACATATGGGACATATGAAACATCTGGGACGTCTTGGACGTTAAGGACATTTGGGACATATGGGACATCTGGGATGTCTGGGACGTCTGGGACGTTAGGGACATATAGGACATCTAGGACGTCTGGGACGTTAGGGACATATGGGACATTTAGGACGACTGGGACGTCAGGGACGTTAGGGACATACGGGACAGTTGGGACGTCTGGAACGTTAGGGACATATGGAACATCTAGGATGTCTGGGACGTCTGGGACGTTAGGGACATACGGGACAGCTGGGACGTCTGAGACGTTAATGGCATATGGGATATTTAGGACGTCTGGGACGTTAGGGACATATGGAACATCTAGGACGTTTGGGAAATTAGGGACATATGGAACATAAGGGACATCTGGGACATCTGGGACGTTAGAGACATATGGGACATCTGGGACGTCTGGGACGTTAAGGACATATGGGACATTTAGGACGACTGGGACATTAGGGACATATGGGACATCTGGGACGCCTGGGACATTAAGGATATATGGGACATCTGGGACGTCTGGGACGTTAGGGGCATATGGGACATCTGGGGCGTCTGTGACGTTAGGGACATATGGGACATCTGGGACATCTGGGACATTAGGGACATATAGGACATATGGGACATCTGGGACATCTGGGACGTTAGGGACATATTTAACATCTGGGACGTCTGGGATGTCTGGGACGTTAGTGACATACGGGACAGCTGGGACGTCTGGGACGTTAGGAACATATGGGGCATTTAGGACGTCTGGGACGTTATGGACATACGTGACAGCTGGGACGTCTGGGACGTTAAGGCCATATGGGACCTTTAGGACGTCTGGGACGTTAGGGACATATAGAACATTTAGGAAGCCTGGGACATTAGGGACATATGGGACGTATGGGACATCTGGGACGTCTGGGACGTTAGGGACATATGGGACATCTAGGCCGTCTGGGATGTCTGGCACGTTAGGGACATATGGGACCTTTAGGACGTCTGGGACGTTAGGGACATATAGAACATTTAGGAAGCCTGGGACATTAGGGACATATGGGACGTATGGGACAGCTGGGACGTCTGGGACGTTAGGAACATATGGGGCATTTAGGACGTCTGGGACGTTATGGACATACGTGACAGCTGGGACGTCTGGGACGTTAAGGCCATATGGGACCTTTAGGACGTCTGGGACGTTAGGGACATATAGAACATTTAGGAAGCCTGGGACATTAGGGACATATGGGACGTATGGGACAGCTGGGACGTCTGAGACGTTAGGGACATATGGGACATTTAGGACGTCTGGAAAGTTAGGGACATATGGAACATTTAGGAAGCCTAAGACATTGGGGACATATGGGACATATGAAACATCTGGGACGTCTTGGACGTTAAGGACATTTGGGACATATGGGACATCTGGGATGTCTGGGACGTCTGGGACGTTAGGGACATATAGGACATCTAGGACGTCTGGGACGTTAGGGACATATGGGACATTTAGGACGACTGGGACGTCAGGGACGTTAGGGACATACGGGACAGTTGGGACGTCTGGAACGTTAGGGACATATGGAACATCTAGGATGTCTGGGACGTCTGGGACGTTAGGGACATACGGGACAGCTGGGACGTCTGAGACGTTAATGGCATATGGGATATTTAGGACGTCTGGGACGTTAGGGACATATGGAACATCTAGGACGTTTGGGAAATTAGGGACATATGGAACATAAGGGACATCTGGGACGTCTGGGACGTTAGGGACATATGGGACATTTGGGACGTCTGAGACGTTAAGGACATATGGGACATCTAGGACGTCTGGGACGTCTGGGACGTTAAGGACATATGGAACATTTAGGACTCTTGGGACATTAGGGACATATGGGACATATGTGACATGTGGGACTCCTGAGACGTTAGGGACTAATGGGACATCTGGGACGTCTGGGACGGTAAAGACATATGGGACATCTAGGACGTCTGGGACATCTGGGACGTTGTGGACATATGGGACATTTAGGACGCCTGGGACGTTAGGGACATATGGGACATTTGGGACGTCCGGGACGTTAAGGACATATGGGACATCTAGGACGTCTGGGACGTTAGGGACATATGGGACATCTAGGACGTCTGGGACGTTAAGGACATATGGGACATATGGGACATCTGGGACGCCTGAGACATTAGGGACATATGGGACATATGGTACATCTGGGACGTCTGTGACGTTAGGGACATATAAGACATCTAGGACGTCTGGGACGTTATCGCCATATGGGACATCTAGGACGCCTGGAACGTCTGGGACGTTAGGGACATACGGGACAGCTGTGACGTCTGGAACGTTAAGGACATATGGGACATTTAGGACGCCTGGGACATTAGGGACATATGGAACATAAGGGACATCTGGGACGCCTGGGACATTAGGGACATAAGGGATATATGGGACATCTGGGACGTCTGGGACGTTAGGGACATATGGGACATCTGGGACGTCTGGGACGTTAAGGACATATGGGACATCTAGGACGTCTGGGACGTCTAGGACGTTGAGGACATATGGGACATTTAGGACGCCCGGGACATTAGGGACATATGGAACATATGGGACATCTGGGACGCCTGGGACATTACGAACATAAAGTACATATGGGACATCTGGGACGTCTGGGACGTTAAGGACATATGGGACATCTAAGACGTTTGGGACGTCTGAGACGTTAAGGACAAATAGGACATTTAGGACGCCTGGGACATTAGGGACATATGGGACATGTGCGACATCTGGGACGCCCGGGTCATTAGGGACATATGGGACATATAGGACATCTGGGAAGTCTGTGACGTTAGCGACATATAGGACATCTAAGACGTCTGAGACGTTCGGGACATATGGGACATCTAGGACGTCTGGGATGTCTGGGACGTTAGGGTCATTCGGGACAGCTGGGACGTCTGGGACGTTAAGGACATAGGGGCACATTTAGGACGTTTGGGACGTTAGGAACATATGGAACATCTAGGACGTCTTAGACATTAGGGACATATGGGACATATGGGACATCTGGGACGTCTGGGACGTTAGGGACATATGGGACATCTGGGACGTCTGGGACATATGGGACATATGGGACATCTGGGACGTCTGGGACATTAAGGATATATGGGACATCTTGGACGTCTGGGACGTTAGGGGCATATGGGACATCTGGGACGTCTGTGACGTTAGGGACATATGGGACATCTGAGACGTCTGGGACATTAGGGACATATAGGACATATGGGACATCTGGGACATCTGGGACGTTAGGGACATATTTAACATCTGGGACGTCTGGGATGTTAGGGACGTTAGGGACATACGGGACAGCTGGGACGTCTGGGACGTTAGGGACATATGGGGCATTTAAAACGTCTGGGTCGTTAGGGACATACGGGACAGCAGGGACGTCTGGGACGTTACGGACATATGGGACATTTAAAACGTCTGGGACGTTAGGGACATATAGAACATTTAGGAAGCCTGGGACATTAGGGACATATGGGACGTATGGGACATCTGGGACGTCTGGGACGTTAGGGACATACGGGACATCTAGGCCGTCTGGGATGTCTGGGACGTTAGAGACATACGCGACAGCTGGGACGTCTGAGACGTTAGGGACATATGGGACATTTAGGACGTCTGGGACGTTAGGGACATATGGAACATTTAGGAAGCCTGGGACATTGGGGACATATTTGACATATGAAACATCTGGGATGTCTGGGACGTTAAGGACATATGGGACATATGGGACATCTGGGACGTCTGGGACGTCAGGGACGTTAGGGACATATAGGACATCTAGGACGTCTGGGACGTTAAGGACATATGGGACATTTAGAACGTCTGGGACGTCAGGGACGTTAGGGACATACGGGACAGTTGGAATGTCTGGGACGTTAGGTACATATGGGACATCTAGGCCCTCTGGGACGTCTGGGACGTTAGGGACATATGGGACATTTAGGACGTCTGGGACGTCAGGGACGTTAGGGACATACGGGACAGTTGGGATGTCTGGGACGTTAGGTACATATGGGACATCTAGGACCTCTGGGACGTCTGAGACGTTAATGGCATATGGGACATTTAGGACGTCTGGGACGTTAGGGACATATGGAACATCTAGGACGTTTGGGAAATAAGGGACATATGGAACATATGGGACATTTGGGACGTCTAAGACGTTAAGGACATATGGGACATCTAGGACGCCTAAGACATTAGGGACATATGGGACATATGAGACACGTGGGACTCCTGAGTCGTTAGGGTAATATGGAACATCTGAGACGTCTGGGACGTTAAAGACATATGGTACATCTAGGACGTCTGGGACATCTGGGACGTTGAGGACATATGGGACATTTAGGATGCCTGAGACGTTAGGGACATATAGGACATATGGGACATTTGGGACGTCCGGGACGTTAAGGACATATGGGACATCTAGGACGTCTGGGACGTTAGGGTCATATGGGACATCTAGGACGTCTGGGACGTTAGGGACATATGGGATATATGGGACATCTGTGACGCCTGAGACATTAGGGACATATGGGACATATGGTACATCTAGGACGTCTGTGACGTTAGGGACATATAAGACATCTAGGACGTCTGGGACGTTAGGGCCATATGGGACATCTAGGACGCCTGGGAGGTCTGGGACGTTATCGACATACGGGACAGCTGTGACGTCTTGGACGTTAAGGACATATGGGACATTTAAGACGCTTGGGACGTAAGGAACATATGGAACGCCTAGGACGCCTGGGACATTAGTGACATATTCGACATATGGGACATCTGGGACGTCTGGGACGTTAAAGACATATGGGACATCTAGGACGTCTGGGACGTCTGGGACATTAGGAACATATGTGACATTTAGGACGCCTGGTACATCAGGGACATATGGGACATATGGGACATCTGGGACGTCTGGGACGTTAAAGACATATGGGACATCTAGGACGTCTGGGACGTCTGGGACATTAGGAACATATGTGACATTTAGGACGCCTGGTACATCAGGGACATATGGGACATATGGGACATCTGGGACGCCTTGGACATATGGGACATATGGGGCATATGGGACATCTGGGACGTCTGGGACATTAGGGACATATAGGACATATGGGACATCTGGGACATCTGGGACGTTAGGGACATATTTAACATCTGGGACGTCTGGGATGTTTGGGACGTTAGGGACATACGGGACAGCTGGGACGTCTGGGACGTTAGGGACATATGGGACATTTAAAACGTCTGGGACGTTAGGGACATACGGGACAGCTGGGACGTCTGGGACGTAAGGGACATATGGGACATTTAAAACGTCTGGAACGTTAGGGACATATAGAACATTTAGGAAGCCTGGGAAATTAGGGACATATGGGACGTATGGGACATCTGGGACGTCTGGGACGTTAGGGACATACGGGACATCTAGGCCGTCTGGGATGTCTGGGACGTTAGAGACATACGCGACAGCTGGGACGTCTGAGACGTTAGGGACATATGGGACATTTAGGACGTCTGGGACGTTAAGGACATATGGAACATTTAGGAAGCCTGGGACATTGGGGACATATGGGACATATGAAACATCTGGGACGTCTGGGACGTTAGGGACATATGGGACATCTAGGACGTCTGCGACGTCTAGGACGTTAGGGACATACGGGACAGCTGGGACATCTAGGACGTCTGCGACGTCTAGGACGTTAGGGACATACGGGACAGCTGGGACATCTGGGACGTTAGGGACATACGGGACAGCTGGGACGTCTGGGACGTTAAGGACATATGGGCACATTTAGGACGTTTGGGACGTTAGGAACATATGGAACATCTAGGACGTCTTAGACATTAGGGACATATGGGACATATGGGACATCTGGGACGTCTGGGACGTTAGGGACATATGGGACATTTGGGACGTCTGGGACGTTAAGGACATATGGGCACATTTAGGACGTTTGGGACGTTAGGAACATATGGAACATCTAGGACGTCTTAGACATTAGGGACATATGGGACATATGGTACATCTAGGACGTCTGTGACGTTACCGACATATAAAACATCTAGGACGTCTGGGACGTTAGGGCCATATGGGACATCTAGGACGCCTGGGACGTCTGGGACGTTAGGGACATACGGGACAGCTGTGACGTCTGGGACGTTAAGGACATATGGGACATTTAGGACGCTTGGGACGTTAGGAACATATGGAACGCTTAGGACGCCTGGGACATTAGGGACATATTCGACATATGGGACATCTGGGACGTCTGGGACGTTAGGGACATATGGGACATCTGCGACGTCTGGGACGTTAAGGACATATGGGACATCTAGGACGTCTGGGACGTCTGGGACATTAGGAACATATGTGACATTTAGGACGCCTGGGACATTAGGGACATGTGGGACAAATGGGACATCTGGGACGTCTGGGACGTTAGGGACATATGGGACATTTAGGACGTCTGGGACGTTAGGGACATATGGAACATCTAGGACGCTTGGAACATTAGGGACATGTGGGACAAATGGGACATCTGGGACGTCTGGGATGTTAGGGACATATGGGACATTTAGGACGTCTGGGACGTTAGGGACATATGGAACATCTAGGACGCCTGGGACATTAGGGACATGTGGGACAAATGGGACATCTGGGACGTCTGGGACGTTAGGGACATATGGGACATCTAGGACGTATGCGACGTCTGGGACGTTAAGGACAAATGGGACATTTAGGACGCCTGGGACATTAAGTATATATGGGACAAATGGGACATCTGGGACGCCTGGGACATCCTTAACGTCCCAGACGTTCCAGATGTCCCATATGTCCCTAACGTCCCAAACGTCCCAGATGTCCCTAATGTCCCATATGTCTCGAATGTCCCAGGCGTCCTAGATGTTTCATATGTCCCTAACGTCTCAGACGTAATAAATGTCCCATATGTCCCTAACGTCTCAGACGTCCCAGCTGTCGCGTATGTCCCTAACATCCCAGACGTCCCAGACGTCCTAGATGTCCCATATGTCCCTAACGTCCCAGATGTCCTAGATGTCCCATATGTCCTTAACGTCCCAGACGTCCCAGATGTCTCATATGTCCCATTTGTCCCTAATGTCCCAGGCGTCCTAAATGTTCCATATCTCCCTAACGTCCCAGACGTCCTAAATGTCCCATATCTCCCTAATGTCCCAGGCGTCCTAAATGTCCCATAAGTCCTCAACGTCCCAGACGTCCTAGATGTCCCACATGTCCTTAACGTTTCAGACGTCCCAGATGTCCCACATGTCCCTAACGTCCCAGACGTCTCAGACGTCCCATATGTCCCATATGTCCCAGATGTCCCAGGCGTCGCAGATGTCCCATATGTCCCATATGTCCCTAATGTCCCAGGCGTCCTAAATGTCTCATATGTCTTTAATGTCCCAGATGTCCCAGACGTCCTAGATGTCCCATATGTCCTTAACGTCCCAGACGTCCCAGATGTACCATATGTTCCATATGTCCCAAATGTCCCAAGCGTCCTAGATGTTCCATATGTCCCTAACGTCCCAGACGTCCTAAATGTCCCATATGCCCCTAACGTCCCAGGCGTCCTAAATGTCTTTTAAGTCCTCAACGTCCCAAACGTCCCAGACGTCCTAGATGTCCCACATGTCCTTAACGTTTCAGACGTCCCAGATGTCCCACATGTCCCTAAAGTCCCAGACGTCTCAGACGTCCCATATGTCCCATATGTCCCAGATGTCCCAGGCGTCGCAAATGTCCCATATGTCCCATATGTCCCTAATGTCCCAGGCGTCCTAAATGTCTCATATGTCTTTAATGTCCCTGATGTCCCAGACGTCCTAGATGTCCCATATGTCCTTAACGTCCCAGACGTCCCAGATGTCCCATATGTTCCATATGTCCCTAATGTCCCAAGCGTCCTAGATGTTCCATATGTCCCTAACGTCCCAGACGTCCTAAATGTCCCATATGCCCCTAACGTCCCAGGCGTCCTAAATGTCCCATAAGTCCTCAACGTCCCAGACGTCCCTGACGTCCTAGATGTCCCACATGTCCTTAAAGTTTCAGACGTCCCAGATGTCCCACATGTCTCTAACGTCCCAGACGTCTCAGACGTCCCATATGTCCCATATGTCTGGGACGTTAGGGACATACGGGACAGCTGGAAGGTCTGGGACGTTAGGGACATATAGGACATTTAGGATATCTGGGACGTTAAGGACATATGGAACATATAGGACGCCTGGGACATTAGGGACATATGGGACATATGGGACATCTGAGACGTTAGGGACATATGGGACATCTAGGACGTCTGGGACGTCTGGGACGTTAGGGACATACGGGACAGCTGGGACGTCTGGGACGTTAGGTACATATGGAACATCTAGGACGCCTGGGACATTAGAAACATATGGGACATATGAGACATCTGGGACGTTTGGGACGTTAGGGACATATGGAACATCTCGCACGTCTGGGACGTTAAGGACATAAGGGACATTTAGGACACCTGGGACATTAGGGACATATGGGACATCTAGGACGCCTGGGACATTAGGGACATATGGGACATATGGGACGTCTGGGACGTCTGGAACGTTAAGGACATATGGGACATTTGGGACGTCTGGGACGTTAAAGACATATAAGACATCTAGGACGTCTGGGACGTCTGGGACGTTAAGGACATATGGGGCATTTAGGACGTCTGGGACGTTAGGGTCATATGGATGATCTATAACGCCTGGGACATTAGGGACATATGGGACGTATGGGACATCTGGGACGTCTGGGATGTTAGGGACATATGGAACATTTAGGACGTCTGGGACGTTAGGGACATATGGAACATCTAGGACGCCTGGGACATTAGGGACATGTGGGACAAATGGGACATCTGGGACGTCTGGGACGTTAGGGACATATGGGACATTTAGGACGTCTGGGACGTTAGGGACATATGGAACATCTAGGACGCTTGGGACATTAGGGACATGTGGGACAAATGGGACATCTGGTACGTCTGGGATGTTAGGGACATATGGGACATTTAGGACGTCTGGGACGTTAGGGACATATGGGACATCTAGGACGTATGCGACGTCTGGGACGTTAAGGACAAATGGGACATTTAGGACGCCTAGGACATTAAGTATATATGGGACATATGGGACCTCTGGGACGCATAGGACATTAGGGACATATGGGACATATGAAACATATGAGATATCTGAGACGTCTGGGACGTTAGGGACATATGGGACTTCTGGGATGTCTAGGACGTTAGGGACATATAAGACATCTAGGACGCCTGGAAAGTCTGGGACGTTAGGGACATACGGGACAGCAGGGACGTCTGGGACGTTAGGGACATATGAAACATTTAGGACGCCTGGGACATTAGGGACATATGGGACATATGGGACATCTGGGACGTCTGGGACGTTAGGGACATATGGGACATCTGGGACGCCTGGGACGTTAAGGACATATGAGACATCTAGGACGTCTGGAACGTCTGGAACGTCTGGGACGTTAGGGACATATAATACATCTAGGACGTCTGAGACGTTAGGGACATATGGGCCATCTAGGACGTCTGGGACGTCTGGGACGTTAGAGACATACGGGACAATTTTGACGTCTGGGACGTTAGGGACATATGGGACATTTAGGACGTCTGGGTCGTTAGGAAAATATGGAACATCTATGACGCCTGGAACATTAGGAACATATGGGACATATGGGACATCTGGGACGTCTGGGACGTTAGGGACATATGGGACATTTAGGACGTCTGGGTCGTTAGGAACATATGGAACATCTATGACGCCTAGAACATTAGGGACATATGGGACATATGGGACATCTGGGACGTCTGGGACGTTAGGGACATATGGGACATCTAGGACGTCTGGGACGTCTGGGACGTTAAGGACATATTGGACATTTAGGACGCCTGAGACATTACGGACATATGGGACATATGGGACATCTGGGACGCCTGGGACATTAGGGACATATGGGACATGTGGGACATCTGGGACGCCCGAGACATTAGGGACATATAAGACATATGGGACATCTGGGACGTCCGTGACGTTAGGGACATATAGGGCATCTAAGACGTCTGAGACGTTCGGGACATATGGGACATCTAGGACGTTTGGGATGTCTGGGACGTTAAGGACATACGGGACAGCTGGGACGTCTGGGACTTTAAGGACATATGGGACATTTTTGACGTTTGGGACGTTAGGAACATATGGAACATCTAGGACGTCTTAGACATTAGGGACATATTGGACATATGAGACATCTGGGACGTCTGGGACGTTAGGGACATATGGGACATCTGGGACGTCAGGGACGTTAGGGACATATGGGACATCTAGGACGTCTTGGACGTCTGAGACGTTAAAGACATATGGGACATTTAGGACGCCTGGGACATTAGGGACATATGGGACATATGGGACATCTGGGACGCCTGGGACATATGGGACAAATGGGACATCTGGAACGTCTGGGACGTTAGGGGCATATGGGACATCTGGGACGTCTGGGACGTTAGGGACATATGGGACATCTGGGACGTCTGTAACATTAGGGACATATAGGACATATGGGACATTTAGGACGTCTGGGACGTTAGGGACATACGGGACAGCTAGGACGTCTGGGACGTTAGGGACATATAGGACATTTAGGACGTCTGGGACGTTAGGGACATATAGAACATTTAGGAAGCCTGGGACATTAAGGACATATGGGACGTATGGGACATCTGGGACGTCTGGGACGTTAGGGACATATGGGACATCTAGGCCGTCTGGGATGTCTGGGACGTTAGGGACATACGGGACAGCTGGGACGTCTGAGACGTTAGGGACATATGGGACATTTAGGACGTCTGGGACGTTAGGGACATATGGAACATTTAGGAAGCCTGGGACATTAGGGACATTTGGTACGTCTGAGACGGTAAGGACATATGGGACATCTAGGACGTCTGGGACGTCTGGGACGTTAAGGACATATGGGACATTTAGGACGCCTGGGACAGTAGGGACATATGGAGCATATGGGACATCTGGGACACCTGGGACATTAGGGACATAAGGTACATATGGGACATCTGGGACGTCTGGGACGTTAGGGACATATGGGACAACTGGGACGTCTGGGACGTTAAGGACATATGGGACATCTAGGACGTGTGGGATGTCTGGGACGTTAGGGACATATGGGACATCTGGGACGTTAAGGACATATGGGACATATGGGACATCTGGGACGCCTGGGATATTAAGGATATATGGGACATCTGGGACGTCTGGGACGTTAGGGGCATATGGGACATCTAAGACGTCTGTGACGTTAGGGACATATGGGACATCTGGGACGTCTGGGACGTTAGGGGCATATGGGACATCTGGGACGTCTGTGACGTTAGGGACATATGGGACATCTGGGACATCTGGGACATTAGGGACATATAGGACATATGGGACATCTGGGACGTCTGGGACGTTAGGGACATATGGGACATCTGGGACGTCTGGGACGTTAAGGACATATGGGACATTTAGGACGACTGGGACATTAGGGACATATGGGACATCTGGGACGTCTGGGACGTTAGGGACATATGGGACATCTGGGACGTCTGGGACGTTAGGGGCATATGGGACATCTGGGACGTCTGTGACGTTAGGGACATATGGGACATCTGGGACATCTGGGACGTCTGGGACGTTAGGGACATATGGGACATCTAGGACGTCTTAGACAATAGGGACATATGGGACATATGGGACATCTGGGACGTCTGGGACGTTAGGGACATATGGGACATCTGGGACGTTTGGGACGTTAAGCACATATGGGACATTTAGGACGACTGGGACATTAGGGACATATGGGACATCTAGGACGTCTTAGACATTAGGGACATATGGGACATATGGGACATCTGGGACGTCTGGGACGTTAGGGACATATGGGACATCTGGGACGTCTTAGACATTAGGGACATATGGGACATCTGGGACATCTGGGACGTCTGGGACGTTAGGGACATATGGGACATCTGGGACGTCTGGGACGTTAAGGACATATGGGACATTTAGGACGACTGGGACATTAGGGACATATGGGACATATGGGACATCTGGGACATCTGGGACGTTAGAGACATATGGGACATCTGGGACGTCTGGGACGTTAAGGACATATGGGACATTTAGGACGACTGGGACATTAGGGACATATGGGACATCTGGGACGCCTGGGACATTAAGGATATATGGGACATCTGGGACGTCTGGGACGTTAGGGGCATATGGGACATCTGGGGCGTCTGTGACGTTAGGGACATATGGGACATCTGGGACATCTGGGACATTAGGGACATATAGGACATATGGGACATCTGGGACATCTGGGACGTTAGGGACATATTTAACATCTGGGACGTCTGGGATGTCTGGGACGTTAGTGACATACGGGACAGCTGGGACGTCTGGGACGTTAGGAACATATGGGGCATTTAGGACGTCTGGGACGTTACGGACATACGTGACAGCTGGGACGTCTGGGACGTTAAGGCCATATGGGACCTTTAGGACGTCTGGGACGTTAGGGACATATAGAACATTTAGGAAGCCTGGGACATTAGGGACATATGGGACGTATGGGACATCTGGGACGTCTGGGACGTTAGGGACATATGGGACATCTAGTCCGTCTGGGATGTCTGGCACGTTAGGGACATACGCGACAGCTGGGACGTCTGAGACGTTAGGGACATATGGGACATTTAGGACGTCTGGGAAGTTAGGGACATATGGAACATTTAGGAAGCCTAAGACATTGGGGACATATGGGACATATGAAACATCTGGGACGTCTGGGACGTTAAGGACATTTGGGACATATGGGACATCTGGGATGTCTGGGACGTCTGGGACGTTAGGGACATATAGGACATCTAGGACGTCTGGGACGTTAGGGACATATGGGACATTTAGGACGTCTGGGACGTCAGGGACGTTAGGGACATACGGGACAGTTGGGACGTCTGGAACGTTAGGGACATATGGAACATCTAGGATGTCTGGGACGTCTGGGACGTTAGGGACATACGGGACAGCTGGGACGTCTGAGACGTTAATGGCATATGGGATATTTAGGACGTCTGGGACGTTAGGGACATATGGAACATCTAGGACGTTTGGGAAATTAGGGACATATGGAACATAAGGGACATCTGGGACGTCTGGGACGTTAGGGACATATGGGACATTTGGGACGTCTGAGACGTTAAGGACATATGGAACATCTAGGACGTTTGGGAAATTAGGGACATATGGAACATAAGGGACATCTGGGACGTCTGGGACGTTAGGGACATATGGGACATTTGGGACGTCTGAGACGTTAAGGACATATGGGACATCTAGGACGTCTGGGACGTCTGGGACGTTAAGGACATATGGAACATTTAGGACTCTTGGGACATTAGGGACATATGGGACATATGTGACATGTGGGACTCCTGAGACGTTAGGGACTAATGGGACATCTGGGACGTCTGGGACGGTAAAGACATATGGGACATCTAGGACGTCTGGGACATCTGGGACGTTGAGGACATATGGGACATTTAGGACGCCTGGGACGTTAGGGACATATGGGACATTTGGGACGTCCGGGACGTTAAGGACATATGGGACATCTAGGACGTCTGGGACGTTAGGGACATATGGGACATCTAGGACGTCTGGGACGTTAAGGACATATGGGACATATGGGACATCTGGGACGCCTGAGACATTAGGGACATATGGGACATATGGTACATCTGGGACGTCTGTGACGTTAGGGACATATAAGACATCTAGGACGTCTGGGACGTTATCGCCATATGGGACATCTAGGACGCCTGGAACGTCTGGGACGTTAGGGACATACGGGACAGCTGTGACGTCTGGAACGTTAAGGACATATGGGACATTTAGGACGCCTGGGACATTAGGGACATATGGAACATAAGGGACATCTGGGACGCCTGGGACATTAGGGACATAAGGGATATATGGGACATCTGGGACGTCTGGGACGTTAGGGACATATGGGACATCTGGGACGTCTGGGACGTTAAGGACATATGGGACATCTAGGACGTCTGGGACGTCTAGGACGTTGAGGACATATGGGACATTTAGGACGCCCGGGACATTAGGGACATATGGAACATATGGGACATCTGGGACGCCTGGGACATTACGAACATAAAGTACATATGGGACATCTGGGACGTCTGGGACGTTAAGGACATATGGGACATCTAAGACGTTTGGGACGTCTGAGACGTTAAGGACAAATAGGACATTTAGGACGCCTGGGACATTAGGGACATATGGGACATGTGGGACATCTGGGACGCCCGGGTCATTAGGGACATATGGGACATATAGGACATCTGGGAAGTCTGTGACGTTAGCGACATATAGGACATCTAAGACGTCTGAGACGTTCGGGACATATGGGACATCTAGGACGTCTGGGATGTCTGGGACGTTAGGGTCATTCGGGACAGCTGGGACGTCTGGGACGTTAAGGACATAGGGGCACATTTAGGACGTTTGGGACGTTAGGAACATATGGAACATCTAGGACGTCTTAGACATTAGGGACATATGGGACATATGGGACATCTGGGACGTCTGGGACGTTAGGGACATATGGGACATCTGGGACGTCTGGGACATATGGGACATATGGGACATCTGGGACGTCTGGGACATTAAGGATATATGGGACATCTTGGACGTCTGGGACGTTAGGGGCATATGGGACATCTGGGACGTCTGTGACGTTAGGGACATATGGGACATCTGAGACGTCTGGGACATTAGGGACATATAGGACATATGGGACATCTGGGACATCTGGGACGTTAGGGACATATTTAACATCTGGGACGTCTGGGATGTTAGGGACGTTAGGGACATACGGGACAGCTGGGACGTCTGGGACGTTAGGGACATATGGGGCATTTAAAACGTCTGGGTCGTTAGGGACATACGGGACAGCAGGGACGTCTGGGACGTTACGGACATATGGGACATTTAAAACGTCTGGGACGTTAGGGACATATAGAACATTTAGGAAGCCTGGGACATTAGGGACATATGGGACGTATGGGACATCTGGGACGTCTGGGACGTTAGGGACATACGGGACATCTAGGCCGTCTGGGATGTCTGGGACGTTAGAGACATACGCGACAGCTGGGACGTCTGAGACGTTAGGGACATATGGGACATTTAGGACGTCTGGGACGTTAGGGACATATGGAACATTTAGGAAGCCTGGGACATTGGGGACATATTTGACATATGAAACATCTGGGACGTCTGGGACGTTAAGGACATATGGGACATATGGGACATCTGGGACGTCTGGGACGTCAGGGACGTTAGGGACATATAGGACATCTAGGACGTCTGGGACGTTAAGGACATATGGGACATTTAGAACGTCTGGGACGTCAGGGACGTTAGGGACATACGGGACAGTTGGAATGTCTGGGACGTTAGGTACATATGGGACATCTAGGCCCTCTGGGACGTCTGGGACGTTAGGGACATATGGGACATTTAGGACGTCTGGGACGTCAGGGACGTTAGGGACATACGGGACAGTTGGGATGTCTGGGACGTTAGGTACATATGGGACATCTAGGACCTCTGGGACGTCTGAGACGTTAATGGCATATGGGACATTTAGGACGTCTGGGACGTTAGGGACATATGGAACATCTAGGACGTTTGGGAAATAAGGGACATATGGAACATATGGGACATTTGGGACGTCTAAGACGTTAAGGACATATGGGACATCTAGGACGCCTAAGACATTAGGGACATATGGGACATATGAGACACGTGGGACTCCTGGGTCGTTAGGGTAATAGGGAACATCTGAGACGTCTGGGACGTTAAAGACATATGGTACATCTAGGACGTCTGGGACATCTGGGACGTTGAGGACATATGGGACATTTAGGATGGCTGAGACGTTAGGGACATATAGGACATATGGGACATTTGGGACGTCCGGGACGTTAAGGACATATGGGACATCTAGGACGTCTGGGACGTTAGGGTCATATGGGACATCTAGGACGTCTGGGACGTTAGGGACATATGGGATATATGGGACATCTGTGACGCCTGAGACATTAGGGACATATGGGACATATGGTACATCTAGGACGTCTGTGACGTTAGGGACATATAAGACATCTAGGACGTCTGGGACGTTAGGGCCATATGGGACATCTAGGACGCCTGGGAGGTCTGGGACGTTATCGACATACGGGACAGCTGTGACGTCTTGGACGTTAAGGACATATGGGACATTTAAGACGCTTGGGACGTAAGGAACATATGGAACGCCTAGGACGCCTGGGACATTAGTGACATATTCGACATATGGGACATCTGGGACGTCTGGGACGTTAAAGACATATGGGACATCTAGGACGTCTGGGACGTCTGGGACATTAGGAACATATGTGACATTTAGGACGCCTGGTACATCAGGGACATATGGGACATATGGGACATCTGGGACGTCTGGGACGTTAAAGACATATGGGACATCTAGGACGTCTGGGACGTCTGGGACATTAGGAACATATGTGACATTTAGGACGCCTGGTACATCAGGGACATATGGGACATATGGGACATCTGGGACGCCTTGGACATATGGGACATATGGGGCATATGGGACATCTGGGACGTCTGGGACATTAGGGACATATAGGACATATGGGACATCTGGGACATCTGGGACGTTAGGGACATATTTAACATCTGGGACGTCTGGGATGTTTGGGACGTTAGGGACTTACGGGACAGCTGGGACGTCTGGGACGTTAGGGACATATGGGACATTTAAAACGTCTGGGACGTTAGGGACATACGGGACAGCTGGGACGTCTGGGACGTAAGGGACATATGGGACATTTAAAACGTCTGGAACGTTAGGGACATATAGAACATTTAGGAAGCCTGGGAAATTAGGGACATATGGGACGTATGGGACATCTGGGACGTCTGGGACGTTAGGGACATACGGGACATCTAGGCCGTCTGGGATGTCTGGGACGTTAGAGACATACGCGACAGCTGGGACGTCTGAGACGTTAGGGACATATGGGACATTTAGGACGTCTGGGACGTTAAGGACATATGGAACATTTAGGAAGCCTGGGACATTGGGGACATATGGGACATATGAAACATCTGGGACGTCTGGGACGTTAGGGACATATGGGACATCTAGGACGTCTGCGACGTCTAGGACGTTAGGGACATACGGGACAGCTGGGACATCTGGGACGTTAGGGACATACGGGACAGCTGGGACGTCTGGGACGTTAAGGACATATGGGCACATTTAGGACGTTTGGGACGTTAGGAACATATGGAACATCTAGGACGTCTTAGACATTAGGGACATATGGGACATATGGGACATCTGGGACGTCTGGGACGTTAGGGACATATGGGACATTTGGGACGTCTAGGACGTTAAGGACATATAGGACATTTAGAACGCCTGGGACATTAGGGACATATGGGACATCTGGGACGCCTGGGACATTAAGGATATATGGGACATCTGGGACGTCTGGGACGTTAGGGGCATATGGGACATCTAGGACGTCTGGGACGTTAGGGTCATATGGGACATCTAGGACGTCTGGGACGTTAGGGACATATGGTGTATATGGGACATCTGTGACGCCTGAGACATTAGGGACATATGGGACATATGGTACATCTAGGACGTCTGTGACGTTAGGGACATATAAGACATCTAGGACGTCTGGGACGTTAGGGTTATATGGGACATCTAGGACGAATGGGAGGTCTGGGACGTTAGGGACATACGGGACAGCTGTGACGTCTGGGACGTTAAGGACATATGGGACATTTAGGACGCTTGGGACGTTAGGAACATATGGAACGCCTAGGACGCCTGGGACATTAGTGACATATTCGACATATGGGACATCTGGGACGTCTGGGACGTTAGGGACATATGGGACATCTGAGACGTCTGGGACGTTAAGGACATATGGGACATCTAGGACGTCTGGGACGTCTGGGACATTAGGAACATATGTGACATTTAGGACGCCTGGTACATCAGGGACATATGGGACATCTGGGACGCCTTGGACATATGGGACATATGGGGCATATGGGACATCTGGGACGTCTGGGACATTAGGGACATATAGGACATATGGGACATCACGGACATCTGGGACGTTAGGGACATATTTAACATCTGGGACGTCTGGGATGTTTGAGACGTTAGGGACATACGGGACAGCTGGGACGTCTGGGACGTTAGGGACGTATGGGACATTTGGGACGTCTAAGACGTTAAGGACATATTTGACATCTAGGACGCCTAAGACATTAGGGACATATGGGACATATGAGACACGTGGGACTCCTGGGTCGTTAGGGACATATGGAACATCTGGGACGTCTGGGACGTTAAAGACATATGGTACATCTAGGACGTCTGGGACATCTGGGACGTTGAGGACATATGGGACATTTAGGACGCCTGAGACGTTAGGGACATATAGGACATATGGGACATTTCGGACGTCCGGGACGTTAAGGACATATGGGACATCTAGGACGTCTGGGACGTTAGGGTCATATGGGACATCTAGGACGTCTGGGACGTTAGGGACATATGGGACATATGAGACATTTGGGACGCCTGAGACATTAGGGACATATGGGACATATGGTACATCTAGGACGTCTGTGACGTTAGGGACATATAAGACATCTAGGACGTCTGGGACGTTAGGGCCATATGGAACATCTAGGACGCCTGGGACGTCTGGGACGTTAGGGACATACGGGACAGCTGTGACGTCTGGGACGTTAAGGACATATGGGACATTTAGGACGCTTGGGACGTTAGGAACATATGGAACGCCTAGGAAGCCTGGGACATTAGGGACATATTCGACATATGGGACATCTGGGACGTCTGGGACGTTAGGGACATATGGGACATCTGAGACGTCTGGGACGTTAAAGACATATGGGACATCTAGGACGTCTGGGACGTCTGGGACATTAGGAACATATGTGACATTTAGGACGCCTGGTACATCAGGGACATATGGGACATATGGGACATCTGGGACGCCTTGGACATATGGGACATATGGGGCATGTGGGACATCTGGGACGTCTGGGACATTAGGGACATATAGGACATATGGGACATCTGGGACATCTGGGACGTTAGGGACATATTTAACATCTGGGACGTCTGGGATGTTTGGGACGTTAGGGACATACGGGACAGCTGGGACGTCTGGGACGTTAGGGACATATGGGACATTTAAAACGTCTGGGACGTTAGGGACATACGGGACAGCTGGGACGTCTGGGACGTAAGGGACATATGGGAAATTTAAAACGTCTGGAACGTTAGGGACATATAGAACATTTAGGAAGCCTGGGAAATTAGGGACATATGGGACGAATGGGACATCTGGGACGTCTGGGACGTTAGGGACATACGGGACAGCTGGGACGTCTGAGACGTTAGGGACATATGGGACATTTAGGACGTCTGGGACGTTAAGGACATATGGAACATTTAGGAAGCCTGAGACATTGGGGACATATGGGACATATGAAACATCTGGGACGTCTGGGACGTTAGGGACATACGCGACAGCTGGGACGTCTGAGACGTTAGGGACATATGGGACATTTAGGACGTCTGGGAAGTTAAGGACATATGGAACATTTAGGAAGCCTGAGACATTGGGGACATATGGGACATATGAAACATCTGGGACGTCTGGGACGTTAGGGACATATGGGACATCTAGGACGTCTGCGACGTCTAGGACGTTAGGGACATACGGGACAGCTGGGACGTCTGGGACGTTAGGGACATACGGGACAGCTGGGACGTCTGGACGTTAAAGACATATGGGCACATTTAGGACGTTTGGGACGTTAGGAACATATGGAACATCTAGGACGTCTTAGACATTAGGGACATATGGGACATATGGGACATCTGGGACGTCTGGGACGTTAGGGACATATGGGACATTTGGGACGTCTAGGACGTTAAGGACATATAGGACATTTAGAACGCCTGGGACATTAGGGACATATGGGACATCTGGGACGCCTGGGACATTAAGGATATATGGGACATCTGGGACGTCTGGGACGTTAGGGGCATATGGGACATCTGGGACGTCTGGGACATTAGGGACATATAGGACATATGGGACATCTGGGACGTTAGGGACATATTAAACATCTGGGACGTCTGGGATGTTTGGGACGTTAGGGACATACGGGACAGCTGGGACGTCTGGGACGTTAGGGAAATATGGGACATTTAAAACGTCTGGGACGTTAGGGACATACTGGACAGCTGGGACGTCTGGGACGTTAGGGACATATGGGACATTTAAAACGTCTGGGACGTTAGGGACATATAGAACATTTAGGAAGCCTGGGACATTAGGGACATATGGGACGTATGGGACATCTAGGACGTCTGGGACGTTAGGGACATACGGGACATCTAGGCCGTCTGGGATGTCTGGGACGTTAGAGACATACGCGACAGCTGGGACGTCTGAGACGTTAGGGACATATGGGACATTTAGGACGTCTGGGACGTTAGGGACATATGGAACATTTAGGAAGCCTGGGACATTGGGGACATATGGGACATATGAAACATCTGGGACGTCTGGGACGTTAAGGACATATGGGACATATGGGACATCTGGGACGTCTGGAACGTCTGGGACGTTAGGGACATATAGGATATCTAGGACGTCTGGGACGTTAGGGACATATGGGACATTTAGGACGTCTGGGAAGTCAGGGACGTTAGGGACATACGGCACAGTTGGGATGTCTGGGACGTTAGGTACATATGCGACATCTAGGACCTCTGGGACGTCTGGGACGTTAGGGACATATGGGACATTTAGGACGTCTGGGACGTCAGGGACGTTAGGGACATACGGGACAGTTGGGATGTCTGGGACGTTAGGTACATATGGGACATCTAGGACCTCTGGGACGTCTGAGACGTTAATGGCATATGGGACATTTAGGACGTCTGGGA
Source organism: Agriotes lineatus (assembly GCA_940337035.1). Taxonomy (NCBI): domain Eukaryota; kingdom Metazoa; phylum Arthropoda; class Insecta; order Coleoptera; family Elateridae; genus Agriotes; species Agriotes lineatus. The sequence goes on along the minus strand of CALNHX010000182.1, from coordinate 25,261 downwards.
CGTTAGGGACATATGGAACATCTAGGACGTTTGGGAAATTAGGGACATATGGAACATATGGGACATCTGGGACGTCTGGGACGTTAGGGACATATGAAACATTTGGGACGTCTAAGACGTTAAGGACATATGGGACATCTAGGACGCCTAAGACATTAGGGACATATGGGACATATGAGACATGTGGGACTCCTGGGACGTTAGGGACATATGGAACATCTGGGACGTCTGGGACGTTAAAGACATATGGTACATCTAGGACGTCTGGGACATCTGGGACGTTGAGGACATATGGGACATTTAGGACGCCTGAGACATTAGGGACATATAGGACATATGGGACATTTGGGACGTCCGGGACGTTAAGGACATATGGGACATCTAGGACGTCTGGGACGTTAGGGACATATGGGACATCTAGGACGTCTGGGACGTTAGGGACATATGGGATATATGGGACATCTGGGACGCCTGAGACATTAGGGACATATGGGACATATGGTACATCTAGGACGTCTGTGACGTTAGGGACATATAAGACATCTAGGACGTCTGGGACGTTAGGGCCATATGGGACATCTAGGACGCCTGGGACGTCTGGGACGTTAGGGACATACTGGACAGCTGTGACGTCTGGGACGTTAAGGACATATGGGACATTTAGGACGCTTGGGACGTTAGGAACATATGGAACGCCTAGGACGCCTGGGACATTAGGGACATATTCGACATATGGGACATCTGGGACGTCTGGGACGTTAGGAACATATGGGACATCTGAGACGTCTGGGACGTTAAGGACATATGGGACATCTAGGACGTCTGGGACGTCTGGGACATTAGGAACATATGGGACATTAAGGACGCCTGGTACATCAGGGACATATGGGACATATGGGACATATGGGACGCCTTCGACATATGGGACATATGGGGCATATGGGACATCTGGGACGTCTGGGACATTAGGGACATATAGGACATATGGAACATCTGGGACATCTGGGACGTTAGGGACATATTCAACATCTGGGACGTCTGGGATGTTTGGGACGTTAGGGACATACGGGACAGCTGGGACGTCTGGGACGTTAGGGACATATGGGACATTTAAAACGTCTGGGACGTTAGGGACATACGGGACAGCTGGGACGTCTGGGACGTTAGGGACATATGGGACATTTAAAACGTCTGGGACGTTAGGGACATGTAGAACATTTAGGAAGCCTGGGACATTAGGGACATATGGGACGTATGGGACATCTGGGACGTCTGGGACGTTAGGGACATACGGGACATCTAGGCCGTCTGGGATGTCTAGAACGTTAGAGACATACGCGACAGCTGGGACGTCCGAGACGTTAGAGACATATGGGACATTTAGGACGTCTGGGACGTTAGGGACATATGGAACATTTAGGAAGCCTAGGACATTGGGGACATATGGGACATATGAAACATCTGGGACGTCTTGGATGTTAGGGACATACGGGACAGCTAACACGTCTGGGACGTTAGGGACATATGGGACATTTAGGACGTCTGGGACGTTAGGGACATATGGGACATATGGGACATCTAAGACACCTGGGACGTTGGGGACATAAGGGATATATGGGAAATCTGTGAAGTCTGGGACGTCTAGGACGTTAAGGACATATGGGCCATTTAAGACGCCTGGGACATTAGAGACATATATGACATATGGGACATCTGGAACGCCTGGGCCATTAAGGAAATATGGGACATATGGAACATCTGGGACGTCTGGGACGTTAGGAACATATGGACATCTAGAACGACTGGGACGTTAAAAACATATGGGACATCTAGGACATCTGGGACGTTAGGGACATATGGGACATCTGGGACGTCTGGGACGTTAAGGACATATGGGACATATGAGACGTCTGGGACGTTAGGAACATATAGGACATCTAAGACGTCTGGGACGTTAAAGACATATGGGACATCTAGGACGCCTGGGCCATTAGGGAAATATGGGACATCTGGGACGTCTGGGACGTTAGGGACATATGGGACATCTAGAACGTCTGGGACGTTAAAAACATATGGGACATCTAGGACGTCTGGAACGTTAGAAACGTACGGGACAGCTTGGACGTCTGGGACATTAGGGCCATATGGGACGTTTTGGACGTCTGGGACGTTAGGGACATATGGAACATCTAGCACGCCTGGGACATTAGGGACATATGGGACATATGGGACATCTGGGACGTCTGCGACGTTAGGGACATATGGGACATGTGGGTCGTCTGGGACGTTAAGGACATATGGGACATTTAGAACGCCTGGGACATTAGGAACATATGGGACAGCTGGGACGTCTGTTACGTTAAGGACATATGGGACATTTAGGACGCCTGGGATGTTAGGGACATACGGGACAGCTGGGACGTCGGGGATGTTAGGGACATATGGGACATTTATTACGTATGGGACGTCTGGGACGTTAAGGACATATGGGACATTTAGGACGCTTGGGACATTAGGGACATATGGGACATATGGGACATCTGGGACGCCTGAGACATTAGGGACATATGGGGCATATGAAACATCTAGGACGTCTGAGACGTCTGGGACGTTAGGGACATATAGGACATCTAGCACGTCTGGGACGTTAGGGACATATGGGACATCTAGGACGTCTGGGACGTCTGGGACGTTAGGGACATACAGGATAGCTGGGACGTCTGGGACGTTAGGGACATATGGGACATTTAGGACGTCTGGGACGTTAGGGACATGTAGGACTTCTAGTACGTCTGGGACGTTAAAGACAGATGGGACGCCTAGGACGTCTGGGACGTCTGGGACGTTAGAAACATACGGGACAGCTGGGACGTCTGAGACGTTAAGGACATATGGAATATCTAGGACGTCTGGGACGTCTGGGACGTTGACATATGGGACATTTAGGACGCCTGGAACATTAGGGACATATGGGACATCTGGGACGTCTGGGACGTTAGGGACATATGAGACATCTGGGACGTCTGAGACGTTAAGGACATATGGAATATCTAGGACGTCTGGGACGTCTGGGACGTTGACATATGGGACATTTAGGACGCCTGGAACATTAGGGACATATGGGACATATGGGACATCTGGGACGCCTGGGACATTAGGGACATATGGGACATATGGGACATCTGGGACGTCTGGGACGTTAGGGACATATGGGACATCTGGGACGTCTGGAACGTTAAGGACATATGGGACATTTAGGACGCCTGGGACATTAGGGACATATGAAACATATGGGACATCTGGGACGTCTTGGACGTTAAGGACATATGGGACAACTAGGACGTCTGGGACGTCTGGGACGTTACGGACATATGGAACATTTAGGTCGCCTGGGACATTAGGGACATATGGGACATATGGTACATCTGGGACTACTGGGACATTAGGGACATATGGGACATACGCAACATCTGGGACGTCTGGGACGTTAGGGACATATATGGGACATTTGGGACGTCTGGGACGGTAAGGACTTATGGGACACCTAGGACGTCTGGGACGTTAGGGATATATGGGATATCTGGGACGTCTGGGACGTTAGGACATATGGAACATCTGGGACGTCTGGGACGTTAGGGACATATAGGACATCTAGGACGTCTGGGACGTTAAAGACATATAAAACATCTAGGACTTCTGGGACGTCTGGGACTTTAGAAACATACGGGACAGCTGGGACGTCTGGGACATTAGAGACATAAGGGACATATGGGACATCTGGGACGCCTGGGACGTTAGGGACATATGGGACAACTAAGACGTCTGGGACGTTGAGGACATAAAACATCTAAGACTTCTGGGACGTCTGGGACGTTAGAGACATACGAGACAGCTGGGACGTCTGGGACATTAGAGACATAAGGGACATATTTGAAATCTGGGACGTCTGGGACGTTAAAGAAATATGGGACATCGAGGACGTCTAGGACGTCTGGGACGTTAAAAACATATAAAACATCTAGGACTTCTGGGACGTCTGGGACGTTAGAAACATACGGGAGAGCTGCTACGTCTGAGACATTAGAGACATAAGGGACATATGGGACATCTGGGGCGCCTGGGACGTTAGGGACATATGGGACAACTAAGACGTCTGGGACGATAAGGACATATAAAACATCTAGGACTTCTGGGACGTCTGGGACGTTAAAAACATACGAGACAGCTTGGACGTCTAGGACATTAGAGACATAAGGGACATATGGGAAATCTGGGACGTCTGGGACGTTAAAGACATATGGGACATCGAGGACGTCTGGGACGTCTGGGACGTTAAGGACATATCCGACATTTAGGACGCCCGGGAAATTAGGGACATATGGGCCATATGGGAAATCTAAGACGTCTGGGACGTTAAGGAAATATGGGACATATGGAACATCTGGGACGTCTGGGACGTTAGGAACATATGGACATTCAGAACGTCTGGGACGTTAAAAACATATGGGACATCTAGGACGTCTGTGACGTTAGGGACATATGGGACATGTGGGACGTCTGGGACGTTAAGGACATATGGGACATATGAGACGTCTGGGACGTTAGGGACATATAGGACATCTAAGACGTCTGGGACGTAAAAGACATATGTGACATCTAGGACGCCTGGGACATTAGGGACATATGGGACATATGGGACGTCTTGGACGTCTAGAACGTTAAGGACATATGGGACATTTAAAACGCCTGGGACATTAGAGACATATGGGACATATGGGACATTAGAGACATATGTGACATATGGGACAGCTGGGACGCATGGGACATTAGGGACATATGGGACATATGGGACATCTGGAACGTCTGGGACGTCTGGGACGTTAGGAACATATAGGACATCTAGGACGTCTGGGCCGTTAGGGACATATAAAACATCTAGGACGTCTGAGACGTCTGGGACGTTAGGGACATACGAGACAGCTGGGACGTCTGGGACGTTAGGGACATATAGGACATTTAGGATGTCAGGAACGTTAGGGACATATGGAACATCTAGGACGCCTGTGACATTAGGGACATATGGGACAGTTGGGACGTCTGGGACGTTAGGGACATATGGAACATTTAGGACGCCTGGGACATTAGAGACATATGGGACATATGAGACATCTGGGGCGTTTGGGACGTTAGGGACATATGGGACATCTGGCACGTCTGGGACGTTAAGGACATATGGGACATTTAGGACGCTTGGAACATTAGGGGAAATATGGAACATCTAGGACGCCTGGGTCATTAGGGACATATGGGACATCTGGGACGTCTGGGACGTTAGGGACATATGGGACATTTGAGACGTCTGGGACGTTAAGGACATATAAGACATCTAGGACGTCTGGGACGTTAGGGTCATATGGATGATCTATAACGCCTGGGACATTAGGGACATATGGGACATATGGGACATCTGGGACGTCTAGGACTTTAGGGACATACGGGACAGCTGGGACGTCTGGGATGTTAGGGACATATGGGACATGTGGGACATCTGGGACGCCTGGGATATATGGGACATATGGGACATATGGGACATCTGGGACGTCTGGGACGTTACTGGCATATGGGACATCTGGGACGGCTGGGACGTTAGGGACATACGGGACAGCTGGGACTTCTGGGACGTTAGGAACATATGGGACATTGAGGACGTCTGGGACGTTAGAGACATACGGGACAGCTGGGACGTCTGGGACGTTAGGGACATATGGGACATTTAGGACGTCTGGGACGTTAGGGACATATGGAACATTTAGGAAGCCTGGGACATTAGGGACATATGGGACGTATGGGACATCTGGGACGCCTGGGACGTTAGGGACATATGGGACATATGGGACATCTGGGACGTTTGGGACGTCTAAGACATTAGGGACATATAGGACATTTAGGACGTCTGGGACGTTAGGGACATATGGGACATCTAGGACGTCTGGGACGTCTGGGACGTTATAGACATACGGGACAGCTGGGACGTCTGGGACGTTAAGGACATATGGGACATCTAGGACGTCTTGGACGTCTGGGACGTTGAGGACATTTGGGACATTTAGGACGCCTGGGACATTAGGGAAATATGGGACATATGGGACATCTGGCACGTCTGGGACGTTAAGGACATATGGGACATCTAAGACGTTTGGGACGTCTGAGACGTTAAGGACAAATAGGACATTTAGGACGCCTGGGACATTAGAGACATATGGGACATATGGGACATCTGGGACGCCCGGGACATTAGGGACATATGGGACATCTGGGACATCTGGGACGTTAGGGACATATTTAACATCTGGGACGTCTGGGATGTTTGGGACGTTAGGGACATACGGGACAGCTGGGACGTCTGGGACGTTAGGGACATATGGGACATTTAAAACGTCTGGGACGTTAGGGACATACGGGACAGCTGGGACGTCTGGAACGTTAGGGACATATAGAACATCTAGGAAGCCTGGGAAATTAGGGACATATGGGACGTATGGGACAACTGGGACGTCTGGGACGTTAAAGACATATGGGACATCTAGGACGTCTGGGACGTCTGGGACATTAGGAACATATGTGACATTTAGGACGCCTGGTACATCAGGGACATATGGGACATATGGGACATCTGGGACGCCTTGGACATATGGGACATATGGGGCATATGGGACATCTGGGACGTCTGGGACATTAGGGACATATAGGACATATGGGACATCTGGGACATCTGGGACGTTAGGGACATATTTAACATCTGGGACGTCTGGGATGTTTGGGACGTTAGGGACATACGGGACAGCTGGGACGTCTGGGACGTTAGGGACATATGGAACATTTAAAACGTCTGGGACGTTAGGGACATACGGGACAGCTGGGACGTCTGGGACGTAAGGGACATATGGGACATTTAAAACGTCTGGAACGTTAGGGACATATAGAACATTTAGGAAGCCTGGGAAATTAGGGACATATGGGACGTATGGGACATCTGGGACGTCTGGGACGTTAGGGACATACGGGACATCTAGGCCGTCTGGGATGTCTGGGACGTTAGAGACATACGCGACAGCTGGGACGTCTGAGACGTTAGGGACATATGGGACATTTAGGACGTCTGGGACGTTAAGGACATATGGAACATTTAGGAAGCCTGAGACATTGGGGACATATGGGACATATGAAACATCTGGGACGTCTGGGACGTTAGGGACATATGGGACATCTAGGACGTCTGCGACGTCTAGGACGTTAGGGACATACGGGACAGCTGGGACGTCTGGGAAGTTAGGGACATACGGGACAGCTGGGACGTCTGGGACGTTAAAGACATATGGGCACATTTAGGACGTTTGGGACGTTAGGAACATATGGAACATCTAGGACGTCTTAGACATTAGGGACATATGGGACATATGGGACATCTGGGACGTCTGGGACGTTAGGGATATATGGGACATTTGGGACGTCTAGGACGTTAAGGACATATAGGACATTTAGAACGCCTGGGACATTAGGGACATATGGGACATCTGGGACGCCTGGGACATTAAGGATATATGGGACATCTGGGACGTCTGGGACGTTAGGGGCATATGGGACATCTGGGACGTCTGGGACATTAGGGACATATAGGACATATGGGACATCTGGGACGTTAGGGACATATTAAACATCTGGGACGTCTGGGATGTTTGGGACGTTAGGGACATACGGGACAGCTGGGACGTCTGGGACGTTAGGGAAATATGGGACATTTAAAACGTCTGGGACGTTAGGGACATACTGGACAGCTGGGACGTCTGGGACGTTAGGGACATATGGGACATTTAAAACGTGTGGGACGTTAGGGACATATAGAACATTTAGGAAGCCTGGGACATTAGGGACATATGGGACGTATGGGACATCTAGGACGTCTGGGACGTTAGGGACATACGGGACATCTAGGCCGTCTGGGATGTCTGGGACGTTAGAGACATACGCGACAGCTGGGACGTCTGAGACGTTAGGGACATATGGGACATTTAGGACGTCTGGGACGTTAGGGACATATGGAACATTTAGGAAGCCTGGGACATTGGGGACATATGGGACATATGAAACATCTGGGACGTCTGGGACGTTAAGGACATATGGGACATATGGGACATCTGGCACGTCTGGAACGTCTGGGACGTTAGGGACATATAGGACATCTAGGACGTCTGGGACGTTAGGGACATATGGGACATTTAGGACGTCTCGGAAGTCAGGGACGTTAGGGACATACGGGACAGTTAGGATGTCTGGGACGTTAGGTACATATGGGACATCTAGGACCTCTGGGACGTCTGGGACGTTAGGGACATATGGGACATTTAGGACGTCTGGGACGTCAGGGACGTTAGGGACATACGGGACAGTAGGGATGTCTGGGACGTTAGGTACATATGGGACATCTAGGACCTCTGGGACGTCTGAGACGTTAATGGCATATGGGACATTTAGGACGTCTGAGACGTTAGGGACATATGGAACATCTAGGACGTTTGGGAAATTAGGGACATATGGAACATATGGGACATCTGGGACGTCTGGGACGTTAGGGACATATGAAACATTTGGGACGTCTAAGACGTTAAGGACATATGGGACATCTAGGACGCCTAAGACATTAGGGACATATGGGACATATGAGACATGTGGGACTCCTGGGACGTTAGGGACATATGGAACATCTGGGACGTCTGGGACGTTAAAGACATATGGTACATCTAGGACGTCTGGGACATCTGGGACGTTGAGGACATATGGGACATTTAGGACGCCTGAGACATTAGGGACATATAGGACATATGGGACATTTGGGACGTCCGGGACGTTAAGGACATATGGGACATCTAGGACGTCTGGGACGTTAGGGACATATGGGACATCTAGGACGTCTGGGACGTTAGAGACATATGGAATATATGGGACATCTGGGACGCGTGAGACAATAGGGACATATGGGACATATGGTACATCTAGGACGTCTGTGACGTTAGGGACATATAAGACATCTAGGACGTCTGGGACGTTAGGGCCATATGGGACATCTAGGACGCCTGGGACGTCTGGGACGTTAAGGACATATGGGACATTTAGGACGCTTGGGACGTTAGGAACATATGGAACGCCTAGGACGCATGCGACATTAGGGACATATTCGACATATGGGACATCTGGGACGTCTGGGACGTTACGGACATATGGGACATCTGAGACGTCTGGGACGTTAAGGACATATGGGACATCTAGGACGTCTGGGACGTCTGGGACATTAGGAACATATGGGACATTAAGGACGCCTGGTACATCAGGGACATATGGGACATATGGGACATATGGGACGCCTTCGACATATGGGACATATGGGGCATATGGGACATCTGGGACGTCTGGGACATTAGGGACATATAGGACATATGGAACATCTGGGACATCTGGGACGTTAGGGACATATTCAACATCTGGGACGTCTGGGATGTTTGGGACGTTAGGGACATACTGAACAGCTGGGACGTCTGGGACGTTAGGGACATATGGGACATTTAAAACGTCTGGGACGTTAGGGACATACGGGACAGCTGGGACGTCTGGGACGTTAGGGACATATGGGACATTTAAAACGTCTGGGACGTTAGGGACATGTAGAACATTTAGGAAGCCTGGGACATTAGGGACATATGGGACGTATGGGACATCTGGGACGTCTGGGACGTTAGGGACATACGGGACATCTAGGCCGTCTGGGATGTCTAGAACGTTAGAGACATACGCGACAGCTGGGACGTCCGAGACGTTAGAGACATATGGGACATTTAGGACGTCTGGGACGTTAGGGACATATGGAACATTTAGGAAGCCTGGGACGTTGGGGACATATGGGACATATGAAACATCTGGGACGTCTTGGATGTTAGGGACATACGGGACAGCTAACACGTCTGGGACGTTAGGGACATATGGGACATTTAGGACGTCTGGGACGTTAGGGACATATGGGACATATGGGACATCTAAGACACCTGGGACGTTAGGGACATAAGGGACATATGGGAAATCTGTGAAGTCTGGGACGTCTAGGACGTTAAGGACATATGGGACATTTAAGACGCCTGGGACATTAGAGACATATATGACATATGGGACATCTGGAACGCCTGGGCCATTAAGGAAATATGGGACATATGGAACATCTGGGACGTCTGGGACGTTAGGAACATATGGACATCTAGAACGACTGGGACGTTAAAAACATATGGGACATCTAGGACGTCTGGGACGTTAGGGACATATGGGACATCTGGGACGTCTGGGACGTTAAGGACATATGGGACATATGAGACGTCTGGGACGTTAGGAACATATAGGACATCTAAGACGTCTGGGACGTTAAAGACATATGGGACATCTAGGACGCCTGGGCCATTAGGGACATATGGGACATCTGGGACGTCTGGGACGTTAGGGACATATGGGACATCCAGAACGTCTGGGACGTTTAAAACATATGGGACATCTAGGACGTCTGGAACGTTAGAAACGTACGGGACAGCTTGGACGTCTGGGACATTAGGTCCATATGGGACGTTTTGGACGTCTGGGACGTTAGGGACATATGGAACATCTAGCACGCCTGGGACATTAGGGACATATGGGACATATGGGACATCTGGGACGTCTGCGACGTTAGGGACATATGGGACATGTGGGTCGTCTGGGACGTTAAGGACATATGGGACATTTAGAACGCCTGGGACATTAGGGACATATGGGACAGCTGGGACGTCTGGGACGTTAAGGACATATGGGACATTTAGGACGCCTGGGATGTTAGGGACATACGGGACAGCTGGGACGTCGGGGATGTTAGGGACATATGGGACATTTAGGACGTATGGGACGTCTGGGACGTTAAGGACATATGGGACATTTAGGACGCTTGGGACATTAGGGACATATGGGACATATGGGACATCTGGGACGCCTGAGACATAAGGGACATATGGGGCATATGAAACATCTAGGACGTCTGGGACGTCTGGGACGTTAGGGACATATAGGACATCTAGCACGTCTGGGACGTTAGGGACATATGGGACATCTAGGACGTCTGGGACGTCTGGGACGTTAGGGACATACAGGATAGCTGGGACGTCTGGGACGTTAGGGACATATGGGACATTTAGGACGTCTGGGACGTTAGGGACATGTAGGACTTCTAGTACGTCTGGGACGTTAAAGACAGATGGGACGTCTAGGACGTCTGGGACGTCTGGGACGTTAGAAACATACGGGACAGCTGGGACGTCTGGGACATTAGGGACATATGGGACATCTGGGACGTCTGGGACGTTAGGGACATATGAGACATCTGGGACGTCTGAGACGTTAAGGACATATGGAATATCTAGGACGTCTGGGACGTCTGGGACGTTGACATATAAGACATTTAGGACGCCTGGAACATTAGGGACATATGGGACATATGGGACATCTGGGACGCCTGGGACATTAGGGACATATGGGACATATGGGACATCTGGGACGTCTGGGACGTTAGGGACATATGGGACATCTGGGACGTCTGGAACGTTAAGGACATATGGGACATTTAGGACGCCTGGGACATTAGGGACATATGAAACATATGGGACATCTGGGACGTCTTGGACGTTAAGGACATATGGGACATCTAGGACGTCTGGGACGTCTGGGACGTTACGGACATATGGAACATTTAGGTCGCCTGGGACATTAGGGACATATGGGACATCTGGGACTACTGGGACATTAGGGACATATGGGACATACGCAACATCTGGGACGTCTGGGACGTTAGGGACATATATGGGACATTTGGGACGTCTGGGACGGTAAGGACATATGGGACACCTAGGACGTCTGGGACGTTAGGGATATATGGGATATCTGGGACGTCTGGGACGTTAGGACATATGGAACATCTGGGACGTCTGGGACGTTAGGGACATATAGGACATCTAGGACGTCTGGGACGTTAAAGACATATAAAACATCTAGGACTTCTGGGACGTCTGGGACGTTAGAAACATACGGGACAGCTGGGACGTCTGGGACATTAGAGACATAAGGGACATATGGGACATCTGGGACGCCTGGGACGTTAGGGACATATGGGACAACTAAGACGTCTGGGACGTTGACGACATAAAACATCTAGGACTTCTGGGACGTCTGGGACGTTAGAGACATACGAGACAGCTGGGACGTCTGGGACATTAGAGACATAAGAGACATATTTGAAATCTGGGACGTCTGGGACGTTAAAGAAATATGGGACATCGAGGACGTCTGGGACGTCTGGGACGTTAGGGACATATAGGACATCTAGGACGTCTGGGACGTTAAAAACATATAAAACATCTAGGACTTCTGGGACGTCTGGGACGTTAGAAACATACGGGACAGCTGCTACGTCTGAGACATTAGAGACATAAGGGACATATGGGACATCTGGGACGCCTGGGACGTTAGGGACATATGGGACAACTAAGACGTCTGGGACGATAAGGACATATAAAACATCTAGGACTTCTGGGACGTCTGGGACGTTAAAAACGTACGAGACAGCTGGGACGTCTGGGACATTAGAGACATAAGGGACATGGGAAATCTGGGACGTCTGGGACGTTAAAGACATATGGGACATGGAGGACGTCTGGGACGTCTGGGACGTTAAGGACATATGGGACATTTAGGACGCCCGGGAAATTAGGGACATATGGGCCATATGGGACATCTAAGACGTCTGGGACGTTAAGGAAATATGGGACATATGGAACATCTGGGACGTCTGGGACGTTAGGAACATATGGACATTCAGAACGTCTGGGACGTTAAAAACATATGGGACATCTAGGACGTCTGTGACGTTAGGGACATATGGGACATGTGGGACGTCTGGGACGTTAAGGACATATGGGACATATGAGACGTCTGGGACGTTAGGGACATATAGGACATCTAAGTCGTCTGGGACTTAAAGACATATGTGACATCTAGGACGCCTGGGACATTAGGGACATATGGGACATATGGGACGTCTTGGACGTCTAGAACGTTAAGGACATATGGGACATTTAAAACGCCTGGGACATTAGAGACATATGGGACATATGGGACATTAGAGACATATGTGACATATGGGACAGCTGGGACGCATGGGACATTAGGGACATATGGGACATATGGGACATCTGGAACGTCTGGGACGTCTGGGATGGTAGGGACATATAGGACATCTAGGACGTCTGGGCCGTTAGGGACATATAAAACATCTAGGACGTCTGAGACGTCTGGGACGTTAGGGACATACGAGACAGCTGGGACGTCTGGGACGTTAGGGACATATAGGACATTTAGGATGTCAGGGACGTTAGGGACATATGGAACATCTAGGACGCCTGTGACATTAGGGACATATGGGACAGCTGGGACGTCTGGGACGTTAGGGACATATGGAACATTTAGGACGCCTGGGACATTAGAGACATATGGGACATATGAGACATCTGGGACGTTTGGGACGTTAGGGACATATGGGACATCTGGCACGTCTGGGACGTTAAGGACATATGGGACATTTAGGACGCTTGGAACATTAGGGGAAATATGGAACATCTAGGACGCCTGGGTCATTAGGGACATATGGGACATCTGGGACGTCTGGGACGTTAGGGACATATGGGACATCTGAGACGTCTGGGACGTTAAGGACATATAAGACATCTAGGACGTCTGGGACGTTAGGGTCATATGGATGATCTATAACGCCTGGGACATTAGGGACATATGGGACATATGGGACATCTGGGACGTCTAGGACTTTAGGGACATACGGGACAGCTGGGACGTCTGGGATGTTAGGGACATATGGGACATGTGGGACATCTGGGACGCCTGGGATATATGGGACATATGGGACATATGGGACATCTGGGACGTCTGGGACGTTACTGGCATATGGGACATCTGGGACGGCTGGGACGTTAGGGACATACGGGACAGCTGGGACTTCTGGGACGTTAGGAACATATGGGACATTGAGGACGTCTGGGACGTTAGAGACATACGGGACAGCTGGGACGTCTGGGACGGTAGGGACATATGGGACATTTAGGACGTCTGGGACGTTAGGGACATATGGAACATTTAGGAAGCCTGGGACATTAGGGACATATGGGACGTATGGGACATCTGGGACGCCTGGGACGTTAGGGACATATGGGACATATGGGACATCTTGGACGTTTGGGACGTCTAAGACATTAGGGACATATAGCACATTTAGGACGTCTGAGACGTTAGGGACATATGGGACATCTAGGACGTCTGGGACGTCTGGGACGTTATAGACATACGGGACAGATGGGACGTCTGGGACGTTAAGGACATATGGGACATCTAGGACGTCTTGGACGTCTGGGACGTTGAGGACATTTGGGACATTTAGGACGCCTGGGACATTAGGGAAATATGGGACATATGGGACATCTGGCACGTCTGGGACGTTAAGGACATATGGGACATCTAAGACGTTTGGGACGTCTGAGACGTTAAGGACAAATAGGACATTTAGGACGCCTGGGACATTAGAGACATATGGGACATATGGGACATCTGGGACGCCCGGGACATTAGGGACATATGGGACATATGGGACATCTGGGACGTCTGGGACGTCTGGGACGTTAGGGACATATAGGACATCTAGGACGTCTTGGACGTCTGGGACGTTGAGGACATTTGGGACATTTAGGACGCCTGGGACATTAGGGAAATATGGGACATATGGGACATCTGGCACGTCTGGGACGTTAAGGACATATGGGACATCTAAGACGTTTGGGACGTCTGAGACGTTAAGGACAAATAGGACATTTAGGACGCCTGGGACATTAGAGACATATGGGACATATGGGACATCTGGGACGCCCGGGACATTAGGGACATATGGGACATCTGGGACATCTGGGACGTTAGGGACATATTTAACATCTGGGACGTCTGGGATGTTTGGGACGTTAGGGACATACGGGACAGCTGGGACGTCTGGGACGTTAGGGACATATGGGACATTTAAAACGTCTGGGACGTTAGGGACATACGGGACAGCTGGGACGTCTGGAACGTTAGGGACATATAGAACATCTAGGAAGCCTGGGAAATTAGTGACATATGGGACGTATGGGACATCTGGGACGTCTGGGACGTTAGGGACATACGGGACATCTAGGCCGTCTGGGATGTCTGGGACGTTAGAGACATACGCGACAGCTGGGACGTCTGAGACGTTAGGGACATATGGGACATTTAGGACGTCTGGGACGTTAAGGACATATGGAACATTTAGGAAGCCTGGGACATTGGGGACATATGGGACATATGAAACATCTGGGACGTCTGGGACGTTAGGGACATATCTGACATCTAGGACGTCTGCGACGTCTAGGACGTTAGGGACATACGGGACAGCTGGGACGTCTGGGACGTTAAGGACATACGGGACAGCTGGGACGTCTGGGACGTTAAGGACATATGGGCACATTTAGGACGTTTGGGACGTTAGGAACATATGGAACATCTAGGACGTCTTAGACATTAGGGACATATGGGACATATGGGACATCTGGGACGTCTGGGACGTTAGGGACATATGGGACATTTGGGACGTCTAGGACGTTAAGGACATATAGGACATTTAGAACGCCTGGGACATTAGGGACATATGGGACATCTGGGACGCCTGGGACATTAAGGATATATGGGACATCTGGGACGTCTGGGACGTTAGGGGCATATGGGACATCTGGGACGTCTGGGACATTAGGGACATATAGGACATATGGGACATCTGGGACGTTAGGGACATATTAAACATCTGGGACGTCTGGGATGTTTGGGACGTTAGGGACATACGGGACAGCTGGGACGTCTGGGACGTTAGGGAAATATGGGACATTTAAAACGTCTGGGACGTTAGGGACATACTGGACAGCTGGGACGTCTGGGACGTTAGGGACATATGGGACATTTAAAACGTCTGGGACGTTAGGGACATATAGAACATTTAGGAAGCCTGGGACATTAGGGACATATGGGACGTATGGGACATCTAGGACGTCTGGGACGTTAGGGACATACGGGACATCTAGGCCGTCTGGGATGTCTGGGACGTTAAAGACATACGCGACAGCTGGGACGTCTGAGACGTTAGGGACATATGGGACATTTAGGACGTCTGGGACGTTAGGGACAAATGGAACATTTAGGAAGCCTGGGACATTAGGGACATATGGGACATATGAAACATCTGGGACGTCTGGGACGTTAAGGACATATGGGACATATGGGACATCTGGGACGTCTGGAACGTCTGGGACGTTAGGGACATATAGGACATCTAGGACGTCTGGGATGTTTGGGACGTTAGGGACATACGGGACAGCTGGGACGTCTGGGACGTTAGGGACATATGGGACATTTAAAACGTCTGGGACGTTAGGGACATACGGGACAGCTGGGACGTCTGGGACGTTAGGGACATATGGGACATTTAAAACGTCTGGGACGTTAGGGACATGTAGAACATTTAGGAAGCCTGGGACATTAGGGACATATGGGACGTATGGGACATCTGAGACGTCTGGGACGTTAGGGACATACGGGACATCTAGGCCGTCTGGGATGTCTAGAACGTTAGACATACGCGACAGCTGGGACGTCTGAGACGTTAGAGACATATGGGACATTTAGGACGTCTGGGACGTTAGGGACATATGGAACATTTAGGAAGCCTGGGACATTGGGGACATATGGGACATATGAAACATCTGGGACGTCTTGGACGTTAGGGACATACGGGACAGCTAACACGTCTGGGACGTTAGGGACATATGGGACATTTAGGACGTCTGGGACGTTAGGGACATATGGGACATATGGGACATCTAAGACACCTGGGACGTTAGGGACATATGGGACATATGGGAAATCTGTGAAGTCTGGGACGTCTAGGACGTTAAGGACATATGGGACATTTAAGACGCCTGGGACATTAGAGACATATGGGACATATGGGACATCTGGAACGCCTGGGACATTAAGGAAATATGGGACATATGGAACATCTGGGACGTCTGGGACGTTAGGAACATATGGACATCTAGAACGACTGGGACGTTAAAAACATATGGGACATCTAGGACGTCTGGGACGTTAGGGACATATGGGACATCTGGGACGTCTGGGACGTTAAGGACATATGGGACATATGAGACGTCTGGGACGTTAGGAACATATAGGACATCTAAGACGTCTGGGACGTTAAAGACATATGGGACATCTAGGACGCCTGGGCCATTAGGGACATATGGGACATCTGGGACGTCTGGGACGTTAGGGACATATGGGACATCTAGAACGTCTGGGACGTTAAAAACATATGGGACATCTAGGACGTCTGGAACGTTAGAAACGTACGGGACAGCTTGGACGTCTGGGACATTAGGGCCATATGGGACGTTTTGGACGTCTGGGACGTTAGGGACATATGGAACATCTAGCACGCCTGGGACATTAGGGACATATGGGACATATGGGACATCTGGGACGTCTGCGACGTTAGGGACATATGGGACATGTCAGTCGTCTGGGACGTTAAGGACATATGGGACATTTAGAACGCCTGGGACATTAGGGACATATGGGACAGCTGGGACGTCTGGGACGTTAAGGACATATGGGACATTTAGGACGTCTGGGATGTTAGGGACATACGGGACAGCTGGGACGTCGGGGATGTTAGGGACATATGGGACATTTAGGACGTATGGGACGTCTGGGACGTTAAGGACATATGGGACATTTAGGACGCTTGGGACATTAGGGACATATTGGACATATGGGACATCTGGGACGCCTGAGACATTAGGGACATATGGGGCATATGAAACATCTAGGACGTCTGAGACGTCTGGGACGTTAGGGACATATAGGACATCTAGCACGTCTGGGACGTTAGGGACATATGGGACATCTAGGACGTCTGGGACGTCTGGGACGTTAGGGACATACAGGATAGCTGGGACGTCTGGGACGTTAGGGACATATGGGACATTTAAGACGTCTGGGACGTTAGGGACATGTAGGACTTCTAGTACGTCTGGGACGTTAAAGACAGATGGGACGTCTAGGACGTCTGGGAAGTCTGGGACGTTAGAAACATACGGGACAGCTGGGACGTCTGGGACATTAGGGACATATGGGACATCTGGGACGTCTGGGACGTTAGGGACATATGAGACATCTGGGACGTCTGAGACGTTAAGGACACATGGAATATCTAGGACGTCTAGGACGTCTGGGACGTTGACATATGGGACATTTAGGACGCCTGGAACATTAGGGACATATGGGACATATGGGACATCTGGGACGCCTGGGACATTAGGGACATATGGGACATATGGGACATCTGGGACGTCTGGGACGTTAGGGACATATGGGACATCTGGGACGTCTGGAACGTTAAGGACATATGGGACATTTAGGACGCCTGGGACATTAGGGACATATGAAACATATGGGACATCTGGGACGTCTTGGACGTTAAGGACATATGGGACATCTAGGACGTCTGGGACGTCTGGGACGTTACGGACATATGGGACATTTAGGACGCCTGGAACATTAGGGACATATGGGACATATGGGACATCTGGGACTACTGGGACATTAGTGACATATGGGTCATACGCAACATCTGGGACGTCTGGGACGTTAGGGACATATATGGGACATTTGGGACGTCTGGGACGGTAAGGACATATGGAACACCTAGGACGTCTGGGACGTTAGGGATATATGGGATATCTGGGACGTCTGGGACGTTAGGACATATGGAACATCTGGGACGTCTGGGACGTTAGGGACATATAGGACATCTAGGACGTCTGGGACGTTAAAGACATATAAAACATCTAGGACTTCTGGGACGTCTGGGACGTTAGAAACATACGGGACAGCTGGGACGTCTGGGACATTAGAGACATAAGGGACATATGGGACATCTGGGACGCCAGGGACGTTAGGGACATATGGGACAACTAAGACGTCTGGGACGTTGAGGACATATAAAACATCTAGGACTTCTGGGACGTCTGGGACGTTAGAAACATACGAGACAGCTGGGACGTCTGGGACATTAGAGACATAAGGGACATATTTGAAATCTGGGACGTCTGGGACGTTAAAGAAATATGGGACATCGAGGACGTCTGGGACGTCTGGGACGTTAGGGACATATAGGACATTTAGGACGCCCGGGAAATTACGGACATATGGGCCATATAGGACATCTGGGACGTCTGGGACGTTAAGGAAATATGAGACATATGGAACATCTGGGACGTCTGGGACGTTAGGAACATATGGACATTTAGAACGTCTGGGACGTTAAAAACATATGGGACATCTAGGACGTCTGTGACGTTAGGGACATATGGGACATGTGGGGCGTCTGGGACGTTAAGGACATATGGGACATATGAGACGTCTGGGACGTTAGGGACATATAGGACATCTAAGACGTCTGGGACGTAAAAGACATATGTGACATCTAGGACGCCTGGGACATTAGGGACATATGGGACATATGGGACGTCTTGGACGTCTAGAACGTTAAGGACATATGGGACATTTAAGACGCCTGGGACATTAGAGACATATGGGACATATGGGACATTAGAGACATATGTGACATATGGGACAGATGGGACGCATGGGACATTAGGGACATATGGGACATATGGGACATCTGGGACGTCTGGGACGTCTGGGACGTTAGGGACATATAGGACATCTAGGACGTCTGGGCCGTTAGGGACATATAAAACATCTAGGACGTCTGAGACGTCTGGGACGTTAGGGACATACGAGACAGCTGGGACGTCTGGGACGTTAGGGACATATAGGACATTTAGGATGTCAGGGACGTTAGGGACATATGGAACATCTAGGACGCCTGTGACATTAGGGACATATGGGACAGCTGGGACGTCTGGGACGTTAGGGACATATGGAATATCTAGGACGTCTAGGACGTCTGGGACGTTGACATATGGGACATTTAGGACGCCTGGAACATTAGGGACATATGGGACATATGGGACATCTGGGACGCCTGGGACATTAGGGACATATGGGACATATGGGACGCCTGTGACATTAGGGACATATGAGACATCTGGGATGTCTGGGACGTTAGGGACATATGGGACATCTGGGACGTCTGGGACGTTAGGGACATATGGGACATCTGGGACGTCTGGAACGTTAAGGACATATGGAACATCTAGGACGCCTGTGACATTAGGGACATATGGGACAGCTGGGACGTCTGGGACGTTAGGGACATATGGAACATTTAGGACGCCTGGGACATTAGAGACATATGGGACATATGAGACATCTGGGACGTTTGGGACGTTAGGGACATATGGGACATCTGGCACGTCTGGGACGTTAAGGACATATGGGACATTTAGGACGCTTGGAACATTAGATGAAATATGGAACATCTAGGACGCCTGGGTCATTAGGGACATATGGGACATCTGGGACGTCTGGGACGTTAGGGACATATGGGACATCTGAGACGTCTGGGACGTTAAGGACATATAAAACATCTAGGACGTCTGGGACGTTAGGGTCATATGGATGATCTATAACGCCTGGGACATTAGGGACATATGGGACATATGGGACATCTGGGACGTCTAGGACTTTAGGAACATACGGGACAGCTGGGACGTCTGGGATGTTAGGGACATATGGGACATGTGGGACATCTGGGACGCCTGGGATATATGGGACATATGGGACATATGGGACATCTGGGACGTCTAGGACTTTAGGGACATACGGGACAGCTGGGACTTCTGGGATGTTAGGAACATATGGGACATTGAGGACGTCTGGGACGTTAGAGACATACGGGACAGCTGGGACGTCTGGGACGTTAGGGACATATGGGACATTTAGGACGTCTGGGACGTTAGGGACATATGGAACATTTAGGAAGCCTGGGACATTAGGGACATATGGGACGTATGGGACATCTGGGACGCCTGGGACATTAGGGACATATGGGACATATGGGACATCTGGGACGTTTGGGACGTCTAAGACATTAGGGACATATAGGACATTTAGGACGCCTGGGACGTTAGGGACATATGGGACATCTAGGACGTCTTGGACGTCTGGGACGTTGAGGACATTTGGGACATTTAGGACGCCTGGGACATTAGGGAAATATGGGACATATGGAACATCTGGCACGTCTGGGACGTTAAGGACATATGGGACATCTAAGACGTCTTGGACGTCTGGGACGTTGAGGACATTTGGGACATTTAGGACGCCTGGGACATTAGGGAAATATGGGACATATGGAACATCTGGCACGTCTGGGACGTTAAGGACATATGGGACATCTAGGACGTCTTGGACGTCTGGGACGTTGAGGACATTTGGGACATTTAGGACGCCTGGGACATTAGGGAAATATGGGACATATGGAACATCTGGCACGTCTGGGACGTTAAGGACATATGGGACATCTAAGACGTTTGGGACGTCTGAGACGTTAAGGACAAATAGGGCATTTAGGACGCCTGGGACATTAGAGACATATGGGACATATGGGACATCTAGGACGTCTGTGACGTTAAAGACATGTAGGACATCTAGGACGTCTGAGACGTTTGGGACATATGGGACACCTAGGACGTCTGGGATGTCTGGGACGTTAGGGACATACGGGACAGCTGGGACGTCTGGGACGTTAAGGATATATCGGGAATTTAGGAAGTTTGGGACGTTAGAAACATATGGAACATTTAGTACGCCTGGACATTAGGGACATATGGGACATATGGGACATCTGGGACACCTGAGACATATGGGACATATGGGACGTCTGGGACGTTAGGGGCATATGGGATATCTGAGACGTCTGGGACGTTAGGGACATATGGGTCATTTAGGACGGCTGGGACGTTAGGGACATACGGGACAGTTGGGACGTCTGGGACGTTAGGGACATATGGGGCATTTAGGACGTCTGGGACGTTAGGGACATATGGAACATTTAGGAAGCCTGGGACGTTAGGGACATATGGGACATTTAGGACGTCTGGGACGTTAGAGACATATGGAACATCTAGGACGCCTGGGACATTAGGGACATATGGGACATATGGGACATCTGGGACGTCTGGGACGTTAGGGACATATGGGACATATGGGACGTCTGGGACGTTACGGACATATGGAACATCTGAGACGTCTGGGACGTTAAGGACATATGGGACATCTAGGACGTCTGGGGCGTCTGGGACGTTAACGACATATGGGACATTTAGGACGCCTGGGACATTAGGGACATATGGGACATATGGGACTCCTGGGACATTAGGGACATTTGGGACATATGGGACATCTGGGACGGCTGGGACGTTAGGGACATATAGGACATCTAAGACATCTGGGACGTTAGGGACATATGGGACATCTAGGACGTCTGGGACGTCTGGGACGTTAGGGACATACGGGACAGCTGGGACGTCTGGAACGTTAGGGACATATGGAACATCTAGGACGCCTGGGACATTAGAGACATATGGGACATATGAGACATCTGGGACGTTTGGGACGTTAGGGACATATGGGACATCTGGAACATCTGGGACATTGATGACATATGGGACATCTAGGACGTTTGGGACGTCTGGGACGTTAAGGACATATGGGACATTTAGGACGCCTGAGACATTAAGGACATATGGGACATCTAGGACGCCTAGGACACTAGGGACATATGGGACATATGGGACATCTGGGACGTCTGGGACGTTAGGGACATATGGGACATCTGGGACGTCTGGGACGTTAAGGACATATAAGACATCTAGGACGTCTGGGATGTCTGGGACGTTAAGGACATACGGGACAGCTGGGACGTCTGGGACGGTAAGGACATATGGGAAATTTAGGACGTTTGGGACGTTAGCAACATATGGAACATCTAGGACGTCTTAGACATTAGGGACATATGGAACATATGGGACATCTGGGACGTCTGGGACGTTAGGCACATATGGGACAGCTGGGACGTCTGGGATGTTAGGGACATATGGGACATTTAGGACGTCTGGGACGTTAGGGACATATGGGACATATAGGACGCCTGGGACATTAGGGACATTTGGAACATCTAGGACGCTTGGGACATTAGGGACATATGGAACATATGAGACATCTGGGACGTCTGGGACTTTAGGGACATACAGGACAGCTGGGACGTCTGGGATGTTAGGGACATTTAGGACGTCTGGGACGTTAGGGACATATGGATGATCTATAACGCTTGGGACATTAGGGACATATGGGACATATGAGACATCTGGGACGTCTGGGACGTTAGGGACATACGGGACAGCTGGGACGTCTGGGATGTTAGGGACATATGGGACATTTAGGACGTCTGGGACGTTAGGGACATATGAGACATCTAGGACGCCTGGGACATTAGGGATCTTTGGGACATATGAGACATCTGGGACGTCTGGGACGTTAGGGTCAGTTGGGACATCTGGGATGTTAGGGACATATGGGACATTTAGGACGTCTGGGACGTTAGGGACATATGGAACATTTAGGACGTCTGGGACGTTAGGGACATTTGGAACATCTAGGACGCTTGGGACATTAGGGACATATGGAACATATGGGACATCTGGGACGTCTGGGACGTTAGGGACATATGGGACATCTGGGACGTCTGGGACGTTAAGGACATATAAGACATCTAGAACGTCTAGGACGTCTGGGACCATAAAGACATATGGGGAATTTAGGACGTCTGGGACGTTAGGGTCATATGGATGATCTATAACGCTTGGGACATTAGGGACATATGGGAGATATGAGACATCTGGGACGTCTGGGACGTTAGGGACATACGGGACAGCTGGGACGTCTGGGATGTTAGGGACATATGGGACATTTAGGACGTCTGGGACGTTAGGGACATTTGGAACAACTAGGACGCTTGGGACATTAGGGACATATGGAACATATGGGACATCTGGGACGTTAGAGACATATGGGACATTTAAGACGTCTGGGACGTTAAGTACATATGGGACATCTAGGACGTCTGGGACGTCTGGGACGATAAGGACATATGGGACATTTAGGACTCATGGGACATTAGGGACATATGGAACATATGGGACATCTGGGACGCCTGGGACATTAGGGACATATGGAACATATGGGACATCTGGGACGTCTGGGACGTTAAGGACATATGGGACATCTAGGACGTCTGGGACGTCTGGGACGTTAAGGACATATGGGACATTTAGGACTCCTGGGACATTAGAGACATATGGAACATATGGGACATTTATAACGCCTGGGACATTAGGGACATATGAGACATATGGGACATCTGGGACGTCTGGGAAATTAAGGACATATGGGACATCTAAAACGTTTGGGACGTCTGAGACGTTAAGGACAAATAGGACATTTAGGACGCCTGGGACATTAAGGACATATGGGACATATGGGAAATCTGGGACGCCCGGGACATTAGGGACATATGAAACATATGGGACATCTGGAACGTCTGTGACGTTAGGGACATATAGGACATCTAGGACGTCTAAGACGTTCGGGACATATGGAACATCTAGGACGTCTGGGATGTCTGGAACGTTAAGGACATACGGGACAGCTGGGACATCTGGGACGTCTGGGACGTAAGGGACATATGGGACATCTGTTACGTCTGCGACGTTAAGGACATATGGGACATCTAGTACGTCTAGGACGTCTGGGACGTTAAGGACATATGGGATATCTAGAACGTCTGGGACGTCTGGGACGTTAAGGACATATGGGACATTTAGGACTCCTGGGACATTAGGGACATATGGAACATATGGGACATCTGGGACGCCTGGGACGTAAGGGACATATGGGACATCTGGGACGTCTGCGACGTTAAGGACATATGGGACATCTAGTACGTCTGGGACGTCTGGGACGTTAAGGACATATGGGACATTTAGGACTC